>OZ020574.1:3049785-3460079 GCA_963971525.1 Cephus spinipes
GAGAGAGAGAGAGAGAGAGAGAGAGAGAGAGAGAGAGAGAGAGAGAGAGAGAGAGAGAGAGAGAGAGAGAGAGAGAGAGAGAGAGAGAGAGAGAGAGAGAGAGAGAGAGAGAGAGAGAGAGAGAGATAGGTGGGAGAAAAAAGAGAGAGGGCATGTGCTGAAGTGGAAAGAATAATAAAAGTTTTTAAAAAAGACATAGCGGGTATGGTACAAAAGCTACATAATCAGATTTCCGTACGGTGCTTAACCACTGATAAGAATTATCAGTCGACTATAAACGGTGTCTAAATAAAGAGGCTTTGATTAAAAATAATATACCTATATATACGTATAGCTGTACCCATATAGCTGTATATATGCAATGATTTTACCCTGTATACTGTACTGCGTTTACATTCCTGTCAATAGTACTAGGTACGGCACTGTCGGTTCTTTGAGGAAAAAAAAAAAGTAGAGAAAAACATCAACTGCGCAATTTGCGATTCGGCAGTAGGCGACATAAAGGTAGGCAGCAGCGCCGGAGTAGCCGGGAGTGCGCGTGCGCTGCTATTGCTGCTTGCCGAGATACAAATATATATAGATATAACAAAGCCATAATGCACAGGGCAATCCACAAGGCCAGGCGAATTAATGCTTAACGAAAAATTCAGGTTTATCTGTTTTATCATACGTTGTATACGAAATTCTCGTAATTGGGTTTCGTTGAGCCCCCCCCCCCCCCCCCCGCCCTGTTCGATACGTCACGACCGTGAAAAACTGCCAACTGCGCATTTCGGCCGGCACTAACGACGCTCGTCGATGGATTCCCCGACACCCGGGAAATAATTTGCATCGCGTAACGTTCGCACAACGTCTTTTAATAACCGCACACGATTAATGACGTCATTACGATATGACTTTTCCCCGTGAGCTTCTGTAGTCATCGTTGACCGTTAGTTTTACAGAGAGCGAGACAGTCTTATTTATTTACTATGTAAATATGCAAAAAATTACCAAATGCGCATTTGGCATTTAGGCCCCTGCGAGCCTGACGTCACGTTACACACTAATCCCGCGTTTAGTCGTGCGTGTGCGTACGGACACTCGCGCAGAATATGGCGTACAGATGCGTAAATCGGTATATGGTCAGAATACATTGGCGTCGCGCCACCATCGTCGTGTGATATCGTAGTCCGTAGGCGCGAGAACGTTAGCCATACGTTTGGCAGAGTACGAGAGAGAGAGAATGATGAAAAAACTATACTTGGATATAAAAAAAATGACGTTAAAAAATAAATAATGTACCTGGTATCAATTCCCGCGTCGAAATCCATCGTTGACGGCGATAAAAAGCGCGTAAGGCAAAAATACATAACGTCGCGTAATGCGAAGTAAAGGAGATAATCAAACGAGAAGTAGAAGGTCGCCAGACGCGCAGGAACGTGGTTTCCCTGTGCGAGGCGAGTATCGGGAGTCGCGTACACGTATATACGTAATCGACGACGCACACGCGACGCACGCACGTTGCTTAAAGAATTGCGTAGTAAATAAAGCGGGGAAAAAAACTAAAGAAAACAAAGAAAAAAAATTCACAAGTCGACAGTATCGTTCCGCGTACTCAAAGTTCTTGCCGATTTTACGAAGCTACGAAGTCCGTCTGGCGGTCTCGTGAAATTCAGTCGAATCAACGGGACAGATGGCGAGAATGAGGGAGGTTAGGATAGAAGCGACGGTGGAAAAGGTAACGTGTTCGAAGAAAAGGCAGAGGAAATTCGTATAGAGACGGAGCGAACGTGGATAGGTATAGGTTAGTAGCGTGGAAGGTGAACGAGAGGAAAGCAGAGGAAGAAGAAGAACGAGAAAGAAGAGACAGGAGCCGGCCGATTGGCTCCGGGAAGCCGGGGCTGCCTTGGCACTGACAGTGGCCCTCGCGCCTAGCAACACGAACGCTAAACTGTCGGCGCTTCGCTCGCAGAAACCAGCCGGCTCGCTCGTTCGCCACCACCGCTCCTACCTCCTGGCGCCCCCCCTTCTTCCACCGAAATCCCTTGGCCAACGAGTGACTGCTACACTCCTGACTCTGCCTTGCCTGTCTCCTACCTGATTGTCTAACTGCTTGGGCCCGGCCGCCTGCTGACTTTCCTTGTCTGCTTCCAGAGGACTAGAGTCCCTCTATCGGTACACTTATTCTATGAGAATATTCAAGGTGGGCCCCTCTATAGATATACATGTCACCGAAACGTGCCATCTAAATTACATACCCTGTGACTGTAGTTACTTGGATCCGTCGCAGTCAGAGATGAAGGGAATCGGATCGTAGACTCGACGAATATTCAGCTTTTGATTCATACAGTTAATCACGTTATAGGGATATCACGTTATCACTAGCTAGTCCGATAGACAGGTGTGCACGGAGTGTTTTGTTTTTCAAACGGATATGGTGGCGCTGTAACGAGACTACGGTCCTGCTCGGAGCTGATTAGCTGGCTGTCATTTATCAGATTAAACGGAATAATGCGGCGTTGTCCGATGCAGCGGCTAGTGAAGTTCACTCGTGTTCGCTGCTCAAGCTTTTCATTCTGATGCTTCGCCATTATGAATTGTCCATAACGTGCTCGCGCCTGAACATCAATCATACGTCTCTCGAGAGCACGTTCTGTAAGGATTTTTTTCTCTCTATTTCTCTATACTTCCATTTTAGTTCTCGCGAATGCCTCGGCAGGCTCTGTCGCTCGTTACAGCGAACCAGAATACGTAGCCGCCAGTTGCTCTGGTATTTTCGTACGGAATAGAAAAAAATGTCCGACGGACAGAATTTAATCGGGCGCGAATGACGTTTCGACGGACTGAGAACACGTTGTGTCGTGTAAAACTAGACACGCTGCCAGCCACTAAATTACAAGCAGATTCTCTGAGCAAGGAGAAATAGGAAATGTTGTCACGGCCACATAGTCGACACAAAGACTTCTTTTGTTCCTCGCTCGGATAAACACTTTGAATTGTCCTTTCTTCCCTTTCCTTCTCCCCACCATCCTCATCTTCGTCCTTCCTCCTTCGTTCGTAGATTCTATCCAGGTTTGCGCGGACGAAATAGAAATTCGTTCGTTAAAGGAGCACCGCCGAATTATCGAGACTGAAAAAGATCAGCAACGGAGTGAGACGTAACCACCTGTGAAATTACAAAATTTCACTTGGCATTTACTTCACTCTTCATCTATCTTCTCTAACGAACGGAGCAAGGAGAAAGGCTTTGACAGAACCATCCGTGCGAAAATTTTATATGGCTTTCGGATTAAGATTAAGCAGTGAAATAGAACTGTGTCCCGAATCGAAGAATCCAAGAAAACAGCAGCTGCTTACTCGGTTGGTATCGATCTAGGTACAAATATACGAACCAGGCTGGTGAGCATCGTGCACGATTAAACCGATGTCTGTAACGTGAACGAATTACGTCACCGTACACAGAAACAAGCGAGAAAGGATCGGGATCGAGTCTCGCAGCGAGCCAAAACTTTTTAGAACACCGCAGTGGCCTTCACCGGCATATTCCGAGACTCAGTAGGTAAACCCCGAAACGATACAGATATACGAATCCCTCTTAGCCGTCGAAACATTCGACGATTCTACATATACATTTGTTTTACTGCTACACACTTAATTACTATTGAACATTCCTAAAGAAAATTGTGTCGTTGATATGTTTTATCTGAACATGATATATCGTTGTCTCCTTTTACGTGAAACAAGGATATAATCAACACATATACCGGGTGGCCTAAAAAAGTCAAGACGTAGCATCGGTCGATAAAAGGTAAATTTGGCAGTGAATAGCAGTGTGCTAGATAGCAAGCCGTATGGAACCACGGAAAGAGAGAATCCAAGAGCGAACAAGAATAATGGTAGACGGTAAAGTTATGTAGAGACTCTCCCATCTCTATGCTCTATGTTTAGTTCTGCATCACCCTCTGGTGTTCTAAGCCCAACCCAACCTAACCAGACCCAACCCAACCCTTTTAGTACGAGTCGGCTGCGGCCTCCCTCTTGAGATGACATCTCTCTCGCGACCTTGAAGCAGGGACTGACCTTGACCGTGTCGGCTTCTCCCGGCCGTGGCACACCCCTCCGCGTCATATTACGCGCGACTGCTATGCTGCTTGCTGCTGCGGCTGCGGGCATCGCTACATCGACCGGTCGCAGCAGACCTACCCCTCATCTCCTCACTGATCCCCTTTGGATGCCCTAGAGCAAGGGAACCCTCGACTCTTTCACCCCCTTTACACCCTTGCACACCCTGCACCCCTGCACCGACTCGTATTATTACCAACGCTACCCCTCTCTGCTCCTCCTGTCCTCCTAGCTATCTGGCTGCCATCACGGCCCTGGCTCCACTAACACCCATCGAACCAGCCAATCCGGAGGAGGAACGGTTACCCGCTGCATAGACGGTACTACAGCAGATATATATATGCATATACTGTTTATATATACATATATATTATACAAGTGTTTTTGTTCAGAACCATTTATGGCATTTCTATACTTTGCCATCTTCCTACTAATTGACTTCAATTATTTATGCGACTGCTTCCGTTTGGCGCATTCCGGAGTATTTTCATATGTGCGTTAATGATGCAATAGAAATACACGATAACGAATATGCATGATATGAAAGGTCGTGCAATGGAACTTCCAATTCTTTGCTTCGGGCCTTCTCTGATGAGAATCTTGTCATAGAACGATTTTGGACATGCTAGCTAGAGAGTAATGTGATTTAAAATAATTTTGTCGCATATTTTCAATGAAAATGAGTATTTTGTTGTAGGTTGATAAACACGATAAATTGATAGTTCGTTGTGCGTAACTCAGAGATCTTGACATTGACGGATGTACGAGGGTCGAGGATGTCCCTCTAAGCGATGAGTCTGAGTACTTTAGTTAATCGTTATGCAGTGACTTTGGAGTAGATTTATCGTTTGCGTCAATAGATTTGTCTCACGTTGTATTTGTATCATGGGTTTTGAACGATATTGTGTTTATATTTCCCGCCACGCTAAGCAGACCGTAGACAGAAATAGAAACGACTGAAGGTGAAGGTTAAATTTTGGTAAACTGAATTGAATCTGTCAGTTATCAGAATATACGTGACGTTATGCTCTGCTACAAGGATGACAATGACGTATTAAAAGATGAAATAATAATATATCGAATATTTTCTCTCTGACTGTCGCACCATGTGCTTCCCGGTAGCCTAGACAATGTCGCTGGCAGCGGCATTCCAGCGATAAACTTTACGTTGGTTTAGTAAGATAACTTCTTCTTATAAACATACACAGGCATTCCTTAATGTGACACATATAAGACGAACTCACCCCTGTCGAATTTCTTCCCCTCTGGATCGATGTCTTTTACGTTGAAAATATCCTCGAACAGCACACCCGCCATTTTAACAATACGAACGAACACGCCTCTAGCGGCCTACAAACGAAGCTGGATACAGTGCCGTCGCTAAATTCGGATCGTTCATCTTTGTTCTGCTTCGTCCAATTTATCAATAATTTTGACTTCTAGGAATTGGCTAGATTATCAATTAAGCTATTGTTTTCCTTCCTCTATTTAGATACGTTAATGACGAATACTTGCTCTGAAATATACAGTTTGCAAACTGAATATTTTTCACGACCTTCAACAATGATTTTAATTTATTTTGAAGTACTATTCGAATGAAATATCGATCACTATGCATTCTGCTCCAAGAACAATACACTGATAACGTGTTAAGAGACAATAATATTTATCGAATTATCAGAGACCTTGAAGAGCTACATAGAAAAAAAGTAATTTCCCAGAGGGAGCCACCGGACGGTGCCTCCTTTTTACGCAGTACAATTATCCTTTTACGCAATATGAGGGTATCTTATACATCACATCTTGTCTCATGTATGCACGTGTCAGAATGACGTGAAATTGGGGTTTCGCAATGTTGCATAATTCACATAGTTATCGATCTATTATTTTCAAGCTACCTCAAACGTAACTTTGTTGAGCGTAAATTGAACTTGTGTTGCGTTCCCTCGTTTCGAACGCGCAGCTAGCTAGCTCAAAATTATTTTTGCTTTCAGAGATTCTAGGTCAAGTATCATCCATGCGAATTTTGTTTAATATTTTTAGTAGTTTTCGCACGGTATACCCTAGATAATATCGCGTAAATCGAAACTGGCGCCAATGCTATATACAGCAGAGTGAGCAGAGTATAGTCGGTGCAGACGACAGTAATAGAAACGTGTGTTTATTCTATGGTTCATTCAAGGTTTTGTATACGATTATCTTATCGGACCTGAATTAATCATTTATTGTTATTCTTTATTCTACGAAATCATGAGCGATGAGGATGCCCTTTTAAGTGAGGAGAAAGATCGGGTAAGGTTTTGATATTATTCTTATGTGTTACTTGTTCTTAATTTTTTAATGAAGTTTTTCCTTCTGCTTTGAGGTTATGTTGTGTACCTTATGGTAACTTGTGTAATTTATGCTTTTATTTTATTCAATTACAGGCACAAATTCGAGAGGAGCTGTCGCATATGAGTTTTGAGGATTTACAGAAACTCAAAGAAAAGTTAGGAACTAAGGTCTACAATGAGGCAATGTTTGGCACGAGAAGAGCAAAGAAGACTGAGTTCAAGAGAGAAAATAAAAATAGACCTCGAGAGGCATCAGCAAAGAAGCAAGTCCCTCGGTATATGGAAGTAGTTCCTCTGAAGAAGACTGCCCCTCGAGATCCTAGGTTCGACAGTCTTTGCGGTACTTTCAATGAAAAGGCTTTCAAGCATTCTTATGCATTTCTCACAAAATTGAGAGAGAACGATCTAGAGGCACTCAAAAAAGAATTAAAGGAGAGTGACGATCCTAAAAGAATAAAGAAAATAAAGTATCTTATTCAAAGACTTGAAAATCAGTTGAGAGAAGAAAATAAGAGAAAGCTGGAGGAAGAAAGAAATAAGATCGAGAAACAGGAAATTGCCGAAGATATAAAAGAAGGAAAGAAACCAAGTTTCAGAAAGAAATGTGAGTTATTACCATTTGAATATTTAAATTTGTTTTTATCGTTTCAAGTTCATATATATCATATTTCATCATTATCAATGCGACCATTACGAGCTCCCATTAAAAAATGCATGCATTTTTATATGCACTGTTTGATAATAAAATTCTCTATCTGCTTGTATTATCCGAATACTAATACAATAATATTTTCATTTATACAGCTGAAAAGAAGATTCTCAATTTAGTATCACAGTACGAGGAATTAAAAACCACTGGAAAACTGAAGAAACACATACAAAGGTTACGTAAAAAGAATACAACAAAGGACAGAAGGAAATTAGTAGCGACTGACGACTAGTAAAATAATTGTACACACTGTAGATATCGAAGAGAATTTTTTACTGGAAAAATAAAAATACTAGAATGCACGCAAGCATACAAAAACATTAAGAATATTCACTTACCTGCAGCAGCATTATCAAACCAATATGAATATTCCTAACACTATTACAAGTGATACGTTGCGCAGCAAAGCAAATTCCAAAACACTATTATAAGTGATTAGAGAATATAAAATCCAATCGAATAAAAAGATCACTATTAATTATGTATTTTTTATTTAACATCAAAAGTAATGACACTTGGGTTGGACAATGTCTCTTTTTTCTTCCTTAATGTATTCATGTGTGAAAACAGAACTTATAGATAATCATATGAAAGGAATCGTCAATCAGAAGGTATAAGAGATAGTAGGTTAGATTAGCGGTGTGTGTGTGTGTGTAATTGTGTGTGATGAGTATTGTTATTATTTTGTGAGTCACATGCGCGCGTTGTAATAGTGTGAAATGTGTTGGGTCACCGCGTAACAGTGCAATGGTGTATCCGTGTCCTACGCGAGTGCGTGTAAGAGAGGGGGGGGGAGTGATAGGTAAGTGTATAGTGGTAAATGTTATTTGTATATGCGAGTGGCGCTAAACGGAAAAAAAACGCAAAAGAGTAGAGACCCGTGTTTCTTTTATCATTTATCATTTTTTGCGTTTTTTTTTGTTGTCTTCTTCAAAGACCCTCTTGAACGGGAAGAGCGTCTTCGCGGGTCTCCGGTCACGCGCAAACTGTCTGTCCGTCTTTCAATTATTTAAAATATGTACAATATTAATAAAACATTATTCAATTTTTATTTTAATCATTCAATGATTCTGTCGTGTTGCGGCGGATCGCGTGGGACCGACGTCCTGGGCATCTTCGTCTCTCGGCTGACAACGAAAGTCCCTGAGATCCCCGCTTCCTAGTTTTACATCCTTCTACATCTCGTCTCGCGTATCTTAATTAATATCCTTGCGACAAAGCCACGCGCGCATACGGATCCTGGAGGTGTAACGGAGAGAGGTCCATAATTAACTGGTGTTTAATCGTTCTTGCTCGCGTGGTTAATTAATCGTTCCCAATGAGCCACACGAAAGTAAACAAAAGATTGGACAGGCAACAATCCCGAATGTATAACCTATAAGCGGATGGCAGATGGCATCCAAAACCATTGTCCAATAATTTGTCAAAACCTTCTCAATGTCCCAGTAGGTGCACGACCGTTTCCTGCAAGTAAATTCTCCGTTGGATTGTTCGCGTGGACGCGAGTCGCCGTGAAACCTCGTGAAGCGACGGAACTTCCGGCAAAACGCAAAAAAAGGCAACGCGCTTTCACGAAGCCAAGCCTAAACGTACAAGGCCGGCGCGATCCGCCGCACCAGTTTGGTCTTAGACCGACATTTTATTTTCTTCACATTGTTTTTATTCTTTTTATCGTTTTCATTATTTTAACTCTTCTCTCTCTTTCGTAAACCCGTTACCCATTTTTGCCAGCTGAAAATGCTTCCCGCCACCTTTCCCCCCCATTCTTTCTTCTTGGCCCATTCCATTTTTCCTTTTCTTTCTTTCACTTATGTTTCTCTCTCTTCATCCACCCCGCACGCGATTCTCTCATATTTTTTTTGTCGCTTATACGTAGTTTGTTTTTTTTTCTTCAACAACACGATCTAGACTAACCATATATAATAATTACATCTAATAATATCTTATTGTAACATGTATTATATTATCATTATTATTTATTTATTATTATTATATAATATTAATATTTAAATTATTAGCCTAAAATGAGAGGCGGCGCACGACGGCAAAGCATTTTTTTTGGGCTCCTACGCCCCCCGGCGCACGGAACACCCTGTCGACAACTGCGACACGATTATCCCGCAAACGTTTACTCCCCCCCCCCCCCCATTCCCCTAACCACAACAACACCGATCCACACCCCCCCCCAAAAAATCCACCGATGGATTCAATTGCAAATTTTCTCGTATTCCAAACAATCTAATGCAATTGAGGATATTTCAATAAATGCACAGGGCGTCAATGTGTATTAAGTCGCACCCTCCGAGCGTCGAGACGAAAGAAAACGAAAATGAGATACATACCAGTGAGCAACACAATTAGGGACCCCTACTCGTAAACCATACAGGCAATGCATATGTCACGAGTTTAGAACGTTCTCTTATTCCAATCAACGTATTTGGACGTTCGAATCCTGGAACGACGACGACGAATTATCCCATTGGAAACGCGATTCACGACCGGCCATTTTGAATGAGCACTCCCGCACGCGTACCAACGCGCAAAATGAATGGGTCTTTTAAATATACCTGTTTCCCTTAGAAGCACACGAACGGTCATCGTAATTTAAGAAAACGCGGCAAATCCAATTCAGGTTACGGCACAACCCACAACAGCGGGCATGACGAACGTAGAAACCCGCCTTAACCGTTTCCCTTGTCACTAGATGTCCCAGCTGTTCGTTGTCTTTTTTCTTTGCTGCTTCGCTACGAGCGGGAACGCGCGATGACATCGTCGACGACGTCGAGGAGAACGACACCTCAAACATGAACACTTTTGGGTAGTTTTTTTATATAATATATTGTTGCTGGCTGTTGTTTTTGTTGTTGGGCCGTGGGCTACCGATCGAACTGATGTTACAATCTCAAGCTAAATCTCCTAACCTCCCTCTCCGAACTTCAACCCCGTGTACCCCCTTCACACGCTCATTCGATCACTCACGTGTCATACGTTTGATTATCGATTAATCCCGTCGCGGTCACGACCCGGCCCCCCAGAAAGAGAAGTCGCGTGGCAGACGATTAAGTCATCTTCATCGTTACGTGTCTAAATCTTTATTCACGTTTCAGCACATATACAACACATGCTTCTGTCTCTCTATATGCATACATATGCGAATTATACGTGTCTATGAAGAGCATTTATTCGCGTCAATAGAATTTTTCCTGCAATTCCCTCGACGACATAACCCCTCTACCTCGTTCAGCCAATCAGCATCCAATAACCTTAAAAACAACAATTCGAACTCGTGTCGCCGAGTTGAGAACAGGGCGTTCGGCGTACCCGGGGTCAATGATTTATAGCGAGCTGTCCCGCTGGCGTTAAACCTATGAAAAACTAAGAGAATGAATGTTTTACCTTTATTTTTAGTTCACCTACGTAAGAATGTGTTATCTCTTTCTTTCATTCCCTTTCTCTCTCTCTCTTTCTCTCTGTCTCGCACATCCACTCTACAACCGTCGCCATCTTTATCGTGTCTCTGACATCGTTGGCATATTTTTTTCTTTTTAATTATTACTTTCTTCTCGTCCACACCAGCATCAGAACTTCTTGTCCCACCCCTATTCTTGTACTGTCCGTATTGGTCTGTCCGTAACGTCTGTCGTCCTTTTATCTCGTGGGTCTGTACTTAGTCGATCCTCTTGCACCCTTCGACCCCCTGACTCGTGCACCCTCCCCGCAGAGTTACTTTTAAACTTTATTACCGTTAATAACATTTTTTTTCTATGTTTATCGGGATTCAGGTATGACGTTAACCCCCGTCAAACCCCTTTGACCCTTGACCCGTTCCCACCCCGTCCATCGAAAACCACCTGGCTTCACCAATACCTTCTCAACTTCTTCCCCCCACTCGTTCCTCCACCGTAATTAAATAACGTATTAATAATTTATATTCTCGTTAGCTGGTACTGATTTAATCTCTAATATTTATATCTCTATCCTCTTCGTTCTTCCATCTCTCTTCGGTGTCTTCTTATCACCCCCCCTTCCTCACCCTGACCCTTGATCCTCCTTTTCCTCCCTACTCGACGCTCGTTTACGTCTCTTCACGCTTCCTCTTCTTTCTCACGCTCTCCTTTTCTCGACACTCGTTGCTTCTTCGTCTTCGCTCATTTAATCCCGCGTCATCCGTGTCGTCGATCAAAAGTTTCCACGCTTCTATTTTTCACCCCCTAGGACTCAACTACTACTGGAATAATACGCAATGCGATTCTGATCTCGTAGCTACTCGGATAAGATTGGAACCGAACGATTATTTATAATAATAATGAATACTGCAAATGCGCGATTTTTATTTTCCTTTTATTTAATTAATCCTTTATGCGAACTCTTCGCATGATTTTTTTTGTTGGCTCAACATCTACTTCACCAAACACCCAACAGCCATAGTCGTTTACGATATTCGATAAATTTTGTCAACGAGGGGCGCGCGTGCCGGTCGGGGCGTATCGATTTTTCTTCTCCCACCTCGTACTATATATATATAATAATTTTATTTATTTTTTTTTGTAATTTTCTGTCCACACGTTAGTTCATAATTAATAGGTTCACCCTACGAAGTTTCTTGGTGTCACGAGACTCATGTATACCTAACGACGTGTCTGCCATCTTTATTTTCCCTTATCATTTATCACGCTCTTAGACCCCACTTCTAATACTTATTTTTTCCTTTTACCCCGTAGCACGATTTATACTGATCTCCCTTCAGTTCCTTGTCGTTGTTGCTCCCCTTGTTCACTTCATTAGCGACACAACGTCGTCTCGCGTTTGGATTACAATATTTTTCTTTTTTCTGTTCCCCCCCACTAGCCGCTTCACCTTCCTTTCGATTCTTATCAGTACCTTAGGATTTATAACCACGGATATTGCGTTCACGGTCTCGGGGCGTGCCAATCTGGCAAATCGGCTCCTGTCCACATTCCGGTTGTCCATTCTCTCACGTGACGTTGGGTGGTCGGCAGCTCGTCACCTCCGGGACGTGTTCCGATCACTACGTGAACGTCGCTGTCAAGAATCCCAAATGATCCTTGGCTTCCATCCTTGACCATAACCTTCCGTTCCTGTGGTAGGACAGACGGGTCCAAGTATCCATAATCCCTGTCTGTTCCAGATCCTCATCCGCATTTACGTTGAACGCAAAGGAAATATCAATCCGAGTGCGCCATCTTCTTAGGGTAACAAGCTCATCCATCACGATCATCATTGGTATCCTAATCGTTGTCAGACTCCTTCCTCTAAGAAGTACCTCGTGACGTCGAAGGAGGGCGCCAGCATCGCGTTATTAGGCCCATGTCAAAGGTCACAATCTCGTTCACCCAAACGCTTCCCCGGATCATCCTCCACTTCCGGGACCTGAAGGGTGCTCGAGCGACATCTATTCGAGAACACGATGATGACAAAGGATAAATAGAAAGAATCAAGGATACGGAACACTGTCAAGATAAAATTATTATAAGGTTACTCCTCCATATCATTCGTACTCCATACATCAATCGATTCTTATCATTCATTTCGTTTATTCCAGTTTCACGTTCCTCGTGTTCCTCGGCCGATGTCCAACGCTGTCCGGAAGTCTCTTCCTCCGGATGATCCTCTCGTCGACCGGCCTGATCGTACCGCGTTAATACACAATCTTGGCGAAGAGTCAAGGGACCCTCCTCTCTCTCTCCCCCCCCCCCCCTACTAATAGACCAACTCCCTCACCTCCCCCTCTCACTCTCACACTGTGATCCTGATCTTAAATATAATCTCAACAGCATCCTCCGTCCCTTCGCCAGCTTAACCTAGCCTACCCCCTGCACAAAACCCAGCCAGGTTCTCTCACTCTCGTAGCCGCTCTAGAATGGCGGCGACGCGTGAACCTTCGATGCAAGCAACCTAAAGCCAAAAGCGACTCGGCTAATAATTGTCCTCGAGCCTCCCAAGGCGGAGCAGTACGATTAGAACCCAGTTAGCACGCCCCGTGTAAAATCTGTAAGTGTCTCTACATACGTATACGCGTACGTGTACCCCCCCGCACCCGTACCCCGCATACAGGTTGTGTACATATGTGAGAGAGAGTGTGACGTAATTAATTATTATATCATTTTTGTTTTCCTTTTTTTTTCTCCTGTCGTTTTGTCGTTTTTTTTTCTATCGTTTTCATTTTCTCCGTTTACTCGCGCTCTCGCTCTTATTTTCTTAAAGGGGGTGTGGTGTTTTCTCTGCTGCGCGGGCAATGCGTATGTGTCTCTCTCCTCGTGGCGACGCGCTTAGTAGTAAGTTTCTTGCTCCAACCAGCCGCCGGGATTTCGGCGCAGGTAGAATCGTCTCGTCTCGTCGTAGATGAAGATGGCGAGCATGAATGGCAGGGCTGGCAACCACCAGACGAATCTGAGGATACGAAGGGTTACGGTTTGAATATTATTTAGATTTTTATGTGGGATCGAAAAAATTTTTTTAAATCTTTATCTCGAAATATTGTCTCTTCGCTTACTTGAGGGGGAACATGCGGAGACCTTTGTCCATGCCGGGTGTGTAGCTTAGGAACGCGGCTAAGGCTGTTTCGAATACCAGCCCGAAATTGAGAGCCCAATTTCTCATTCCCTGATGGATGATGGAATTACGACGTGTCTTGCAGACGATCAAATCGGCCCACTGGACGATGACGATGGACACGAAGAATGCTGTGTGGCAGGTGAACTCGAGCGTCTTGCGATCTCTGTAGGTCTGATGTAAAAGTGGATGATTACAAGTGAGTACGAATTGTAATTAAATAAATTTTTCAAAATTTTCATTTTTCAAGTAATTTATAATATGATCAATATTTACCCATTCTTGGCCGTAGCTATCGGTAAGATCATTGACGGCCTTGGAGTCCCACATTTTCCGGATGCCGAAGAGTGTCGTCGGAAGGAAACCATTTTCAGCCATTATCACGAAGTAGACGAAGAAGCCAGCCGCTGCTTGGATCATGCCAATTTGTCCATACGCCATCGAAATCAGCCTAAAGGAAATAACCCATTAGCTATTATGGTCCGTGGGATTATTTGAATTTCGCGGGGTGGAGAATAATTTACAGGGAAGGCCAGTGCTCTTTTTTTTTTGTAATTCAGCAGAAAAATGTGGATGAAAATTTTTTGGTGAGAGTACACGAATTTTTTGATCTTCCGTTAATTCACACGGGACTCCCCTGAAAATCTACAAGCTTTCATTGGCTTCTGTCTTTTCTTTATTAACCTAATTATTTATCACTAATGCGCTTACGTAGGTTAGTTAGTGTTAGAAGCTGTAATTACTGGTTATCACAAAATGCATTACTTACCACACGTCGTGACGCTTAGGCGGAACGCGAGATTCTTCACAACGAGACATGCCCACACATACGACACTCATAACGATTTCTCACGATTTTTTCGACAAAATATGAAATTTGAAATTTTTACGGTACAGACTGTACAGTGCATTTCATTTCAAGTGAAATTCGAGTTCAAGTATTTTGATATTGAATATATTTTTTTTATACGTAAACCGTGAGAATTCGTGTTGACACACAGAAATGAATACATAATTGCATTTTTTTGCAATGTGTGTACAAAGACCGAGTATCTATTGTACAGGACGTTTCAATTGACTTTTCAAAATCGAGTAATACGTAAAATCTAATTCCAAAAATCGTTCCGTCTTATCTCCCTGTACAATCAATTCTCTATCTTCCTTACGTGCTCTTATAGTTTCTTCTCGTGGTATAACGGGTGGTACAGTAGTAGACAAATTAGAAAGCACATTTTTTTTTGATTTCGTCAACAATTGACGGTAAAAAAAAGTTAAAAGACGAAGAGTAAACAGTGCGTGAGGAAAGTGAGAGAGAAATTGAGGAATCGAGAGAAAGAGAGAGAGAGAGAGAGAGAGAGAGAGAGAGAGAGAGAGAGAGAGAGAGAGAGAGAGAGAGAGAGAGAGAGAGAGAGAGTCGGACGGAAAGTGAAAATGAAGGTGGCAAGATTTTTTTCTAAGAAAATTGGAAAGCGGGTAAGTGAAGAAAGGAGAAGGGGAAAAAGATAAGTGTAAAATAGAGAAAAATTAACGATTCAGTGAAAACGATAACGTTAATCAATTTTTCAGACACACCTCGACTATTTTTCTAAAAAAAACAATGGCGGCGCATGCTTCCTAACTAAAGATGGCTCAGATGATCCGGATCCGTCCTTTTTTTTCAAATTCCTGTTTTTTTTTAAACTGTGCACACAGTCACAACTATGAAAACACCATCTAGACTAACGATCAATTATCGCAATTCTATCTATGTGTAACACGTGTAAAAGGCCATTAGGCAACGGACTCTAACAAATAAAAAACTAAAGCATTCGGCATTCCCAACATTGTATACCCCAAGTACAATTAACTTGCTGTGCTACTATGAGTTCCAAAAGGAAAAACTAAGAAATTCTAATTCCTAAATGTGCGTGTACTTTGCGTATACGTGTCAGCTGTAAGTTGCGTAATTCAATTTTTTCTTAATCGTTTCGCACATACAGATCTACGCAGAGAGTATATGCACGTACGAGTATATCTGTATATGCGCCAAAGAAAAACATGTCAAAAATTTGGTGAAGTGGCCAAACGTAGTGAAAAATATTTGAGTCCTAAAAAAAAAAAATACAAACTACTATTTTTTGCAATCGATGCGAATAAGAGCGAATGAGAACGCGACTTAAAAAAAAAATAAAAACGATTTTTTTCTTTTTCAAAAAATCCATGCGACAAACGACGTCATCAAAGATCATTAATTCTCGGATTGCATCCTAGGTATTGCTCTATCGTCCTATGGGACAGTGTCTAGTATTCGAAAAGCGTCTTATCTGCCATCAAAAAATTCGATTTTTTTTTTTTAGTACAAAAAATCGATAACCAATACTCGAAAGAAGCATTTTCGAAAAAGCATTAAAAAAACGTTTGACCACCCCCTTTCAAAAGTTTCTTTAAACTGTCTTATAGTTTTGAGTGCAGAATTTGGGTAAATGCTCGGTGGGTAATTAGGAGACCCACCTTCGGTTGACAAGATTGTCTCTGTAAGGATCACGCGGCTGCCGTTTCATAATGTCCGACTCCGGTGCCTCGTAGGCTAGCGAGATGGCCGGCACCTGCCATCCACCATTAGTTAGAAAAAAGTATACTACCCCTATTTTCGTGCGGGCGTTGAAAAAGGCTCGAAAATTACATTAGAGTATTTTTTTTTTTTCAAGTAAACTTGTAAATTTCGTTCGCGTTCACGGGAATAAGAATACCAACTAGACCCAACAGTACCGGATCATCCGTCTAACGAAAGTTCGCGATCAAAAATATTTTCTAAATAATTTTTCATCTATATTTTTTTTCATATCAAAATTCTTCCTCCTTATCGGGTCCTCGAATGATCCGAAAATGTTGGACTAACGGCAGGTAGAAGGTCGTCGGGGCGATTCCGAGTTCTATTTGAAGCCTGGAAAAAGGACTGGCCAGTATGACGTCATTGGTGCTGATAAGCAAAGTGAGAAAGGATGGTACGCAAGATAAAAGTTATCAAAGCATTCTAGACTAAGTCCTTCGTCCAGGTAGTTACGTTTCTTTGCTCCTTTTTTTTTTTTGTTATCTTTAACCAATTAATTGTCCCATACGATTAACCCGCTTTCTTGTACGTGGCCGTCTCGTTATTTGTCTTTTTGAAAGATTCTCTCTTTTTTTTTTCCTCGTAAATTTCCCCGTTCCAATTAAGGTCTCTTGCTCTCGTGTCAAGTACGAACGTCTCGTTCGCTGTCACTTTTTGCTTTTCTCGATGACATCTCGGCAGCGCCCTCTCAGTCGTTCCTCGCTTTTTCTTTCTCGTCTAGTAAAGTTGCGGTCGCAGTGGGAGAAGGCAGCAGCGCAATAGAGAATGTATATAAAATTTTCGAAAAGACGATAAAGAAAACTGCATTGGAAGAGATCCTCGAGAGAGAAAAAAAAGTTTAACGAGTGCCCGTAGTATAGCAGTAGTGGTGGTGGTGGTGGTTGGTAGTAACAGTAGATAACAGTAGATAATATAGATAATAGAGGCAGCAGCGATAGTAAGTAGGTAAGTAATAGATAGTAAGTATAGTAGATAATAATGATAACAACAACAACAATAACAGTAATAGTCAGATATGGTTGTTGTTGTTCGAAGAATTTTTTCTACTATGAAAAAATATATATATATAATGTCAATGACAATAGCTACCTATACGGTATCATACGTAATACTAAAATTCTAGCAAAATTCTGAAGTATCTATGGCGCAACAATTGCCAGCTGTAACTCGCTACCAGTTAATCGTCGTTAACATCCACTAATTGGATTTAATTAACACATATATATATATATATCGACACGTAAATCGCTTGACAAATCATGTTCCCCGGTACTCTCAACTCCAAAAAGTCATTCGCTCTTCTGAAGATGGTTCACTTTTTTTTTTTTTTTTAATACAGATTTCCGAAAAAACTTCGATTTTGAGCACGACGAGTATAAGGCTCTTTTTATTGTTGTTTTTTTTTAAATTATGACGTCATTCTGTATTATCGGACTGACGTCATCCGGTTCGCACCCTTTGGGTACGTGATCGGTTTTGAGGAAAGATGATGGATTTTTCGTATGGTCCATTTTCTGCCACGAGACACGGCCCAGAGTTGCCAGCCTTTTGATACTTTTCACTATTTCCTTACTCATTGTTTATTTATTTATTAAATTAGTCCACGTAAATTTATTTTTTCAAATTCCCTATCCCATTTGCAGTAATGTATTTGACGTTTATATGAGATTATTTTTTTTCCGAAAAATTAATATCAAATAATGTGTGGAAGAAATACACAAATTGACTTGTAAAGTAACGGGAGGTTAGCAACTCTGATTTTGACTTATTGGATCGACGTGTATTTGACAGGCAACCAGGAACAATGGATACAATGCTGATTTGACAGTTCTGTCTTGTATTCAGTCACATGGGTCAGGGCCTAAGATAAGTGTAATAGGGGCGAAGGGTTTTCGAGATGGATAAAATAGGCAGTATGTATTGAGGCCGAGACTGAATGGTGCCGTACGGACTTTATCTGTATTTGATTATAATTTTAGGAAAAATAAATTATCCTATAATAGATGCTTCAACACTGAGGACGTAAAGAGAGCTTGAACTAATAAAAATAGAAAGTCGAGCGCATTGTGGAAAAATACGAGAATCGTACGTTAGAGATAGCGAGAGAGCGCGAGAGAGAGAGAGAGAGAGAGAGAGAAATAACAGAAGTAAAGTTAGATATAGGATTAGAATTTCATACCGAGTTTGAAATGGTTGAGTGGCAATGAGTGGCAAATGAATAATGTCAGTAAGAGATAAGGATGGAAAAAAAGTACAAAAAAGGAATAAGAAACATCAAACAGCAAGATACAGCGATTTTGATAAATCTTCCATTCGAAAGTGGGATGTGAGGAATTTTTTATGGGACGATCTTCCAGATGGGACGTTAGCTTGTGGGGTTTTCTTTTTCTTGTTTTCTTTCACATTTTTCCCCTTACGAACACGTGACATGCGTCTCCATTACGATCGACCTCTCCCTTTCGTAAAGTTCTCCAGGAACCGGCACGAGAGGAATTTTCAATGTGAATCAGGCTTAACGTTGCGCTTTTCACGCGGAAACAAAGGAATGATATATAAATGTGATGATCGATGAAAGAACTTTATGAAAGCGGAGCCATAACCTTCATAAATAAATAGATGTTCGTCTTACCTTGATTAAACGAAATTACATCCATGAGGATTCTGGTTTTTTTTTTTTTTAATGAAAACAGGCAATACCCAAGAAATAGAACGAAGAGAAAGGAAAAGAGAAAAAATAATTTGACTTGACACGTGGGGACGGTTGCCGATCTTTTAGTTCTATCCGATCCGCGTAGATGTCGCTATGGTCGACTAATTTTTTTTTTCTTATTTGTAATTTGAATATACTGAGCAAATGGTAAATTGAATATACTGAATGAGTCATCAATTCAGTGACAGAGCAGCGACCGTCCGTTAACGTTACATAATGGAAGTCGAACCGGCATCAGATCGGTTATTAAATTATTGTATAAGAATAAAAGAAGAGTGTCAGTTAATTGAGTGTATAGATAAAAGATTCCCTTAGTGCGAAAGTTACCAAAGACTTGATTGACGTTTACCTTAATTATCGTTTCTCTATTGCGTGAAATTAATCGAGCAGGAAAGGCAAAATTTGGGGTTGGTCGGAGAAAATTGAAAAAAAAAAAAATGGTACAAAATAAATCTGATTGGTCTGGACAACGATTACATTAAAAAGTGGCAGATTGAGTCTGATAAATTTTTTTAAAATTAAATGAAAGTTACAGATCAAATTTTCAATAATTTATGAGTATCGAGTTACTAGAGGGTCGTTAGCTATTTTTTTTTAATAATAAATTCCTGGGTCTGACGCACTCGAAATTTTACCAAATCCTCGCTCAAAGTCCCAGTGTAGGCTGGGTTACCGATTGACCGTTCGCGACGTCAGTATTTTTGAAAAGTGTCAATGGCGTTAAAAAAAGGTGTACCGTGAAGCGAAGATAACATGAGAAATAGAGTAACTAACTACCATAGTATAGTAATCATAAGATTAATAAATAACGTATAGACAAGGAAACGTGGAGATCGTCGCGTAGAGATAATGAAGTGACTTTGTTGAAAAAAAATGTGTCTGACTAGAAAATGAACAAAAAAAAAATCAACTAGCACGAAATCCTTGTAAATAATCAAAACCCAGCTACACTCAAAGAGCATGCTCGGGGAATGAAGATTAAGGTGGTTTGCCTAGCGTCATAAAAATAGTATTCCAATTTCGCTGAACACCCAGTATATGACTCATTAAAGAACTATTGCCCAGATAATTTAATAATTTGAGACAAGAGAAAGGACAGAAGTTCCTCCCGTAAAAAATTTTCGTTTAAGTAACGAATTAAAAAAAAAAATAAATAATCTCAGGATTTTTAATTAAAAAATAGTCGTAATTAACGCTCTACGTGAAAGAGGTGTCTCTTAGAAATTTCATTCGCTTTTACGGCCTGGAAGATGAGATATGTTAAAAAATATTATAGCGTTTTTAATATGCAACGTATATCTATGTAGTGAAATTTTGACTACGCTTGTTTAATTTATTTTGTAAGTGGTAAATAATTTTTCTATACTTATCTAAGTATCCTATTAATATTCCCTTGGTGATCAAACCACCCCAAACGTCAAAAATGATTATTCTCGAATGACAGTAGTTGAAAGTTAATGAAAAGTAAACACGAAAGGTAAAAACGACGATCTCCAAATCCCTGTTACTCCGCTGTTATCAGTGATTCGGTATTGTGTTGATGTGTTACCTTTCGTTAACTAGCTTGTCAGTGAAGGGGTTTCGAGGTTGTCGCTTCATAATATCACTCTCTGCCTCCTCGTAGGCTAGTGAGATGGCGGGTACCTGATACGTCACATTATCAATGAGCTCACAAGTCAGTGAAACCGTTGAGAGTTCATCGCGAGATGCATCGCGAGTGAATCGACCTGTAGAACAAGGCTCCGTAGGATAGGTTAGGTCGCAATTGACAAACCAACAAAATACCTGATCGCGTCCATAAACGAATTTGGATTCCTGATCGAATAGGTCGAGACACTGGCGAAGCATCGTTTACAAGCATTAAAAAAAACTACAAAAAGAAAAATTAAATAATAATATAAATATAAATTATAATGCCGAGACTGAGGGAGGAGTCATGAATTTGAAAACGATTGCAAGTCGTTGAATGTGAATGAGGTGATTGTGTGTTGGGGGGTTAGGGGCAAGGGCCAGGGGGGGGAGGGATATTCTTTGATTCTCGTGTTTGGATCGGATTTTCTTTCTTTGCTTTCTCCTTAACCTTTCTTGAAGATGGATACGCTGCTCCTGTGAAATCGATTAGTATAGACTGATTGAGACTGTCCGAATGTAATTTTGTGAGACTCGAACTCTTGAAACGAGCTGTACAACGGGTATGGGTTGTTCCGACAATCTCAATGATATATATAAAAATAGTAAAGTGTGTTGAAAGTGATTTTCAATGAGCAGCAGTACCTCGAAGTCAAAAAGATCATAAGGTGCTCGTTGACAGCTTGTTTAAAAGGTAATCGTCCAAGCGATACACGCTATTGTCTAATCTACAGAATTCTCTAGCACGTAAGTGTAGCAACCTTTTCTAAGGAGTTCGAACTCTGGCGCGTCTATCTCGCAGGACCGTAGGCATTAGACAGATCTAACCTGAATGGGGTTCGCTACGGTCTTGTTATCAATTGTCGAGCAAGCTACTGTTATCGGAACCTTTCGTTGACGAGGTTGTCGCGGTAAGGATCTCGTGGCCTCCTCTTCATAATGTCGGACTCCGCAAGTTCATACGCCAAGGAGATTGCGGGTACCTGGTAATCACCATTTTCCACCCTTCAGTTGGTTTTTTCTGCACGATCGCTCTGCACTTGATCCTCTTTCTTTTTGCTCTGAGATAGATATCTTCTCTAGCGATCCACTTTTTAATTTACACACTCTTCTCCTAGCGATCCTATTTTGGCTCTGGAGTATCGTTAACGTGGGCGAATTATTTGGTCTCGTTTCCATGGACCCCGAGGATCGTTTTCATTATCTTGGATGTTCTTATTAACGCGCTCTTTATCAATTATCCCCAAGGAGAAAACGTAAGCTAAGGCCCGTACCGCAAGGGGGTGTGAATGGGTTTTGGGTATTTCTTTTTTTTTTTTCTTTTAAGGGTTCCTGAAAAGTGGCAAAATTTTTCATTAAGGTGGACGCAGATCGATCAAATATTTTTCACCGAGGAATTTTAGTATTTTGGACCATCTTGAGAGCAATGGAATTATCTTCGGTTGATCTTCGTTAGCCTTTGAGGATGATTGATCGACCTGCGTCTTCGGGGATCGTTCACCGTCCCAAGAGAAACTCACCATGTCGGTTCCCAAATCGATGCAAAGAATGGTGACGGTTCCGAGTGGCAGAGGGATGTCGCACAAGATGAACGCCAGGAAGGGCGAGATTTCAGGGATGTTGGAGGTCAGGGTGTAGGCGATAGACTTCTTGAGGTTGTCGAAGATCAAACGGCCCTCTTCGACGCCGGTGACAATGGAGGCGAAATTATCATCGAGAAGAATCATGTCGGCCGCCTGTTTGGATACGTCGGACCCGGCGATACCCATGGCAACGCCAATGTCGGCCTTCTTCAAAGCGGGCGAGTCGTTGACACCATCACCTGGGATGAGCAAATGATTACACGTTGTGTTCAATAATTCTCTAAGGTAGGTAAGTGGTAATGATGGAGTACCTGTTACGGCAACAATGGCGCCCATTCGCTGGCAGCCTTCTACGATAATGAGCTTTTGCTGGGGTGAGGTACGCGCGAACACAATTTCGGTGTGGTACCTGAGAATCTCGTCCAGTTGGTCGGAATTGAGTTCCCTGAGTTCGGTTCCATGGACAACGGCAGCTTTCGCTTCGCGTGGATTCACCTCAGACACGGGAATGTTCAGACGCTGAGCAATGTCCTCGATAGTTTCATTACCTGTGGAGTAAAGAGGACAGTGAGATACAGTTGGCATCTTTGGAGGAAGATGAGTGTTTGCGTTGAGTAGTGGGAAATCAAGAGAAGAATGGGGTAAAGATAGGAAGTCGATGATACCTTCAGAGATAATGCCAACGGACTTGGCAATGGCTTTGGCAGTGATAGGATGGTCACCGGTCACCATGATGACCTTGATACCAGCCGAACGACACTTGGCAACTGCGTCCGGCACCGCAGCCCTGGGCGGGTCGATCATGGACATGAGTCCCACAAAGCGGAGTCCCTCGCACGGGAAGTTGGGATCGTCGCTGTCGAATTTGAAGCCAATGGGAAACTTGTCAGACGGGAGCATGAAGTCGCAGAAGCCGAGGACACGCTCGCCGAGACCTCCGAGTTCGAGGTAGGCATTGTTGAAGGCCTCCTTCATCTCTTCGTCGAGGACCTTCTCCTTGCCGCCGATGAAGATGGTGGAGCACCGGTCAAGGATTCTCTCTGGTGCACCCTTCATCACGAGAAGATAACGTGGATCATTAGGATCATCGGTTTCGTGTATCGACACCTGGTACTTGTTCGTCGAGTTGAAGGGGACCTCGCAGACTTTCTTGTTGCGCTTACGAATTCCCATGACGTCGCCGAGGGCAAGTTCCATACACTTGAGCAGAGCAGCTTCAGAAGCGTCACCGTTAACCTCTCTCTTCAGGATGGGCTCACCCTCCTGACCTGCCTTGAACTCTGCCCTGTTGCAAAGGGTTGCGATCTTGGCCAGGGCCTTGAATCCCGGGCTCGTCCTGTCGTACTGAACACCAGATTGATCTTCCGTAGTGTCAGCTTCGATAATCTGATTATCGAACCACATGTGGGCGACGGTCATTCTGTTCTGTGTGAGGGTGCCAGTCTTGTCCGAGCAGATGGTCGAGGTGGAGCCGAGGGTCTCGACAGCTTCCAGATTCTTGACCAAGCAGTTCTTGGAGGCCATCCTCTTGGCGGTCAGCGTCAGGCACACCGTGACGGTCGCAAGCAAACCTTCGGGCACGTTCGCAACGATGATACCAATAAGGAAGATAACTGCATCGAGCCAATGGTAACCAAGGATGAAGGCAATAAGGAAGAAGGTCACTCCCAGGAATACGGCAACTCCCGTAATCAAATGGATGAAGTGATGAATCTCCTTGGCGATCGGAGTCTCTCCAGTGTCAAGGCCGGATGCTAAGCCAGCAATCCTTCCCATTACTGTCTGATCACCACAGCAGATCACCACACCTTTAGCCGTGCCTTCAACCGCGTTCGTCGAGAAGAAAGCGAGGTTCTTCGTCTCCAGAGGATTCTCGTTCGTGAATTCCGGCGACCTGGACTGGGGTTCGGATTCGCCCGTGAGGGAGCTGTTGTCCACCTTGAAGCCACGTGACTCGATGATCCTTATGTCGGCTGGTATACGATCGCCGAATTTCACTTCCACCACGTCGCCGAGCACCAGGTCCTCCGCGCGCAAGGTCAGCTTCTCTCCTTCTCTCAGCACAGTCGCGAATTGCGGTACCATGTTCTTGAACGACTCCATGATCTTACTGGACTTGCTTTCTTGATAATAGGAGAATATGCCTGTCACTATGACCACCGCGGCCAACACGATTCCCAGGTAGAGGTTGTCGTCGTTTGGATCCTCGCTCGTCGACGCTTGGATCGAGTACGCGATGAAGCAGAGGATCGCGCCGATCCACAGCAGCAGGGCGAAACCGCCGAAGAGGTTCTTGCAGAATTTAACCCATTCCGGCGTCTGTTTAGGTGGGGTCAGGGCATTGGGTCCGTCCCTCTCCAGATTCTCTTTTGCTTTTGCGTGGCTAAGGCCCTGCGAACGGTTATCATAAGTTTATCATTCGCATCCTCGTACACATGAATATTTTTCAAAAATTTATTATTATTATTCACTCACGTTTTCGGGGTGTGTGCTAAATCTCTGGTAGAGCTCCTCCAGGGAGATTTTGTGGAAGTCAATGTCCAACTCCTGCTTCAGGTCATCCAAATTGTCCCCCTTCCGCTTTGGGTTCTTCCGCCGCGACTGCGTATCAAAACAGTTGCAAGATCAGTTACAAAAGTAATAACCAATCAACGAGCGATCCATCCTAACTGGCACTTTCTATTGGATCTTTGGGTCTTGGTCCCATTTCTACATTAAGACGTACATTCCCCAGTGCGATCCACTGGTATACCCCGAGCTTCCCAATTAATAAGTCGGCCTTATTAACCCTTTAATTAAAACGAGTCAAGCGAACGTCTCGACCAGTACGTCCTCAGTACAGCTTTGGATCGTGAGGCCGTCGCGACGCGTCGCATTAATGCGTGTTCGTAAAACTAGAAAATTTTATCAAAACTTTATAATCCCCGCCCCTCTCTTTTCGAATAAAAATTAAACGTCCCTACGTTAAACTAGAAACTAAACTTCGCGAGACGTTGACCTGCGGTTCGATAACGGGTTAAAAAAAAATGTCAAGAGTGCCAGTTCATTTTGTGTTTATTTGAATCAATTATATCCCCGAAGCATGTTAAGTCATTAGAGCTAGTTAATGATCGCGTGCGATTTGCTAATTAGCAGTAGTACCACTTAAATTGTGTTTATTCCAGTGCGTGAAGTTGTCCCTTTTTGTCAAATACAACGGTACAATATTTCACGTACTTCAGGCTGAACTTAGTCAGTCCCAGTTTTGACAAATAGTCATCGAGACGATATAGCGTGTTAATTCGTCGAGTGCATTGGGTTACAGTGCGTTTCAAAGAGAATACGTCTGCGACATGAACCAGCAGCAGCAGCAGGCAGTAACGTTAGAAGAATTTTACGACCACGAGAGGATACAGGAAAATAAAAAGTCACCAAGGCCTTGATGCGAGGTATCAAAGTTATCGCAGTACAGTAATACCGCAGTAGTATTAAATTGCAAAAATAGTATGTACAGTAGATACGACACTAGACAACAGTAGATATTGACGCATGCGAATGAAACAAGTATAGAAGGTAAAAGTAAAAAAAAAATTAGAAAGTTGTTAGTACAAGTGTGTGGCCCTTGCCATTGTGTCATTACCGAAAGTGAAGGTTAGTTGGTCTGCCCATTAAATATCTCCAGACTGAACTTACTGACGACAAAGACAAGAGGTAGAGAGGAAGTATAAGACGAAGAAACGAGATTAGGAAAGAAAGAGAGAAGAAGCGACAGAAGACGCGTTAGATAAGAGTTTTTGCAGAAGTTCGAAAAATACGATAAAAATATTAATTTTCATCGTGGCAGTAGTTGTAAGAATCGACGACCCACATTAAGTTATGAGAGTCCCGTGAGAATATCAGTCATGGAAGATAGACGATCTCGGAACTGTGTGGAAAGGGACTGTAGGTACAGTCCCTCTAGGTTAAGTTACGAGAGTATAGCTAAGAAGCCCCCCTCTATCCCCCACCACCACCACTCCAATAAAAGGCCCCAGAGCATCAGCAGCAACAGCAACAGCAGACCCAGCGATATTACAGAGAGCATCTTCGAGTGCACTCGGTACCTTGAACATTCCGTCAGCAGTTTTGTTGTCGTCACGAATGTTGGGTAGGGTAGCGACCCTGTACGAATCTGAGCGGCCATGCTGTAAAACAAGTGCGTAAAAAAACATAATGAGTGGATGCGTGTATATGCTGTAGGGATGGAAAAAAATATATATAGTCGAGACAAAAAATCGTGTGGGTATTAAAAAAAATATGTAACAAAAATTAATACGAACGATCACGACTGTAGACACGAGACGAGAACCTTCTTGCGTCGGCTGTACCGCTTATGCGCATGCGCGCCTAAGAACGGGTACGCATGTGAATCGGTCGTAAGTTCGAAAATTGAGCTCGTGAATATCGCAAGGGAGTCAACGACGTAAACAGCGGCGGCCATAACACAGGCAGGGGGAAGGAGGATTTCTGGATTTTCCAAGGGATGACTCAGAATAATTTAGGGCGACAGTACAGCGCGATTTTACCAAGTTGGAAGGGTCGTACGGTAGGGCGCGTGACGTCACTTCCTTTTCCTTGCTAACGATTCGGGCTGGTTCGTCTTTGTTTGGCTACGTTTTTTCACTGAAAAAATGTGTCACGCGAGGAAGTTGTAACGATAAAACCGTAGCCTTGGGCTCTCGATACGAATAGCGCCAATCTGTTTACTCGTTGCACGTAACCAGTACTTCCGGTCTCGATTGAAAGCGGATACAGGTTCGTCAATGGGAAAGGATCATCGATGATTACGTAATTTTGTTTGTTTTCATCGGCTGACAGTTGGTATCGATTTTTTTCCTCGGGCAATTGCCACTGCTTTGCCTACGAAAATCATCGGCCCAATCTACGCTATCTCACGACGGGTCAGTGACATTTTGAATGACGTAAGATCGAAAATTCGTCGCGATGAAAAAAAAAAAAAAAAAAAAAGAAAAATAACGAAGCATCAAACATAAAAATATAGGTGATTGGTTCGAAATTTCGGAAAAAAATATATACACATACATATATGAAATTTCTCAGAAGCTGTGTTTGATGTTTTCATAAATTTCTCCAGGTCTAGTCGACAAGGACTTATCAAAAGTTTGACATAAAAAAAAGGATAAAATTTGATTAAATGTTATTCGATAAAAAACAAAACATTATTTCCACTCGACAATCACACCGAGAATCAATTGATATATTTCCTCCGATCAGTCTATACGAGTGTATTTATAAAAGCGTTCGATTGTCATTAGACGAATCAAACAATAAAAACGAAATCGAATGACGCGGAACTAATTTTAAAAAAAAGTAAATAAAAGTAAACCCGTCGGCGACGCGATTCGAATTCCCAATTAACGAGAGACAAATTAACGTCGCGACCCGCGTTAGGAGGGTGGCAGCTACTTCCGTTTGCGTAATCCACGCGGACTGATGATTTTCGACGCTGACGTAATTACGAGCTATGGCGTTAAAAGCGTTGCTCGCTTAAAAGCTTCGAGCAACATTTTCTTTTTAAATTTTTAAATATTTTTTCTTGTCTTTTTTTTGTCAAATTTTGTTAACCGGATACCGTCAAATGAAATTTTAATGCTCTACTAATAGCCAGTAGTAGGTACGTCAATTCCGCCCGTCTACTGTACATTGAAGTATATATATGTATATACAGCTACTGTACTATTTATGTCCTATATATATATATATACATAGTGTGCAGTCTGTACGTACTGGATGCGCATGCTGTTCACTCGCAAATGTACATGCACGCACATTACGTGCGTACGCGATTGCATAACATGCAAGATATCCGACGCCGCGCTACGATAAACTACGGATAACCTTTAATTATTCATGATTCGTTTGGGTTATCTGAAAGACAGTATAGAACAGTACAAGAAAACGAAATTACGAAATGCTCGTTCTCAAAAAACAAATCGACTATAAATAGGCGTACTAAAAAATGAAAAAAATTGCAACTTTCTTCCACGAAATAATTAATAAATTTGCGTAATTTGTCCACAACTCCCACAGTCTTAGGAAGCGTATACTCGGACGAGAGCGGAAGTGGTTGCGGCACGACGGGCAGGAACGTACCGCGATAAAGTCAGCTACCGTTTGGATATGATTTAACGTAATAATGAATAAAGGTTCCCCCACAACAAATATAACCCGTTGGGTCGTTGCGAGTCGTTTATAAGCTGGTAACAGCTGTTGCGAATGTCAGCAAGAATTTATAGTCGACCCAACCTGTGACAGGGTCTCGTACCTGGAATAACTTCGAAAGCTCATTTTTCGACGATAAATTTCCAAGAAGCTGCTACGGTCGTTTGAAGATTTTCCAAGATTGAGCACGAAAGGGGATGAACGACTACGAAGGCTTTTAGGGGTAGTTTCGCAATTGTGAAATCCCGTGAAATTGGTAAAGAGTCAGTCTGGCTGGCGACTGTCCTCAAAGTTGAGTTAAGGGTTGCAGTAGGTTCAGTCGAGTGGACGCGGACTAGGGGGTGTGTAGATAAAGCAGCGAGACATCTGGTGGTGGTTGGACGAAGCTAGAAAGATAGGGGCGATGGAAAATCATAAGGGGAGAGAGCGAGACAGACAGTGTTTCACCATGCGCGTCTGCAGTACGTGTGTAGAGAGAGTTGCAAAATATAATCGTGGGGCAGGTAAGGCGTCGCGTGCTGGATGCACGTTGTGTACACCCCCTGAAGAAAGTTATATTTAGTCTAATTTAGAATGCAACTCGGCGACTCGGCAATTCAGGGGTTACGAGGGGGGAGTAGTGTTTCCGTGCTCGTGGCACGGTACCACTCGTCGCCAGGGGTGCGGTACGGGGTGCAAAAGGGGTTGGCGGGTCGATCGCGCTGGATGTAGCCCTAGGCTGGTGCGCATGCGACCCGAGGTCCGCTACTACCCCTCTGGAGTAACCAAGGGTAGGTGGGACCCCCTCCTGCCCCACTGGTGGATCAATACCCAACCAGGCCATATCCCTCTTTTGGTCTCACCCGCCCCCCACAGCCCCGCTGGCAGCCCTTGGCGAGTAAAACCACAGACTGGCAGAATACCCTTTATACACTTATTTCGACTGTGAACTTCCGGTTGACCGATTGCTGACGCGCCAGGATTGCTTTCGAAACTTGATAGGAAACCTGACTTAGTTATGATATATCCCCTTGCTTGCGCCGTCGGTTTACTTCCGTTTGAAAAAAGACAACCCCTAGTTGAGCTACCCTTAGGATGTAACACGGCCCTGGGGATGGTTCGCCCTAGCCGCTTGATAGCCCAGTGACCCAGTCCTCTTATGCGCAGACCAGTCTGTGCCAAATTTTCGGTCTGACTCTGTTTCTCTATTTTCCACTTCCTGTTCCCTTAATTGATCCTGCTTTTGGATCCGGCAAAGGGAATGCTAGGAGTGTACATAAATATTTTTAGCTATTTTATATTTTTCGTTATTCCCAAGGCAACGGTGAGATGCAGCAGGGTCTTAAATGTATAAGGTCGCGGCTCGACCGGAAGGACTTTTGTCTTCGAGACACGTAAAAAGTTGCTCGCAGGGACTGAGGTCGTTTCTGAAAGGGATCCTATCGAGAGGTATGCTAGCATTGGAATTAGATGACCCTCCAGCGGGTAATTTGATGATACGCCACGTATCCGGAATTTGGGTCTTGCAGGTCCTGAAGATCCCTTGGGCCCTATGGCTAATTCCTGTTACCAGAAGCTCCGACCTCAGTCGAGAATGAAGTATAGATGTGTATCCGGCATAAGGCCATTTTGCTTTGTGAATAGTATCGCAGAGTGGCTTTGGCATGTTTCTAACCTGAGTATCCAGTGAACACACTTTATTTGAGCTAGTCAGCATTTTTCGATCAATGCCCATCGTCCAAAACAGGACCATAATAGTTTTCCAATAATGGAGTTGGCACCACTGTTCGGTCAAAGCCTAGGTCAGCCCAAAAAATAACATGAAGTTGGCTCATAAATTTTTACTATCTTGATTCCGATCTTCGGTCTACCTAACCATAGCAAAATTAAGCCGGTAGGATTATTCTTCCCTTGGTTTTCTTTTTTTCTTTATCAGCAAAGAAAGAACGTCGAAGAGAAAAGCAAAGAGCTCAAAGTAGCGGCAACGCCAGTGATAGCACATATTGACATAGCTGCGAGTTTATCCGATCCTACTTTTGAAAAAGAAAAAGGAAAAAAAAAGAAACAGGAATGGATCGATTTAAGCCGTGTTTGGATTTCATATGGGGAAAAGCAAAGTCCTGAAATTAGGTTAGGTTGGGTCTTCGACGCACCCAGACAAACTTTCCAACTTGAATTACTTGAGTAAGTTTCTCAGACTGATTGTCAGTCTCCATTTAGCGTGTTTCGAATAAAGGAAAGTTTTCGTTGGGACGTTACGTACTCAAACTGTAAATTATTGATGAAACCCATGAAAGCTCTAACTTCTTCCAGAAGAAAAATCAAATTAGATAAGAGCCCTTACGGAGATGGGTAGCATTCCTTAGTTTAACAAGTATCAGAAGTATATATATATTTCAATTAATTCAACCGACAACCTTCTGTACCTAGCATTCGTGGGTAATTCGAATATCAGTTGATACGGGGGTGGGGGGTAGGAGGGGGCTACTCGTATTATTGAAACTTTTTGTAAAACCACGATACACGATAATGTCCAACGTAATGGAGTTATATCGATCGAGGCCATTAGAGTCCAGCAGTTTAACTCTAGGAACGTTACAGACGGGTGCCAAGGCGGTCCGAAAGGGGTGCATTTTGATAAGGGTCGCCCAGTCATGCGATTGAAATTATATATGTTCATCGTACAAGACATGCACCCTTCTGGTCTACCGATACACCTTACTCAGGTTTCCTAGTGAGCGGCGTGACTTTCTAGGGGTTGTAAAATGTCAAAGGAGTCACTATCTACTCCCTGCGACGTCTGTATCAGCACATAAAATTGATTGCGTAAAGGCGATCATTTAGCCCTTGTGGACAGACCTTTCATTTTTACAAACAGAAAATCTCTACACACGATTTCACTTCATCCCTTATTTTGTTTTAGGCAGACACCCTTACGTCTTATCCACAAGGATATGAAATACAAATTTTGAGAAACGCTGACGAAAAAAAAAATATGACCGGATTTACACGTGCTTGTGGTTGTTATTATTTGACAAGCGGTACATCCCAGTGCGATGTTTTCTGAATATCTGGACCATTTTGCAGATTGGTTCAAAGATAAAAACGATCGTTCATTTGGTAATTTACCTAGAGAGCGAAAAACTACGCCGTCAAGCTAAGAAATGGCAAAGTCGATTTAACGTTTAAACAAATGGAAAAACGTAACCGAACAATTTATACTTTTTGGAGAAGAGTCTTGTATGGTTGGTAATACTTTTGATAAAGTAGCTAAACTACTTGACACCAGGTATAACAAAGAGGGAAGTGGATACACACTATGCTCGAAATTCCAAAGTAGTTGGTTATTTTTGTCTTTGCCCCTGAGAAACTTCGACGGACACATAGTACGCCCTGGTATATACATATTGTATATGCCAAACATGAAAACGACACAGCATAAGATTATGTTCGATCTCACGATAAAATAAAGTTCTTCTGGCAATATCGTATTTTTCTTGATATTTTCACAACAAACCCAAAATACAAAGAACGCGTTTCCACAGAAGGATCAGAATTTCATAATCCAAAAATAATCTACACTGTATCAAAAACCGTCCGGTCGTCGTTTCTAGTCAATTTATTTTTGTTCCCCGTAATAATCGTGAAACCGGCACAACCCAATAAACCGTTCAGTCGTTCCCAGCGCGATCCCTGTAGCAATGAACAATTGCGTAATAAACCGGTACAAAAGAGGATTCGCGTAGACGACAAAAGATGAGGAGTAAATGTGCCTTTGGGGATGAGATGGAGCTGTTAGAGGAACCAGATCGTACTGGTCCGCAGTAGTTTGAGAAGTGAGAGAAGTCCGGAACCAGTGATTGCACGGAATGAAGTCATCCAGCGACGGTCACGTGCAGAATGAATAGACGTCGTTTGTAAGTGCAAACGAGTCTCGAGGCTTTGCGCTTTGATGTAAGAAAAGAAGAGACTGATAATTCCATAAGTAAATATGAAATTCATTGGAGGAGACAGCGAGGTGATCCGAGTAGGTACTAATAGTGATTTTAAAATAAGGTGTGATTAAATAAGCTTATCGGTAAATATTCCAATAGCGAAGGAATAAACACCGAAGAATAAATTCATTCTAGTCTCATCTAAAGCGTTAATTTTTTTTACACGAGTACCTTCACCGCTTTCTGATATTCGTTACTTTTTCTCTTTTTCGTCAAGATTCACGTGTGCCGTAATTCCTCGTAAAACGCGACGTGATTTCTCAAGGCTATAGAGGAGAAGTCGGTAGCCCATGGAAAATTGATGTCAGGTATGAGTAGAAAGGGTCCTTAGCCGAGCGGACCTTTTTTTGTTATGACTACGCGTCGCGTAGGGTATAGAGATAAGGAGTAGCTGGAAAGAGAGGATGAAATCCCTTTAGTAAACAGTCGCTCGGAGCAGCTTGGAATAAGGTTGGAAAATACGTTGAGCAAAAATAGGTATAGTTTTTTGGATTTTATCTTGAAGTCACGTGTCCGGCATCTATGGAAACGAATTCGTGCGAGTAGTCGAGGCGTACGAATACGGCTGGACTAGTCATAGGTCACTTGTGGACGAGGCTTTATCGGCCTACAAGGGAACGCGAGGCTATAAGAATAGGAGAGTGGTGCATTATGGGTGGCCAATGACCGCTTGTTGTATCGTAGTCTAGGGAAACAACGCTCCCAAGCCGAAGACCTATAAATGCCTAAGCAGAAGTCTTTCAAAGTGCTAATTAATACAAGTGGATTTTCTTCTATTCTTTGATTTTACGGTTGACTCTAGAATTTTATGACTTTTTGTTGGACGTGTATGAATATAGATTCGCATATATGGTCAGAGGAGCGAGTACAGAATTGGAATCGGTATCGGCGGAATCAAAATGTCAGATGAATTATAAATAGGTTACGATCGATAAGCGCCCCGGAACTCAACTCGCCGTCGGCGCCATCTAGTCTGCAGCCCTTTCTGTCTTCGGCTGTTACTACCCCTCCCCGCGACACGAACCAACCGAACCTTCCTACTATTATCGTCTTTCATCATGTCCTCCTTTAATTTCCTCCCTTTTCTTCACGTTTCTCTTACTGTCGCTAACTTTTGCCTTGTGTCAAATTACAGACGGTGACGTAATTGCATACGAGGTGCAAGAGACGATCGTCTATCTTCAAAGACAAAGATGCGTTTCCTCCATTCCGGAAATCAAGTCTGACATTTCGAGCGGAAATAAGTAGGTACGTATATATAACGTGATCGCTCGGGGTAGAAATGCAAGTGGGGTTTCTGAGGGCGGATGGTCGTTATCACTTGACTGATTTCGAAGATAAATTTCAACGTAGATTTGTGAAATATTGATTCTAAAAAATATTTTTTAAATCTACTTGACGGTCCTTGGTCTCAATCGGATAGAAACAATGAAATTGAAATACTTGTAAAAATGAATTATTTCGTGAGCTTTGGTTAATTTCAGTATTTAACTAATTGCCAAATTACGCAGTTCAAGGTTAAATTTGTATTTTTCAAAGAATTCAATATATACTCCAAATATCCACCAGGAGTAAGATAGGAAAAAAAAATTTGGTATTACCGATAAAAGTTAATTAAATCTACGAAAAAAATTGAATTAAACTATAATTATTTCAAGGAGACCGTGAATTATTAAAGCATCACGGTGCTCTGCTAAATTACAGTTCCACGTTCCCAAATTCATTTTCTAACCTATAACCATTACAATCTCAGGCGTTTATGAAATTTCACTAACTGTTAGTAAGGACCGCCAGACAGTTTTATAGGAGCAGTCATGGGTTGAGTGTAAAATAAAAAATTTGATCAAAGCTGGCTTTGGGTTAGACCTACGGAAGAATGATTGGGCTGTGGATGAGCTTCCGGGAGTAGAGGGGTCTGGAAGAAATTTCAATGAATGGAAAACGTTACTAAGGGCCTCTTAAAAGAATCGACCTTTTCAATTGACGTGCCCGTCCTTGGACATCGTCACGAATGGACGAGTAGAACGGACTGTCCGACGTACAGAGACAGATAAACAGAGGAATTTGTGTCATAACAGACAGAAGCGATCTGTCGATTCTGTGAAAAAAGAGGCTCCAGGATGGTTTCCAGAATTTACTTTTGTTTTCCTCATTCCGTGAATTCTATCTATCGGGTGGCGAAAAACAAGATGGCTACTTGGTGAATCTATTGTCAACTCCCGTGGAAAAGTACAGGTGCAAAATAATGTGAAGCGACTTCGGTCACCGTCTTCGCCCTCTATACGTGCTCAAGTGAGAATTCAGGGATTTTGTCGTCGAGGTAATGTTACCAGGGTTGCTTTGGAGTAAAACGGAGGGTGGTTTATAGCGACCACGTCAGCGCGCAGACTCGAGACTCCTCGCGAAAATCACTAGCTGTGGAAAAATTGGTGGAAAAATTCCACGACCTTTCGACTGCTGATTTGTTCCTCGCGAATTCGTCGGGACGACGATTTCAATATCAGGACAATAATTTTAAACTATCCGAAAGTAGTTATTCACGTGTATTACATGATCCATGAATCTTCTCCAAAGGAATTGATTAATTGAATTTGGCATTATCGATCGATCCTCAATTTCTCTCTAAAAACGACGTAGATTATAAATTTGTTGATTTGTAAAAACAGAACGATTGCTGGTAGCTTATGAATAATTATTCATTTCATTGTGTACGCATGCGCAGAACTTTCAGACAGTTTTACATAAACGCCCTATGACTTTTTTATGTAAAATAACGAAAGTCCGAATTACCCATAATTCCAAAATATCGTACGGAAAAATTGTATGAAGATATTCAAGACTTTTCTGTGAAGAAAAACAGTTAGCTAATCGTAGCGCACTGCGCATGCGCACAAGGTTATGATCGGTACAGTCGCATCGATAAACGAAATGAAATGGGAAAATTGTGAAAAAGCATTTATATACGTTATGCCCTATCAAAGATATCAAGTTAAGGATAATTTTCAACGACACTTGATAGTAAAAGAAATAATACGAGTTCGAGGGTACGAGTCGAATGGCTGACGACGTGGACGACGAAAATCGACCCAGTTTTGATATTGAGGCGATCGTCCAATCGTGGAATCGGCAAGTCTCGAGTATCCTCGGGTCGAGCTTTTGGCCTGACGAGGAGGAAGACACGAGCAGAGATAGCGAGGAGAGAAGCTTTGCAGCAGCAGCAGCTAGGAATATGCGCAGGCGCGTTGACATCAAGAAATCACTAACCTGAAGAGAGAAAAGCTCATGCCAGTTTCCATAGAGCGACAATTCACATGAAAATTTTCTCATTTCTCGCGATGAAAGGAGTATATTCAAGCTTTAATGATTCGCGCCAGCATCTCGTGAAAGATGGTGGACTTTTTGGGATAGCCGAGGGGCCTTTCAAGACTAAAGTCAATAATGACGGGATTCTTTAATTTTTCTTTTCTTTTTTTTTTTTTGTAAAGATCACAAGAACAATCCAAACGCCACCATTTGGACCAATCGATTGAAGCACTCGTAAGGGATGTTTGAGAAATGTCACTATGATAAATTACCATGTTATCTGTGCGTGTCCCTCCGCGAGCTACACCCTTTCTTCTGGTATCACACCCTGACCGAGATCAATTGGCACTGACAGAAGCGATCACTGCGAAGCACTAGTAGTAAAATGGCCTCGAGCTTTCCTAGAAACTTTTCGATGCTTTCGACAGACAGTCTCTTCTCGTCTCTCACTCTCTCGCACTCTCCCAATGCTAAGTCACCCACCCACCCTGTCTCTACGGATCGAAGGGAAGCTTTGAGCAGCAGTTGGACAAGTATCGCGGGGTGCACGATACACTCGGGTGTCTCGAAAGCTTCCGAAAGCTTTCAAAGGCAGAACCCTCGATTATTGTCCAAGAGAGAGAGAGAGAGAGAGACAGAGAGAAAAAGAGAGCGAGAGCGAGAGAGAGAGTGCGTGAGGGAGAGAAAGAAGACAGATAAAGAGAGAGCAAGAGAGAGAGAGAGAGAGAGAGAGAGAGAGGGGTGGAGGGTGGGAAGCTATTCCCACCCGAATCGATCGGGAGTCGAACGACGACGGGTGAGAGACAGAGAGAAAGAGTGAGAGAGAGGGAGAGAGATAGCGAGCGAGAGAACAAGAGAGAGACAGAGCGACTGGAACTCGAGCAAGAATTTCTTGAATTCCTCTCTCGAGGAATCGAGAGAGATAAAGAGAAAGGCCCAGAGGGAGTAATGAGAGAATGAAAATTCCTTCGTTCTTTCTACAGGTCGAATCCATGAGTTGGCAACACTATAAAGGATCCCTATCCACGGCCAGTAGGCAGCTAAGAATGGCCATCCATTCTCAGGGCAACTCACGGCCAGTCAAAGCAAACACACTCTCGACGACTTCCTCGCGTTAGCTCGGTACTCCACTACCTTACCATTGCCGTGTAGCTGCCGGATGTCTCGGGTATATAATGGGTACGGACTCTCGGGTCTCGTTCAGTGAAGGAAACGGAAGGAACGACACAAACCTTGTCACCCATAGCTGCGGCGAGCGGTGTTCGATGTAAGAGAAGTTAGCAGCGCGGCTTCGGGTGGACCAGAGACTGACTGGCGTTTCGTGCCGTGGAGGACCGCCGGCATCATCGACCCGTCCTCCCCACTCCGAGGACAAAGTTACCCCCACCAGCTACTCAGACAGCCCCCACCACTTCCTCCCAACCCGTGAGTCGCCCCACCCGTTGAAGCGCGCAAGCTCGGCAATGAGGCCAGTGGTGCTCAGCCAGTCGGAGGGCGAGTCGTCTCGGGATCTGGAAGCTCCCGCTATTCTGGTAGATTTATATTACTCGTTTCAATATTCCCAGTTGAGAGACAGTGCCTCTGGATCTGTGCTAGTGGGCTAGACGCCACACGACCGATTCTCCTCGGCTACCCCAGCTTCCCTCTTCTTATCCCAGTACTCTGCTTCTTCTTCCTCTCGATCCCCTTCTTCCTCGCGCTCTCTTACGCCCTTGTAGCTGTGCTCGTATCCCGCTTATCTTTCCCTGACTATCCTTATTCCTTCCTCTTCCTCTTCTCGGAGCTCGGCAAGAATCCTGTGCCATTCGGTTTGTCGATTATTTCTCGTTGCGCTCGCGAACCGAGCGCTTGACTGATGGATTGTCGAAACTTTTACCCCTGGATGTTTCTCGTCGCTTCTTTATTTATTTTTTCTTTTTTTCTTCAACTCTTTACACAGAACGTCATTTCCTGGCTAGCTCGAAGCAGCGACGATACCAGCTACTGCTTTTGAGAGCTTAGCCAGTCTCTTCATTAGGTGAGTGGGTTACTGGGTCTCCGACTGACAGTGCAAGCTTTCATCCTACCTCGGTACACTGGACTGCGGTAGTTTGACTAGGGAATATTGCTTGTTCGCTCGATTCGATTGTTTGCCCAAGTGTCGGTGCTGCGTGGCGGGTTGGCTCTTCCTGACAGAGTCTACTACACGCTCCCGAGAGTTAGTTAAAAAACTCTTGCGACATTTGCGCGATATCTGTCAAAGGGAAGTGGCTCTTTGTTACATAATGCAGTATGTGCAAGTACCTCGTAGGTATAAACAAACCACGTTCTTCTGTTGGGCATACAAAGGTTTTACGAATTCGTTCGTGTGCAATGTAATTTTCGACACTGCTTTTGCGTCGGTTACGATGCAGACAAAGGAAAACGGGGGGGGGGGGGGGGGGTCGTCTAACGCCTTTTATGGGTAATAAAAAAATTTCTTTTTAGAAATATTACTTTTTTTTTATGTCCATCAAAAATGTTCCTTTAATCTTCAACCCTTATAGAGCAATGAAGATGAGTTACGTGCCAAGATAGATATGCTTTGTACGTAACATACATATGTGTACATACACATATTTTAGCAGAGATATGCAGTAGTCGCGACACGATTTCAACGTTAAATTGAACGAGTCATCTTTCGACTCGATTCGAGGAAACTCGGGGTTCGTCGTGGGCGGTCAGTGGTTCTCCGCATATATTTCAATTACGCCACGTTATCACAATAGCGAAATTCGTGAAACTGTGAGCTTGGTTATTTATTAAAAGTAACATTTAACCCTAATTTTAGAGAACGCAAGGTAAACAAAACTCGACAAAGTCAAAATTATCTTGTCTCCCTCGTTCTCGTACCATGGTGACAAATGAGGGTAGCTTCTGACGTCATAGAGTGCCTACGTCACATTCCTCCGTCGTTCCCTGCGGTTAACACAATTACGACACAATAACGTCTTGATTGGGGCGGATGGGCAGGGAGGGCATTTGTAAAAAAATTTTTTCCAAAAAGAAAAAAAAGTTTGACGAATATCTAATTGTTCCCAGAGGGGTGGCGGGATGGCCTATTCCTGCGGTAAACAAGGGTTGAAAAGGGGGAGGGGGAGTATGCTAATTGAAAAGGAACAAAATCGAAGGAACTCGAGTAGCTAAGGATCGGTGGCCGTGATAAATGGGGAAAATATTCATAACGGTAAAAAAAATTGGGACGGGATATTTACGTCCCTGCATTTCGTCGGTCTTCAAGCGTTTTACAAACGCATCAAGTGAGCACTCGAGTGCAATCCAGTTCGCGTTGTTGCCGATTAGAGAAGAAAAGGCCGAGTCGTAGCCGGCAAAAGAGCGACGGACGTTCCTTTCACGCGAATCTTTAGCCTCTGTGCTTTATCCCACAGGAGCAAAAACAATTGGCTACCTGGATATCAGAGATAACAAACAAAAAGTCGAGGAGGTGGAACCCCATGAAAGAGCACTTAGAGAGAAAATGATTTTTCCCTGGAAAAAAAATATTAGTACTGAAAAAAATTGTTTTCGAGCAAAAAGCATGAGCAGAGTGACGCACCCAAACACTGGTTATCCGTGATAGGGAGTGCGAGTCGATAAATATTTATTTGCCGGAATATTTTTCCTTGTGTTTAACGGAATATGATAAAATATGAAATTTTGGCGATTAATACATTGAAAGCTTCTAGTCTCTCCCAGGGATCCTCAATCTCGACCCATCTTTCCAGGGCCCTGGATCTAGGTCCGTACCGAGTCAGTGGCGAACGCTCGCAATTTGCTGATGCGAGTTATGCAATCGAGGACTGGCCTTGCGCCAATCTCGTGTATCACTCAAACTCGTCCCACAGCCGGACACACACGTTCCCAAGCTCATAATGCCGGACTCGTACGTGCACCGAGAGCGGCTCGTCCGCGTAGTCAAGACTCTCGTGTCGCCAGCAACTCGGTACAACCAATAATCGCATTGGTATCAATATCAGGGCCGTATAAAACCACTAGACATTACTGTCTCTTGGGTAGTACCCACCAAGATCCACACAAGGTGGATCCCAGAGTCTGGATCGCTCCCGGAGACCCTATAACCACGTAAGAAAATCGTTCAGCCATCCAGGGTCGACCAAAATGATTCGGAAGAAGATGAAGATACATGGTCCAAAGAGGGAAGCATCCCTGAAGATAAAATCTTAAAGGGATAAGAAAAAAAAGGTCAGCCGAAGAGACGAACGTGGGGATGATAGGTCCAGATGAAATGGTGAGGTGGGAGGGGGTAATAATTTTCAAAGGGTTAAATTCATATACCCCACTTACTCGGTAAACAACCAGAAAATTTATTTCTACCTGCAACCCCCCCCCCAGGGAGACAATCCCTTCGTAATTCATCTGCGAAACCTCCAACGTTTTTCACCCCAATTTCAACATCTTCGTCCTTTCGGCGCGTTAATGCAAATCGCTTCATCCCTCGACGATGGAAATCCCGAGATTGTACAGGGATGTACAGGGTGTTCCGGAAGTACGAACCGGGTGCATCCTCGAAGCATGTGCCTTTACGTTGACGGGTAGGATGGAGTGGGAGTCGTTCAGTTGCACCTGCTATATGCAATATGCACGTAAGGACGCAGTATAGGCAACAATAGAGGGAAAAAAGACCCTAAGGATACAGAGTCCTTGGTTCATACGTGTTCGGATGGTCCAAATGGGGAAGCGACAGAATATGCGTAAACATGGGTTTTAAGTGCGTGCGTGAGCCTCTTTCGTTCTGTCTCTGTCTCTCCCGTTGCTCGGAATAAATTCCATCCGGCCCTCTCTCTCTCTCTTCTGTTATCTCGTACAATCGGAAGAGAGATAAATTAATCGAAACAATTAACGTCGAGTGTCTCCGCACGAAATTATAGCAGCTTAGAACTGATGTTGCTGATATGAAAGAATTCTGGAAAAAACCAGTACCAACGTCTTATCTAAAAAAAAATCGTAAATACGTTTTACTCTGATCCGACTTGAGCCACCCGTTATAAATGAATCGGAACGTGTGATGAATTACGAGCAACTTTTGCTGTTGCGTCGAGAAGAAAAAGAAAACAAAGACAAGATTGCGACTCGACTGTTAACCCAAGTTGTTGAAAGAATGGCGCCTTGAGTATTACTAGGTCTTTGCCATGTGTACAAAGACGTGTGCGCTATACGTAAAATTAAAAATACAGAGCGTACTAAGAGTAAATTGTAAGATTATGAAGCTTTAGGTAAGACTTCTGTTTCGTTCTTCGACGTAAAACTTACAGTGGGTTTACGAGTATCAGTTTCCAATATTCGTGTAGTACTTGATATCGAGGAAGCAGATAACGAGGTTTAATGGATTGCTATAAAATATAGCTCTGCGATATATATATTGTATATGCGTATACACGGTTACATAGGACCGCTGTAACGCCTGAAGATAGCTCTAGAATGGGAATTGCAAAAAAAAAAATAATTAAACAGAAACATCTTCAGGTGATAGAATAGTCCCGAAAAAGCATCTGCATGGAGCGTTGGTTACGAAAATAGTGAGGGGTTACGAAAATGCCAAAATTTCAATATATTTAGGAAAAGCAGTGACGTCACTTGGCAGAATGCCCACGCGTACCAGAAGTGACTCGACTTTTTTTTAAATGCCACCACTCAAGTCCCACCCTATATACCAGTTAATCCCCAATACAAGCTAGTAAGTAGTAGTAAAAAAAAGTGAATAAAAAATTTGTGCCAAAACACCCTAAGCCGCAAAAAAATCCATGAATAAATTCACACCAAAGAGAATAGAGAATGGTAAATATTTTATGTGAAAAAAAAAAACATTCGGTCCGCTTTAAAAGTCAAAGTGTTACACGGTAAAATAAATAGCTTAAGGAATCCCCATAAAACCATGTCGAAGGCCACTTCCGGCTGATCCTGTTTCGATTGTTTGTCAACAAGTCCGTTGGCAGTGGTAGAAATAAAGGAGGCCGAAGCATGTAACCGGATGACTGGGAAGTCATCGAGTGGGTTCTGCTGATTCACGCCTTCGCCAGTTTTCTCTGGTTCACTCATTCATTCGTTCGTTCACTGTCCTTTTTCTCTCTTGGTCTCCCTCTATCTATCTATCTCTCTCTCTCTCCTTCTCTATCCGAGTCCCTCTAGCTCCAACCCGTACGTACAATCCGTGTGTACATAAATACTCGTCTGTCTCCTCTGTCTGAAATCCGGATCGAACCAGAAAACCGGCGACTGGCAGTCTGGGATTTCGATCCGCTAACCAGACATCAGAGTCACTTCCGATAACAATATTACGGCACACCACAAAGTATACACGCCTCGCTGTTGTTCCTGCGCTCAGTTTTTATATCGCGTCAAAGCACCCGGAAATTACCGGTTTCGCAGCTTTGAAACCTCAAGAGAGATCAAATCAGCGTGGTGCCATCGCAGCTCCCGGGGAACGTATCCCGTGGCTCTCTGTGATTAGGATGAAAAAAAATTTCATAATAACAACAACAATGCAATCGATCTTCGATGAATTTCAAAATCGCAAATGTCAAAGGTCAGTGCACTTTGTCGGACTGTGGTGTCGCGCCTTCTTCTTGCGTGATTCAGGTCCAAGGTCGTACATGGTGTCAAGGACGTTCTGGGATACCCAACCGAGCTAGAGGAGCGATGGCGATTTATGGGGTTCGTAAAACTATATATATATATACACGTCACGCATATACCATAGACTACTCGGAGAAGCTAGATCTATCGTATAAATAAGCATACACCGTCTACGTAACGACTGATTACAGGCACGGTACATCCTTCGAGCCGTCACTATCCTAACGATCGTTAAAGTCTGTTCTTTCCACGGCAAGTACTCGATTGCGTGTGCGTGAAACTAGCGCGTGAGCCACGCTCCGTTCTATCCTGTAGTGACCGTGACTGTATCTGCGTCGGAGGAAGAGACACATTACGCTCAATCTACCTCAGCTCGTTTCTGCCCGACTCTGGCCATCTACTACTACTTCGTCGTATGCCAAACGAAGTCACGGGGAGAACATTGAAGCCAGTGACTCACGCGGCTGAACTCTCCTCTCTCTCGCTCTGGCCGGTACACTTCGGCCCGGGGCCGGGCTGTTTCTTTGCTTTTTCACTAGGTTAAAAAATCGGAAGAATCGTCCTACGGCAGCGGTTGACCTGGAGGATCAACTTCTTCGAACCGGTTGTCATATCCTGTGACGTTACCAGTGGGACTGGTACGAGTCGACAACCTCAGTTGGGAATGATAATTATTTAACGGATCAACATTCGTCAACGTGCATCTGGGCATCTGTGCCCGGAAGTGGATATCTGGATCCCTTCGATGACGCCTGGCTCAAATCCTCGTGTCTGTGATGACATTTTTTATCAAGGCTGTAGGCTGCTGTAATTTGGTAAATTTCCACGGTAACAATTATATTAGCGTAGTGGCTGGTAAAGCGTACTGATGTAACCATAAGCGCGGGGCGGAGGGGGCAGGACGCGAGACGCGTGTGCGTATGCGTGATTCACGCGTGATATTTGCCTTGGGCGATGGTACCTACCAGGTAGTGGGCGTGTGGTTTCGACACAGGAACTTGTACTTAAGCAGTTGGACGTTCACTGCTCGTGCAGTTGGTACCGGATGGTGCCGTGATGGTTTCCAGAAGAGGCTGGATGATGGACCATAACGATCATTATGAACGATTTGTCGAGATGGATTTATGGGATGGAACTTTTTTTTTCTTTCGTGTTTCTTAGTTCGTCCGGGCTCAACCTCAAGGCCGGCTTTGTGGGTAAATTTTGCGAGGCTTTACCGATCAGCCTGATTGTAGGTTTTGGGCGGACGCAGAGCACGAGAGGGGAAGTTTAACGACGCCAGGGGAATTTTATGTGGACGTCGGGCGTCGTCACGCAATTTGATTGGTAGGATTGAGATGGTATAAGGAAGCTTGAAAGTTTTATATTAATTATTAGAATGAACATCGGGCACGTGATACCCTTTGGGATTGTAATTATAACCTGGGTGATATATATAGTTGAGGCTGGAAAGAATTATTATCGGTGAGGAAAAAAGCTTTATTCCCATTTCCAGTTCGTGAGAAGCGTTACGGGAAATTCCTGATAACGAGATACCAGATGACAGCTGCGTCCCTTATATATCCACGGTAGTCGGGCAAGGCAGGCAAGGGTTAATCCGACACTCGTGGACACCCTATTGTTTCTGAGGTCGTGGTCAATTTTCTTAGCCGTATAAAAATAGGGAGGATTCAAGAAAGACGAGATATCGATATTTTATTGCAAGGAAAAAGAAAAGGAACGGCTTAAAGATAGTCTGGCCTCTAATGCCTTTCAAAAATAGCAAGACATAATATTTAACTACTATAACATAACTAGGTAGGGTTACTTGCTTGGGTTACCGTGTTAAAGTGCATCGAGGCGATATGCACCGTTCGTTGCATCTCTCTCGTGTGGTACATAACCTCGAAAAAGAGTCAAGGAGCCATTTCGAAACGGACATGACTCGAGCCTCTCGAAAGACTCGGGGGGTTTTAAGTCGGCAGTCGCAGGTACGTTGCGAGTCGACCTATCGATCTGTCGAGCTCTAGGTAGATAAGTAGGTAGAGAAATAAATAGGAAGATAGGCAGACAGGCAGGCAGGCAGGCAGGTAGGCACCCCTTGTGAGGTTGCTAGGTGGCAAGGGTAACCGTCGTAGGTCTGGAATACGTAGCTGGAAACAAAAGGTGGAAGAGTGAAGTGACGAAATACGGGAAAGGGGGGTACGAAGGGGGAAAAAGGAGGAGGAAGAGGATGAAAGACAGACAATAACACAAAAAAGAAAACGTGGATGAAAGGAATGAAAAATAAAAAAATAGTAGACGGATCCTCATTGAGATCGATCAGTGATCGATGCGGGAGAGTAAACAAGAAATAGATCGATTCCCATGCAATATGCTTCTCCCATGAAAAAATTGCATCGAGGATGGTTAGCGCTTATCAGCAAGGGTCTCCACGGTGTGGGGTGCGGATTGTACGTTGGATATATTCCGAGGGCTGCCACCGGAGGATCGGAGGGTGAAGTGGAAAACGCGAGAGGACGTAGGGGTTGTATCGACCGCGCCGCACTGCGGGGCTTTCTCCCCACCCGAGTGAATTCTCAGTCCCCTCCACCGAGGAGACTCACTTCCGGCCCTGGACCTATCCCGTCGGTCAGCAACCTCCCCACCGTTGGGGCAGCGGGGGAGGGAGGGCTGTCCCTAGAAACCGGAACCCCGCGAACCCTCTCGCATTTTATTTCGATTTCATGGACCATCCCTTCGGTTCCAATCGGATCGAGCCGGAGGAGGAAGTCGAGGAACGTGGCTGGCTGGTATTATTTTTTAATTTTCTACTGAGCACTGGCCAACCTAACCTAACCTTGGCGAATGATTCTGCGCTGGACCGGAGAAGAAGAAGAAGAGATACGAGCGACTGACCACGGTAAGGATTGTTATCTTAGATTCTACAGGGCTGTGGCTCCGGAAGAATTTTTTTTTATTTCCTCATATTTTTTTTCGTATTTTTGAAAATTTTTATTTTACCATATCAAGTCCCGAATTCGGGTCGGAAACAGCCACCTCGATTCAGACCGAACTGTTGTTGTAGGACGTTTGAGAATTGTATTATCTTCGGGAGAAACGGTTTCGTATCTTCCACGGGACACCTTGCCGGGTAAATATTTGCCAGGCGCTTAATTCGGATTTCGAGTCTCTCCGGTTGTATACTAATTGGCATTTAGTCCCCAACGCGATTTCGAGTGTTTCTCCATGCTTACTCGTACGTATGTTGGCATCAACCATACTGCGTATATGACGTATATGTACAGAGGGATTCAGTCGACGAAACTGACGATAGCGTTCATCCAAAAGTCTTATGGCTGGCACTGTGACGTAGAGCCAATAAATCTATTGGACCCCGAGCGTATATAGATATGTAATCCACGGAGTGGAAATGATCATGCTAAGCTGATTAGGGGTTTCCAAATTAGGGCAATCACACATTTACAAAATGAATACCAATATTACGCATTGCTAGCGTACGTCCGCTAACATTGCGTCCCGACGTCCAGCGTCGTCCATACCAACCAGTAGGTAGGACGCGCCGTCGCCCTCGAGATTCCCGGCGCCTGGATTAATCGAACCCAATCGATATATACCGGCTGAGAATGTATTTCGCAAAATTTATCTGCAAAGACCCAACCGGTATAGCGGTAGGACTAGGCTGGTCCAGAGGGGTGGCTAACCCAAAAAAATGGCTCGATATCAACAACTCTATTGGGACTTATCGATCCTAAATAATTATTTACCGATATATAAAATTTAATCGATAATTGATTTCAACCCCTACCCCTCGTCTTCACCCGAACAAAGGGAGATGATACAAAACACGGTAAATAAGGGTAGTAAAGGGCAACAGAAGCGGAGTGCAACTTTAACTATCAGAATTTTTTAAAGATATTCTAAACCATACGAATCCATCTCTGAATGACCTATTGACCCCCCCTTTCTTTCGTCTGCCCTTCACTTCCGGTTTGTCGTACGAAAAAAAATATTCGGACCGATCTCTTAGAAGCTATGAGAAAAAAAAGATTATCAAGGGGAGCAAGAGCGCTCCGAATTTACGGGATCTGCTCGGGATGCTGTGGTCCAGGGGATGTTCGCGGACCCTCAAATTTTATGAAGACAGACAGATGGATACGTGAAGACGAACGGAAGCACAGCAACCGCGAAAGGATGGAAAAATATTATCGGAAATAGGATTAAGGGTGGAAAAATTTCTGAATCGATTTTTCAAGGAGCCTTCAGCGATAGGTACCGTTCCGTAATTAAATTCTAGCCCCTGGCATCTTCGTGACCTTTGACCCAGGTTCATATAGGCTAGAGGTTAAACGGTCAGCGAATATGGATAGTTTACGGCATCGTGTTACGCCATCGTATACATTCGATAGATCCTTTCACAATAGGATCTATGGTGAGAGGCCGGATTAGGGTTGATATTCAAGAAATCGGATATTATTACATGAATCAAGTGGCCACTTGATACTATCGAATAATCGGGATGCCTGACAGATGGGCGAGAGAGAGACAGATAGTAAGATAAAAAAATGTTGGCCCAATGATCGAAGTCGAAGTAAGTAAATGAAATAAACATAAATGTTGAAAAATTAAAAAAAAAAATTTAATTCCCAGCCTGTTTATCTTCCCGTCTCTCTCTTTACTCTCTGCCGTTATCACTGTTGCATCGAGCGCGCTTGGCCAACCAGAAGAGCGACATCACGCCACGTTAGTCATCTTCCGTACAAGTTTCTAGATATACAGAAGTGCATATATTGTACCTATATTCACGTAATATTTCTATCATGCATTCCTTATACTGTCAAAATCCATCAAGTCGTCCAATTGGAAACTTGAGATAGTCGCATGTAAATTCACACGTGAATCCTGTACGATCGTATTTCTGCATCGATGCGATCGGCTCTTCCCTCTTGTCTTGTTTATGGATGAAAAATAAAGATCAGCGTTTCAAAGCGCTACCAGCGTGGGATAATAAAAAAAATTCTTGAATCGATAAATTATTATCAAATTTTCACAGCGCCTTTGAAGCTCGTACAAACTTTTTATTTTCATCAAACGCATTAATATATCTGTATATAGGATATTTGAACTGTTGATAAACACTAGACACGTGGTTACAAGGCACTTGTCATTTTGACAGCTGTCAGGACGTCGTATAGACTCCTCGTTACATTGACTTGATTAACGAGCCTTCAGGCAGGACTGGAGTAGGGAAAAGATAATATAGTAATTTATCTATTTATCTATCCATCTATCTGTTTATCTAGATATATACGTAGATACTCGTATCTTTCACTCCCATCTTGATCTCGTATTCCCTTAGGAATTAACCTTATTTTTTATCTTTTTTTTTTCTTATCCTTTTTCCTAGCTGCCTCCACCTCTCAGTAGCTTTCAGGGAAAAAATAATAGAAAAGATTTCAGGAGACCTTGGTATGCATTTACCAAAGACAATCCGATTTCCTTCCGACACTCAGGAAGTCTGAGCTCTCTGGCGATTATCTGCGGAGGGCCCGAAGGGAATTAGTGCATCTTAAGGGCCAGTTCAGGGCGGTTTCTTTCCCAGGAACAACATCCTAGTGCGCGTGGGTCGACCCCTCGAGGTCGAGGAAGTCTGCCATTAAATAGCCCAATCAACGTTGGCCACAGAGAAGAAACGCGAAACCCAAACGATTCGACCTTTTTTTTTTTCGCGTTCACCGAATCCGACGATTCACGTATCAGAGATAACGCATCGCTAATCAATCTTATCGATGAGATTTCGATTTGAGTCGATCGCCTGTATCGATAATCGATACCGATTAGGGAAGTATATATATACGCTCTAAACGATTGGGACACGACCGATTAGATAAGGCTGACAATAAACGTTGCTCGAGTATCTTAATTTTTTATAGTACTTTTTTTATAGACACGCGTCTTAACTTTGTTTCTCTATTTTCTGGCGTTTCGAGACTTATCGGAAATTTCAAAAAGATATGAAAAAATATTGTCGATGCCTTCGCGTAGTTAGGGCTAATATACACAGTGGCCGAGTAATACTGGCTAAGGGTCCCTACCGGAAATTAAATATTTTTTGCACGAGGCCACCGATAAGATTTTCAAAAGAAAAATATTTTTCGCACCCTGTAACGTCTTTCTGGGTTTACCCCTTATCGATATACCGGCTTACCCTTCTTAGCTCATCCTAAAGTTCACTACGTGACCGGTGAACGTGATCTCTAAGGGTGGCATTGCTACTGAAAATTATTCAGCAATTCATTAGGGGTGTCGAGATCAAGCAAGGAATTTCGAATTTGATTAATTCGATGATGAATTTACGATTCAGGTTCGGTATTCTAAAATGAGGGTTCTCTGGGGATGATCGGACGAACCCTGGATATATTTTTTCTATAGAAACTCTCGTGACGCGACGCCGTCTTCGTGAGGTAATATTTATTGACTGGAAGCCAGAGAGGGGTGTGAAAAAAAATAAGTAAGATTTTTCGAAAAGTACGCGCAACCCGATAACAACGAACGACAATCGCGTTAGGCTCGCCATTGCGAATGCCGGGTGACATTTATTTTTTTTCTTCTTTGGCATTGTGAAAAAGTGTCTATCGAGCGAGGCGTGGCAATCGTCACGTGTGGAGGATCCTTAATGTCCTTTGCATGCCTCAGACTCTCAGACGATCAATGCACCGCTGAATGTTCTCCCGCTGGTAGAAAAAGAACAAAGAGAGTCGAGGAGACCGGATAGGAAAATGGTACGCGTGCAGGGAGCGTCAACTCCTTGCGATTACGTAACACGCTGATAGCACGAGAGCGATCGTAACACGATTTCCATTAGAGTTAATAAAAAAAAAGGGTACTCTTATGCATAAAGAGACGACAAGGAGGGTAAATGTAAAATTATATACAGATATTGATTCCTGGGTATTACGTCATTACCAACCGAAAAAAACTGCCTTACCATCCTTCATTTTTCACGTTCGTCAAACTCACGCGGTCCGTCGAGAATTGCTGGAATGCTCAAAGTAATTTTCCATTCTGGAATTAATCCTCACGGGATGTGGTACAGTGAAGAAAAAAAGTGACAAAAAGAAAACGAAGAGATGCAAAGAGATAAGGGGAAAAGAAATTAAAAAGAAGGTAGAAACAGACAGCAGCCAGGTTGCAACGACTGCTGAATCGGGGGGGAACTGGGTTCGCTGTGTAAGATTAGGGTCGATTTCCCTTCCGCTCTATGAAAAACCTATAAATGATAAAAATAGAAAAAAGTGGCGTGTGTGTGTATATGGTGTAGACACGGAGGACCAGGGACGTGTGGGACAAGAGATACGCACGTCACGTAAGACATCGAGGAGTCAAGGTACGATGGTTTATGTGGTCGCTACTATCTGTCAGGATGTTGCTAAGGAGGCTGTTGGATGTTATGATGTTCGTAAGGGTTTCCATGAGGGGGTTAAAAGGGCCAGGGGGTCAGAGGGATGGCTTCATGCCAGAGAGGCCACCTCGGTGCACGGAACACGGAGTGCGGCCCCCTGACACACATTGACTCGTTAAAATAACGACATAATGGCTAATTTAGCGATAATAAGCGCGAACCGTATCGTTCAAATTAGCGTCGAAGGTGAGACGGTCGTGTGGATGCGAGATGGTGAAATGGTCAGGCAGCCAGTCAACCAGTCAGTCAGTCAGTCGTCGTCTGCTATGAGAATTCTTCCAGAGGGAGTCAAGTGGCGACATCTAGGTACTGGAACGCGAACCATCGTCCCTGAGGCCCAGTGACGTAGCAACCACGGGTGCTTTAACGGGTCATCAAATTCTTATGGGCAATTCAGTGAAAAGTGATTAGAATTCGTGCTGAGAAATTATTTTCAGTACTTCAAACGAACTTGATAACAATCCTCTGCCAATGTGTAAAATAATAAAATTTCGTGGAACGTATATTACATTTTTTTATGTTGAAAACTTACCAAGTGGCCAAGTGCCAATTTATACAGTATAATACTGTAATATTATTCAAGAATTCAGGAATTTGCCATTTTTTTAATAATAACAAAGTGTTTTCTCACGTCGAATCAGAAAACGGACATGCTGATTACTATATCGGTTTATAGTTTACTCCATAACACAGCTGGTGTTACTAGACTGTAATGTTCATCGGGAATCTATAAGTGGCATACATAAAATTCTAATAAAACTAAACGCGGCGAATTTCTACGTAACCCGTAATATTAGAAGCACAGTCTACCACAGATATTTTACTTTTGGTTATCTGCTAAGTGGTACGTTATTTCAGTGCTTCTAACGGGAATACAGCTGGAACTGTATTGCAGTACTGGCGTCTATATATATGTGTATATATGCACTATGTATGGCATATATATATATATATAACGAAAGCGATTAGTCTCGTCATCGGCGTCGGAACGTCGAGCGACATTAAAAGCGCATTAGTCTGTAAAAGTATGAAAATCTAAACTATGAGGTTCATTTTGTATATTCTATCTTTGTGCCTATCGATATTTCTTACTGTGTATCTAATATCCTTATAATTTTTCCTAATCGGACAATAGTACACTTCACAGCTGAGATTGCATGGCCTACAGAGCTTTATCTATTGAATGATTACCTACAATCTGTAAGTCCTTACGAGATTAGCAACCACGTGTTTCAAGTTCAACGATGCCGATATATATATATATATATATATATTTAAATGCATCCACGAGTATTAAATGACCAGTGAACCTCTAGTAACGATCATGCAACTGAAATTTTAACGGCTAAAATGTCCTTTACGAACTATCGTTCTAAGGTTAGGACAAGTCACAGTCAATGAGCACTTGACAGCTGTGCACTCGTTATGCCTAACGTACGGTTTCACCTGGATCCAATTCATTTTCAATCTAACTATAGAAAAAGTATATACATACATAGTCGTCTGACTCAGTCATATATATGTATGCATTGGCGAGATAACGTTAATAACAGAATTACACGAACCGGTAACTTGAGTGGCCATTCTGATTATTCAGTAACCAGGATTAATTCGTTAAAATGAATGTTTAAGTTGCGAACATGGTGCTTTAGCTAGTAACGTACGATCCTGGTTGGCAAGCATATAGCAGCATCTCGGCATCTGACGGCAGTCTGCGTTTACAGGCACGGGAGGCTGCCTATTGGTCGCAGCCAGAGAGAGAAAGAGAATAAAGGAATAACGAAGCACGAGAATGAGAGGCAAACGTCGGGCATTATTGTCGTATCCCGAGGGAATGCCGGGAGGATTTCGATATGTACAACCTAGGTTAACCGGGAAGAGTGAGCTGTCAGACGACGTCAGAATATTCTGGATTTAACACGTACGTAGATTCATGTACGAAGCTGGGCGTGGTTATATGTAAGTAAGGGACTCGTGTGTAGACTAAACTGTACGTATAGTACGTACGATAGCGAAGCATGGACTATACGTAAGGAAGAGGCGTCGTCGCACCCGTCATTCTTGTTGGAATTTCTTTTGATTTTTCAAAACAGATACTTCGGGTATTACGCAAGGGAGGACATCGGTGGTTTCGTAGGGTAACAGGGTTCAGGGAGTGTTCTCGTCTCGCGCCATCTAGAGAATCTCTGCGGATCTTTGTCAAAAACTCGGACTCACCTCGGTCGCTAGTTTTCCCTTGGACGCCATCTTGACAACAGTATGGCCGTCGGAGACTTCGTTACGCTACGTCTGCACGTCACACGCACCTTGTTATCAATATAAACACAGGTTTTATTAATTTTGCACTATCGGTATTCCTAATTCCTGATGAGTGGGGTCCCTCCTTTCCTCCTTACCCTACTCCCTCACTTCTTACACGACGAATGTAACCGGGGAATATCGTGGCCGATTTTGCTCGCGCAAGTTTTTCGATTCTCTTCTGGCGCTCTGTGACGGTGACGTCACACGTCGACAGTCCTTTACGTACTACGAGTTTACGGGAGATGGACACCCTGAGTTACCACAATGAACCTCCCCACTACACAGACCGATCAGTCCCTTTCACTCGCACCAACTACTAGCGTCCACTGATAATTATGCCGGCACTCTCTTCCTTTCTCTCTCTTTTAGCAATCTTTAACTTACTTTTTTTTCTTTTCTCTGTTCCCTCTCCTTCTACTCAGAGTCAACCCCACTCTTTCTGCTTTATCCGCGTTCTTCTACCTCCTTCTATATCTCTTATGCCTCTCTTCTCATCCATGAACTTCGATGGGACTTGTTTTATTATTATTTTCATGGACGAGTAAATCGTAGTATGTAATACGCTGGGGGACCTGCCCGACTTCTGTGGGGCCTTACTGTACTAGGTACTAAATTCTTCTATTCAAGACGGCATGAGATATTGAGGCCCCACCCGTTTATCGAGGTGTGCTGTGCTGTGTATATATATACATATATATGTATATATGTACGTACATGAACCCTTGTGAGATGGAGTACTAAACACTACTCGGGTCTACTACAGCAGTTAATAGTAACTTCGACCCAAAAAGATCTAGGAGGGGTTTCCTTTAATTCAGAGTGAATTAACCTTTTACAAGTGTCTCTTCTCTTGTTGACCTTAGCTGGAACCACTTGAGCGTTAAATCCTCGCTTCTCTTGAATTACGTTAACGTGATGATATTCGAGAATCCATATTGTTTTTTTTTATATTATACAACGTGAACCAATTCCGACGATCCACCTTCCACAGATCCATTTAAGTGGTAGTCAAAATTAATAAATATTTATTCTCCATTCTACAAAAGAATGTAACACTTTTTCACGTCAAAATAATGTATTTATCTTCACATGATTTATTTATAACGGCGCCGTACCGTACAGTAACTATGATCACTTATTATTTCTCAAAACCATTGTGTCTTGTCACAGCAGAATTACATAACGATAACTAATCTTCCTACATTTATTCACTGTCCAACAAATACTTTGCTCCTCATAGAAATAACTTTCATGTATAAGATTCAGCGATGCACGAATCTACCTTACCGACGGGATTTCATGACACGTCAGATTTCTCTAGTGGTAATGTCAATTCCATTCGTACCTCCATTATTATTATATACTAGTAACAGTCCGTGCCAAACACTTCAATCATCAGTATTCAGTACCTATGTAATAAACAGGACGTTGACCTCAACAGTTAATAAGATTCGCCATAACAGTGACACCATAAACAATGTCTCTCGTAGAAAACTGAACCTGGCAATCTTCAAAAATTCACATTGAATACCCGAAAAAGAAAAACGTGAATATCCCGCACGATAAGAATGACTGTACTAAAAGTATTTTTCAATCGGTAAATCATCCTCACGGACCTTTACGCCGCCCACGTGAAAATATTCATTTATACTGATACATGCAGTGCATAGCCAAGATGCATTCAGTACATTCAATGTATTCAGTGTAATCCCGATGTCTGGCAGAAACGCATCTTCCCAAGACCCATGCATTTTCGACGTTCTGAAAATCAAAGTGGCAGCACGTGGTACAGCATGAGTACCGTTAAATCCGTCTGGTTTGCCTTCGGCTATGGCAGCACTTACGTAAAATCGAACAGAGTCGTCTGCTCTTTCCCAATGAGAAAATCCATCGTGTTTCTCTTACTCCTGTTATACCAATGCTTGCCAGTTACATATTATATTATACGCAAAAGGCTTCGCTGGAGAACAGGAATGTCAAAGCAACGGGTTCGTATAATTCTCTCACTCTCTATCTCTCATCTCTTCCTCTCTTAGTCTCTCTCTCCAAACCTCTCTGATCCATATGGATGTGCGCGACACGTACGAGTGGACTTTCAGACAAATTCTCAGTTTCCCTCTTCACCCCGTCTCTCCCAGTGCTTTCCTGAGAATCGACAGCTTTTTATTCGTTGTCCGATTACGTATGTGCATCGTGCATTCAGAAAGCAGACGTCATTCGACCGGAACATTTGTCGCAGGTAAAGGAGAAAAGTCAGTCGCGATTTTTCCTCGTGCAAATAAATTACTGAAATAAATTATTGCTTTTTCAGTATAATTATAACATATATTGCATACGTATATACATAGATATACCGGAATAGCTCCGTATTGATATACATATACTGTCACGTAATCCATCAAGGTCTTCTATGCTGTCATTAAAATTTGCAAATTTCAATATATAGATGGACGTTTCCTAATTCTGAAGACAATGCATTATCATAGTGATCCTATTTGCGAATATTGTATAATATTATTATCTAACGCTTGGAGCTATGATGGATGAGGATTCCTTGAGGAAATTAATAACACCGGAATCCGTTTGATCACTGCTGTCTCTCTTTGTGCAGGATTCTAATGAATTATTATATTCGTATAAACAAGTAGTATTTCATTATCGATTAAATAAAAATCGAGTTAGTATACAATTTTTATATTTCAAAAACTCAATACACTTTTTCCTTCTCTCTCCCCATATTAATTTCACACGACGCTATAGGAATAATATATCATACACGTATTGCGTATACGTGCGAGTGTAACTCATTCGATATTACTCGAATTGAACTCGCAGCCATCGCTAGTCGAAGTTCCGTAAGCCAGGCGACCTGGTCGATCGATGTGCGGGGATGTGGGTCAGGCACACGCCCGAACCCTCCAGGATTTACCCTCTTGTGTCCTTATACCCCCTCGCGGGCTGTTTCTCTCTCTTTTTCTTTCCTACACATATTCTCCCTGTGTCTCTCTCTTTCTCTCTTTAGGCGTTCACACACGAATACATATTATTATTTTTTTTGTTCAAAAAGGCTTTGTGCAATACTTTCTTTCTTTCCGCCGATCACTCTCTCTCTCTCTCTCTCTCTCTCTCTCTCTCTCTCTCTCTCTCTCTCTCTCTCTCTCTCTCTCTCTCTCTCTCTCTCTCTCTCTCTCTCTCTCTCTCTCTCTCTCTCTCTCTCTCTCTCTCTCTCTCTCTCTCTCTCTCTCTTTTTCTCTCTCTTTCTCTCTCTTGCCTCCACTCTTTCACAGCTACCAGCCCTTCGGATGCTCCCGAAGGACAGTATGTTCCAGAATTCACTGGGTAGCGGTACATAAAAACAGATCCTGATCTGAAATCACTTGGGTTGTACAATAAGTCAGGGCGAATCAGGCCCTGACTATATGTATGCTACTGCCCTGTGTAATCCTTATCAACCCGTAAAACGTATCGTCAAGGGATGCAAAATTGGAGGATGAATTAATAGCAAGCTGTATATCTGACGTTAGGTTGTTAGGCTAGGTCTGGTGCTTTGAGATTTAGAATAGGTCAGAGGGCACGGTGCACAGTAGCACCTTTCGATATCAGTCTGCAGAGGCTTTTGCTATTCTGTTTACAGGTTATCAACGGTTCGGTGAATTCCTGAACATGGGTCAAAGGTTCCGTTGATCGATCGATTATCATAGTTTGAGAAATTGAAGATGATCAAAGCTAATTTTTGAGTACCCTCAACGTCTGGTGAGTTTAAACGGGATCTCGTGGAGGACCTTTTATATAAATTCTTAGCATCCTATAATGATAATCTGTAGCATTACTTGAGGATTGCGAGAGGAGCACCAAGCGTAAAGAATTCAATTTGCCTTTAGGGCGCCAAAGACGAAGCTGGGACTGGCTGGAATTCACCGTGAAAATCTTTAAATCCATTTGGAACCCCGAAATTCACTTAGGTACCGACCTACCCACCACCCACATCACTTCGCTACCTACCTATCTACCTTACCGACGCGACACGCCACTATTATAAATCTCTCTTAACCCACCTTACCACCTACGTATACCTAGCAGCCTAGCAACCTAAATCCTTTTGAAGGAACTTTTTCAGTATCCTAACCTACAAACCTCTTCTCTCTCACTGGGCTGGAACGTCGCTGACGCAGAAAGAGACCTCTTAATTTAATTCCCATGAATTCCACAAAGCTTCGTGCTGGCTTCCATTTTCAATTTTCTTCAAACACCTTCGCCATTTTGCTTTTTGATCTTCTGCAATGCTTCTGCGTAATAGTCGTGTATATACTGTACAGGTATACTCAACTTATGTAACACTACACAGACACGTGCGTCTTCTTCGTACGATACGTTTGTGTGATTTTATTGAGATTTTTCCGGAATTTAAGTATTTGTTTATCGTCATACAGTTTATCTTAGATACGCATCCGGCATATATTATTATTATTATAGTTATCAATTTTCATTTTCTAGAACACCTGGGCCTATCATGTTCATCGAATCGAGGACCGACTAGCTGGGCACGTGTATTTTATCGTCGTGTATTCTCTGTTACCGGAAGTGAGCACTCTGCCCTGCAGACTCTGATCGATATTACAGAAATGACGGATGGTTCGAAAATGGCTGGAATCCAGAACATTCGGAGGCAAGTTGACGCGGTACTGGATCGTATGGCGGTAGCGAAGACGAAGTGCATTGCTGCGAGGAAATTGCTTTGAATATATCGCCGAGTATTGGTTGAAAGGTGATTATTTATTTTTCTTGAATTTAATTTAGCCAATTATACAAGCATCGTTAATCGTCATTAGAACATCGTTTCTTTTCCAGCAGAGTCTCCTGGAAGTGTCGATTTATTTATTTTACAAGCCACCATTTAATCGACGACCTTTGCCTTGATCTTGAAGCACGTCTGCACGTTATTGCTTTCGTCCAAGAAAGCGAACTCGATGGTCAGCGACAGCTTGGGGTAGGATTCAAGTACGGGCATGCTGAGGGCGTAGGTGACCTCTTCGCCTTTGTCCAATGGACACTCGGCGTTGGTCAAGGTGTCGCAGGCGTTTTCTTGACCGATGTCGTAGTTGACAGTCAGTCCTAAGACAGTCGCACGTACACGAGGAGTCAGTTTGGCGGTGTCACCGGCTGTGGAAAAATTTTATTTCTCTTTATACTCATTCACAAAGCCTAATTCACATTTTTTGTTTTTCAATTTTCATCGTTTTTTTTTAATACTTACAGACAACGAAGTCCCATTCTCCAACTGCGTTGGTACCGCGTACCAAGGAACAGGGAGCTTTCGTGCAACCGGCTATTCTGACATCTGTTGGTGGTGCACCCTGCTTGCACGTAGTGAATGGAGTTGATTGGCAGGAAGCTGCAACGATGCACGCTGCGAAGACCAAAACTGAAAGTGCAACGAGATTTATTAATTTTTACAATTTTATCGGTTCGAGGGCGACCTAAGGAGAACTTTTATAAGCTCGGTAGAAATTGGACAGTTAGGTCAGCTCGTTAGTCCGAAAGTCAATATCCGTTAAAACGGTAATACGTATGTGTAGATGGAAAGTGCGCTGGACTGTTATTATTATTTTTGGAACATAAAGTTTCACACGAATTATTGTCTATTTTCGTTTATGGTGTAGTGGGTTAATTAAGTAAGGGATGATTATTTACCGTAAGTCAGAGATGCCATTGTGTCTTCTATTGTTCCAATGTTTGCTTCTTACTTGGTGACAAGGTAATGTGATTTAGTTTAGGGAAACCTGCTATATATATACGGCAGAGTATCTAATCGGACACCTGCTTCACCAATGATAAGTTTTCAAGGTGATCGGTGAACACCTGCATCTCGAAGATTTTAATAATTGTTTGATGCTGATCGATCTGATAGTAATATTTGATTATTTCGATGAACCAATAGCTGTAAGGAAGGAATTATTTTTAATTCAATTGCGAAACCAATATGGTTATTGTTAATGTTGTGCAAGTTGTGGCAGATGTCACAAGTAACGTGACTCTTGCTTAAAAAAGTCTGATTAAGGTTAATAAATATCGATAGAGATCCGATTCAATTACAGTTTGATTAAATCGGGCCTGTCGGAGGTATTTCTATTGGGATTGAAAATAATTTAGAATTAATAGTTTCTTGTTGCTAATTTGATTGTATAAGTGATTAGTCTATAAGCAATACATTTTTTATTGGAATTGATAGTAATCTACTTGATTTTAAGTAGTAAGTATCTAAGATTCGATAAGGAACTTTCGATGCTCAAATCTGATTCCTTCACTGTAGCTATTTTCAATTGATTTTAATGAAGTACTATTTTTAGTATATCGTAGTTCCTCGGTTTGCCACGGGCGACGCAGGATTAAATTTTTCATGCATGATGAGTTCATAGAAATAATATAAAAATTCGGTTATTCGAGTAAAAGAATTAATTAATCTATTTTGATAGGTATGACTAAACGAGCAGGTGTGATCTACTCTTGAATACAAGTAATTTTGTTTATCAAAGATGATAAGCACATGATTATAAAAGTTAATAAGAAATTTCGAATACACAAATCTTTCTCATTTTAATTAATTATTTTCATTCGCTTCAAATCCGATTTTTTGAACAACGTCAAGTTCAGTATTTTTTTTCACAATTCCACGGGATATGCAGCAAAAAAATTATATTTTATACCGTGCAAACGTTACTTATTTAATTAAATGGAGTCAACAATCAACACCTTTGTCTCTCCACAAATGATTTCTATAGCGTCTTATTGTAAATCCGAAATACCAGTGTGGCTAACCAATACCGAGCACTCTTATGTTCAAACGTTCAACAATGGTTTCTACAGACTAGAGTAGTGAATAATTGTCAAAAAAAAATTTTAAAAACGTCGGGACGTCGTCCAGTTTATTTTTGCCTCATTAAAAACATAAAGATACTGCGATATCGGTGACAGCAATTAAAATTCAAGTATCTGGTTATGTAAATTCATAACATAAAAGAAATTATTTAAAATAATATTATATATATCGTACGAAATGATTTCCCAACTCTAATTTTGTATAGTTTATGAAATTAGAAATAAATTTTATTCTATTGATAATAAAGCTAAATTTTTATATCACTGATGTGACCAATTCTTGGCCGTTATAATAATTCTTCTTCTTCATAACTTTCCTCTAATTTAATAAACTTGCCGGGTGATAATCAAGATAAGAGATGTCCGTAATTCCTTAACAAGCGACTATTAGATGATTCTCACATAGGGGGGGACTTGAGAGAAAATGAAGATAACGAGTTCCACTCGAAGTCTTATCAGCAGATTGATTATGATTGATAGCTCTGTGATTTAAACTTTGTAGTGGTTCTCTTTTGCCCTGATTTGAATCACGAAATATGTTCATACCTATCGTTGATTCTGGCTTCTCTTTTATTAGCAGTCCGTAAGAAAGAAATCTACCTTACCTTGCACAGGTAACTACGTTTTTGTTCTTGACACAAATTCGAAAGAAAGTCTGGTCTGCTTATCATCAGTCATCAGCTTTATCATTGCATGTTTAATTCTGCTTTATCATTAAACGGTATTTCCATTGGCATTGATTTTCAGCCATCTGTTCTAGATGCTTTGACGTTACAATCTGTTACAGTATTGACGAAAGATAAATGAGTAAGCAACATTTCTGTGTGTAGTGCGTGTCAACTGTAACAGCAGCAATTCGCATGGAAAATTATGCACCAATAAAGGTAATTTTTGTATATCATATTTCGTAATTGAATGTGGAAGTGAAATAGCCAATGCAAGTGCAAAAATGAGTTAACTCGTGACCGGTCAACAGTGTGTTAATATTTGTGTATGACCAGTTAATAACTGTGCACAGAAAACCTTTACACAAAAAATTAAAACCCATTCTACTCCATCACAGCAACACATTATTGTGTCGGATCATATTCTTATAACTAAAACATCACGAGGATCAATAAAAATATAGACAAATATCTGTTACTGCGTTTATTTGAGCAATAGCCACTTCGCGACAATTTTACAGAATTTTTAATGAAAATTTAACATTAAAATTGTATGTTTTTATAATAATGTCAGAGCAATGACTTAATCATGAATAGAATTTTAGGAGTAATTTTTTACGGATTACAAACAAATTTTTACCTTTTAGAGCTAATTTCAAAGCATCGACAGCCGAACGGAGTTTGAGCGATTTTCCAAAATCATACGAAGCGCCGCTAATTTTATTCCACCAAATTATGACTGATTAATTTGAAGGCTGAATGTCACCTGTCAGGTTAATCAGAATGTGCCCGATTCGTCGATTAGCATTCGGCGCGAGAAACGCGTGCATTTACAAGCATTTGCGAAACAGCCTAATAACAATGCATCGTTTAATTACCACAAGTGGCAATTCAATTGAATTCGCTTACCTCAGCACAAGTCTTTTCGATACCGGCGAATCTCGAGCTTCTCGCTATAGCGAAAGGAAGTATTCCAACAGCATTAAATTAAACATCTTCAATTGGACAAGAAAAAAAGATCCAGGTAGTTTCACCAATTATTATTATCAATTCCATATAAACACTTAGAACAGAGTTTCGTATCTGTATACTACGAAAACATATAGATGCACGATTATAGATATTTATTCACGTCACTTGTTAGAACTTTATATTCCTTAATTATTACCAAGCATCTCGTTGAACTTCGATTTCGGCGTATAGTCTCCTTATAATAAAATCCAATTTACGACTGCAGTATGACGGTGACTTTGTAACACACTAGAATTTCCTGGGAATTCTTTAATGTCCAGTATAGCTCGGCTGGTAGCTGGAATGGAAATGAAACAAGGTGAACAAATAATAATTATCTAAATTGGCATAACGTAACTGCACTATGGTTATGTTACGATATACGAATGACATTACAGGTGGCAGCGCGTTCACAGCGAGTTTAGCTTTGTAGTACACGGTCTGGCCGCTCTGTGGCGCGCAAGTGTTTCCAGTGCTGTACATGTTCCCTATGTCCAAACAGGGGTCAGAGATCACGGAAGCGGGCTTTCGCACCCGATTCATTTTAAAATATACTTCTTCGTTGAGAGACCTCAGATTGATATGATCATCTGCTGTGGACCAAACATTTTTCATCTTAATCGACAGCTTGTTGCATGTGCACGATTGTGCGCATGATCAGAATGATACTCACATGCTTGCAAGGCCAGTGTGAAATTGTAAGTAGAACCAATTGTTAATTTGCAGGGATAATTATTGCACCCGGAAATTTCGACGCTCTTGAGATAATAATGCGATCCTGAAATTGATAAAAAAAATGAAAGTATTTTGGATTTTTTTTTTTTTAATAGGGGAGGAATGAGTTAAAACATGAATTATGAAATGTCAAGAGACGCGTAGCATTAATGATTTTTGTGTCTGACCAATGCGTTTTTGAATTGTTCAACCTTTTTGGATTTTGTAGTTTTGTGACACCGAGCGTACAGCTAATTTGTGTATAGCTTTTGCAAAGCAGTGATGCCATTCGAGAATTTCCTGATGCGTTTATCGTTCCAATCGATGATGAGTTGATTTCGTCGAAATCGTATTACCGATTGAGTTGGTACTTCGAATCCATTGTTTTTAATAGCATTGATGCGATGATTGTTGAGATTTTGAGATCACGATTGGCGTACACACGAGGGCCGCATATGAAAACATAAAGGTTATTCAGTAGAATCGCATCAACTGAAGTTAGCCCGTCCATTTGATTTCTATGATAGAACCATGTTCAGGTGGTGCGTTTCTACTGAATAACTCTATATATGTTCTGATTTGATCTTCGGTAACTTTTCATACTATTTTTGAGAAGTCTGTTTATTTTGATTTCTTTATTTTTTTGCGGTTCCCAAATCATTTCGGAGATAGAACGGAAATGAAACGGATTTCCATGAACAAGTGAACAAAGTACCGGAAATTAATGCGACCCGGTATCATCGGCTTCCGTCACCTTTCTCTCTCCTGTATATAACATTTCTCTTTCGTTTGTTCTTTTTTTATCTCTTTCTATCTTTTTTTATCTGCTTGGTCCTCTTTGCGCTTACGGAAATGTACTTTCGCAAGCGCAAACACACAGCGAATATACGGAAAAGAAAAGGATGGAGTTGCGAGTATTCTACAGGCATAATTAAAACGTAGTAATTCAACTAGCAACAATAACAACAGCAACAGGACTATCTGACAGTTTAATCTTTTCAGTGGTAGCACTGTAAAACTTTTTCTCATACTTTTTTTTCAAAAAGATTTTTCATTCAAATGTCAAATGAATACTGAAATGTTTTCTTGTCAACCACCGGCTGACATTTTTCTCATAATGCTTATGAAATCTAGTTCTGGAAAAAGCCACCATGGGCGCTGCTCGGTAAAGGTTGACAACTTTCGGAACGCCGCCAATTTCTTCAGTCAGCTGTGGTACCTAGTCTCTTAACGGTTAAATATATAAATGACGTAATATCTCACATCAATAGCAATCGAAAATTGATCGATTTTTGTGATTTCGAAATTTATTCAAGTCTATTTATTAACAACTGCACGTGAGAGAATATTTGGTCGCACGACCGTGGTTTACCGAGTAGATGGCGCAACCGTTGACAAGTCAAATCTGTACGTATCCGCCATACCACAATAACTGCACTGAAATATTGTAATTATCAATATAGTTGATCTCTTATTTAAAACTGACCTTGGTCAAAACTTCAAAAAGTTAGTACGACAAAAAATACCGTGATTGAAAATGCTGGAGACTATTACCTATCAAACTTGCTTGTCACAATATCTTTATCGGAATAGCTACAACTGGTTATTTAGCTCAAACGCACTGTCACGGAACGGGACATGGCTTTTCCAAATGGGTGAGCTAATTCGAGGCTGGTGAGTTTATTCAGTTAAAATAATCTGGTATACCACCGTATTATTCTATATTTAATATTAAAAATATTAAACCGTAACTCCAATTGCAGTAATATTTACCATTCCTGTTTTTGCATCATAACACCACTGCAGTATTTTAGGAAAAAAAAATTTCAAACGTCTTCAGTCACGAAATCTATTTTATTTATTTTTTTATTCACGCTTGGTCACGCAAAGGATTAAGTTTGGTCTGAACAAATATTCATGAGGGATTTATTAATATTTTTCATAACTGTTATGCAGAACAGGCTCGATTTATACGCCATGGAAAATTGTACGAAATATAAGCTGTTATTTTTTTTAATAGGAAAAAGCATCTTATCGTTATCTTAAAAAATTGGACTACCCACTCACCACAATCCTCAAAGGGCACCGTGGTTGCACTACTCAGAGGAACGAATAAAAACAAAACAAAGACGTGGAGTCTCATGCCGGATGTCACTATGGAGTCTCGCTAGCAAATTTAAAGTGACGAACGAAAATTCCTACCACATGAAATACGTTGTGACTTATATCAAGAAGGATCAGTGGTTCTCATGTAATCTACTAATCGAATCGATACGCAGAGGTAACATATACACAGTGTTGAAATATTTGATAATTGATCATGCAAACATACTTTTTACCTACGTATATAAATATCACGAATTTTGAATCAGTCACAGTACAAAATGACCGTAGCGGCTCGACAAATCTGGTGAAAATAATTGCTGGGCAGTTCGATGAGAATTGTGAAGACCGATAGAAAATCAATCACGTACGCGATGGAATCATCTGACAGATTGGTACGATTAGATTTAATATTTAATTATATCTTACGAGCCGATAGTCGTAAGTCCAATGTGACGCAGGGCGTCATATATTAAAATTTCGGAAAGAATAGATCAGTAAATTTTGAAAATTTTCTACTCCCAAAATTTTATTCACGAAGCAACTCTACCGTTGAGCACAAGTTTCGTGACACTTAACATAGGTAGTTGGTATCTATAGAAATAATAAAATTTTGTAATTTTCCTCAGACGATCAGCAAACACATTTGAAATTCACATCTGTATCGACCCAACTGGTATCATTGAAGATCGACAAGCCTAACGAATGACGATCATGAATATATGAAATCATAAGTGAAAACTGATAATCGTCTGGTCGATTCTAATAATATTGTTGCCATCGTGATGATCTATACACACATCAGTTATCAATTTCCATCGATACAATTAATTGGACAATCTAGCCGCCATAGTTATTAATGATTTTTATCAATTTGAAATTTCAATTTTTTATACGATACGTAAACAGTCCTGAGTATCGGAGCAGGGGAGACCGGTATTAGTTGAATCATTTAATCTACCATCTATTGGTAGTGACTAAATTATAATTGTCTGATCAGCTGTAATCTAGCTTCAAGATAAATCGACCAAAACTTCATACAAAAATTCTGTGAGAGTCATCGATAAAATAAATAATTGGTTTGTGCGATCGATAAAATAAATAATTCGATCGAACCGGTCGCCCCAAAATTCCAGACTGCAATTTTATCAAAACGGTCTGTAATTTAGAACATCCAGACGCAGTTTGAAAGATATATAAACATGTAAAACAAGATATGATTCTAGAATTTCTCAAAAATAATAAAAACAATAATTATTAATTTTTCTTAAACATAATCATCACCGAAGACATTTTTTCCAAATTTCCTTCATTGCGCAATAAATTAAATCCTACCGGTTAAATCGTCCAATCAATATCCGTCTACCTAGGTGTTCCTACTTTTATTTTTAATCGTCCATTGTTTCATCAGATTGCATTTCTTCCTGATGCCACATACAGTACTCATCCTTATATATCCACCAGTAACTCAACCACAGTTCCTGTATTCGACACGTGCATGCAAAACACGTACAAATGACAGCAGTAGTACCCTGTACATAACATAAAGTATACATATAGCTACAGCCAAAAGCAGGAAGAATTTTCAGTGATTGCCATTGAAGCGATGACGCGACTTATTATGTATCAAACCGAAGCAAATCGACAAACGTGCCTTATCGCTCGATATTTCCGGACGATTTTCAGTTCCGAATAGGCATCTATTACCGGCAAAAGTATTATGGAACACTACCAGAGGAAAAAGAAGTGTCGTTCCTCTTTATCTGCGCAGTTTGAAAGGAAAAAGGTCAGATATTCCTTACGATATCATTATTACGTTCTACAATATTTTCTACCTGGAAATAATTATGAATGTCTCGCACGTGCCTCCCAATGACGCTGGTGACTCCGCCTGCTTCGGCGACCATTGCCAAAGTTACCCATTGCAGATTTTTCACGGAGAATTCCAACTGGAAAGTCGCCTTGAGGTTTTTCAGTACAGGATTAGAAACACTTGATACCGGTGAGACGTCATGCTTCTTAACTCCTGTATACAACTCGCTTATTATTATTCTTATCATTTCTCTCATTCATATGACATACAGACCTGCAGTATTTTCTTCATTGCAGTTTGACAAAGTTTCCATGAGAAATGCCGCTGGCTACTAAACGAAAACCCTAGGAGAATGTTTACGATCGTGTTAAGAGGTCGTCGAACTAGGGACGGACGTATCTACTTTTCATCCGTGTAATATCGATATGCTTGATGGAAAAGACATAATCAGAATCCGTAGATACAGTCGCTGTACGCTATATAAATAACGTCTTTTTTTGCTAGAAACTATATACATATATATTTCGTGACCATAAATTTCGAGTTTTCTACTCGCGGGTAATCTTGTATCTCTGGGATTTTTTGCCATTCAGTTATCCTTGTCTCTCTCCGCCATTAGGCTACTTTGTAAAAGGCACGTGGAAATTTCCATCCGATTCCTAAGCTTTTTACAGTGACACGCGGCAACGATAAATCATGCTTATTTCGTTTCTCGTGTGGTTCTAATGATTGTTTTTTGTACATTGCGAGTACGCCTTTAGTCGCTGTAACGTCATGTGACTTATTGCTTGCACCATTTGTCATTTCCTTTCTGTTCAGTTCACGTGTTGTTTTATTCAAGGAACTCCATCGCGAATATGGTAACAATATACAGAATAGATCACGTAGGTAAAATCACTGTTTACTAAATAATAACTTTGACGTCTGTCATTTGGACATTTGTCATTATAAGCAACCCGTTGGTGTATTCGTTGAAAACTTAATAGAAATGCTTAACTATTATTTTCTTTGAATGATTATCAATGTAAAATTCTATTATTTCTCTTCAGCTACAATTTTGTCGTAATCTTGACAACTACAGTGTCCCTTTCTATTATTACGGCTGGTGACTCCGTTAATTATCTCGATAATTACCACAGGACCCGTCAAGCGTCACGATGATGTTCCGTGAGACAATTAGAGAGGACTAATTATACATCCCCTAGAATTCGATGACTCGTGTATTTTTGCTTTCACGCAACAGCAGCAACAAGTGTATCGCGCCGTTGAGGTTTATTAAAAGTTTTCACGGGAAATGCCTTTTCCGCAAATACTCCAACTTTCCAGGGAAACATAATTGATCTCTATAGAAATCATTGACAGAAGTGGAGGCCCACGAGCAACATAACCCGGAGTGACATTATTCTTCTCAATGACGCCAAGAGATTCGTGCTGGAAGGTACGTTCCACGTGTCCACCTGCGTCGTTAAAGACGTTGAAGATCAAAGGTCAATCGGTAGATGGTCCTACAAGAACACGAGGAAAATTATTATGGTCACGTGTCTCGTGTATGGAGATTATTAAAAATTCTTTAATTAATTGTATACATACGTATATTCGATATTTACACACTTGAACGACCCAAGCAAATAGGTAGTCAGAGGGCAAAAGCAATGTTATCTTGATTCTGGATGACCATGAAAACTAAAGACACTCTGGAGCCTATACTAATATTTTCTCAGATGAATGACTGGCTCCAGGTTGGTACAAAGGTCATGTCTCTGCAGACAGATATTCTTTTGATGCCGACTGACAATGAGACTACTGGGATCATACATTGAAACAGTGTGGTTAGCTCCTCCTCTGTTTTCCTTGTTCTCCAGCAGGAATCACAGTCACAGTCACAATCGCAGCGACTGCTCTCTGTATACAGATGCTTCTGAGTTGGTGTCTATTTAAAGTTCGCCCCATAGCAGCAGCGACAGCCGTTTCACTGTCCAGTACGGTTAGACCGCAGTCGTGGCCAGTCGTGAACAGTCGAGAGTCAGACCTGGGCCTGATTGGACCCTCCTGGTAGCTGCTCTTTTCATTATCACGGCAGTTCGCTTCCCGTTCAGAAAACACTTTCACCAAGATGCTGAGAGAAACGTTCCTGGTACTTGCGACGCTCCTCGTCCTGGCTGCAGCGACCCAGGTGAATCACTGTGGAAACGGTTCGTAGACAAATCATAAGTTCAAAATGGTCTAGCAGCTGATTGAAGATTCTCTGATGTATCAGAAAAGTGTGATATTACCCTAAAACGTGAAAATACATAATTTTTAGAAGAATATCATGGACAAGTCAACTTTTAATAAAAATTCTTTGACTCGAGTATTTACAAATCGTGCATCCGTATTTAAATGTAGTCGTTATACGTGCCCGCAGGCGTAGCGTGTTTTTAGAGTTTAAAAAGATCCAACCTCTACAGTACTATTTGACATTATCCAACCTTTTTTTTGTGTCCTCGCAAGAGAAATAGTCGTTGGCCTCAGTATGAATTATCCATATGAACCTTGAGCTGAGAAATATCATCAGTGAGCCATACCGTAACGTGCTCATAGAAGTAAACTCATGCCAAGGAGATCAAGACGCTGCCGCGCCAGTCGTTTCAACGTAGAGAGATCTACTCTCCACTTTCATAGAAACCTGTTACAAGAATAGCAGTTTATATATCAGTGTATATATATATATATATATATATATATATATATATATATATATATACATATGCGTACAGTAAATATACAGGGTGTTCGTTATGAAACGCACTGTAGTAACACCGTTACATTCCTTTTCAAATTCTAATGAATATGTGTATTTTCATTTTTTATTTCATTTATCAAAATTTCGAGATAATCAAGGTTGAAGTTGCAGTAATGCGACCAATCAGAACGCGTTTAAACGGAGCGTAGATGACGTCGCGAGCCAGCCCGCAAGGCCTGCTTACAGTAGGCCAATAACACTAAAAATATCGTCTCTTGTATCTTACTCAATTACATGCAGATAAACAGGGACACTACGACGATACTCTTAGTGTTATTGGCCTACTGTAAGCAGGACTTGCGGGCTGGCTCGCGACGTCATCTACGCTCCGTTTAAACGCGTTCTGATTGGTCGCATTACTGCAACTTCAACTTTGATTATCTCGAAATTTTGATATATGAAATAAAAAATGAAAATACACGTATTCATTAGAATTTGAAAAGGAATGTAACGGTGTTACTACAGTGCGTTTCATAACGAACACCCTGTATACATATTTGTATAGTACTTATCTCTGTAGAATAGCATCACGGGGTTTAAGTGACCTTGGGATAAAAGGAATTTCCAAAGTGCGACAGCCGATCTCTCAATGATAAACTTACAAAGAACATCAGAGTCGAGGTCAAAGGTCACACGTAAACTGGTATCGCGACCAATGACAGCAAAAGTAGGTGCCCAGTTTTCTGATGCATGTATTTCGAGGCTGAAAAAAAGAAAAATTTTATTCGTGCAAACTTGAAGATTTAGTTAATTCATTATATATGTATATATGCACGCGAAGAAATTTTGTTAGAGAAGGTTTATGCTTATCGATGACAATACGCTTGAGCGACAGTCGTGTTGCGACATTTTGGTCAATAGTATGTCGCATTCGTGCTGGTGCGGCCTTTTGTTTGTCGTTCGGGAAATGATTGTTTACGATTGCGTTGCTCGCGATTAAACACGATTCGCGGTTGCGTTCGTCCCTTTTCGATATCCGTCCTTGGTTGCGCACTCGTTCGGCGCTCCTCCCCTTCCTTCTCGTTAATGGCAGATTTATTCGCGACACTCATGGATCCTGACCGAACGGTAAATCTCACTGGTCAATTTGCAAAATCGCTCCCGTTGATATTCGCGTTTAGCTTGTCTGCCGCCGCATCCAATACACGCTATTCACAGTATTGGCAAGATTTGCGGTATTCGCGTTGAAGCGTTTGTAGTTATACAGTTTGCACCTATGGCACATACGTGTTTACATATATGCATATACAGTTATGTAAAGTGAAATCTTGTTTTTCTATTTCTACAAATATTACCTCGTGAAGTCTGAACTATTTGATGTGAAAAATTGTAATTCACGTGGAATTCAAGATTTCTGTGGCACTCCCGTCGAGCAGAGGTTTCACATACGCATCGACATGTGCACGTGAGATAAGTTCACATTGAATCAGAAGATTGCCTGGTCGGCGATAAATGTTCGTGCGAAGACCGGTTTTTCTTCACTCTGAAACGAGACTTTATTACTTATTTGTTTTTCTTTTTTATTTGGTTTTGCTTTTTTTCTTTCGTTCAGTTCTCAGCTCGGTTGTCGCATTCTATGTGGTAGATTGTGGAAGCTTTTTTTTTGACAAAAAAACCAAGTTGATGGATCATTGGATGCGATTCGATGATTTCCTTCAACTGCGGTAATCGTTACAACTCGTGGAGATGATTGGGTTGATAGCAAATCATGGAAACGGGTAAATTGCATATTTTGATGTCGTTCGAAATGCAAAACTGTCATTATCGTCTGAGAATGCAAAAGTCGTAAAATAACTTACGTCAATGTTGCAAAGTTTAATTGCTTGTTCTGTTTTTTCTCTTGAAATAACATTTGCTTCCATTTTATTGCATGAATGTTATAATTTTTCGGATTTTCTTATTCGCTTAGCATTAATTTGCTCTATTAATTCAGATGACGTCCTCATTTCTGGGATTCTTGTGAGTTATCATTATCAAGTAAATGACTTTTTTCTTGATTTTAAATTATTTTGACATTTCGTTATATGCCTCAGTGACGTTTAACATCTATACATATATATAAAAGAACAGCCCGAAATGTTTGTAATACCATAACTCGAGAACGGAGCGTCCGATTTGCTTGGGGAATGTTTTGTTGTGTTCGTATCGGCCATCCCATGGTTTGTACGTCAAGAAAAATCCAGAAAACGCAGCCGAAAAAGTGTGAGACCTATATTTCAAGAATCGATGGGCATAGCAACCAGTTTTTTCCATAGCAACCGGTGGTTGTGAGGACTTCCCCGCAAACCCCTTTCGAGTCCCTCGGGATCCCCCTCGAGTCCCTCGGGACCATGGATTTTTTTCAAAATTTTTTTAAATTAAAAAAAAAAATTTTTTCAAAATCATTTTCAAATTTTTTTTCAATTAATTAATTCGTTCATTCGGGGAGCCACAGCGAAGCGTGGCCGGGACGCTAGTTCTTTATATATTATTGCAACAGTCAAGGAAAAGATGTCTCACACTGCACACATTTTGCCACGCTATTCGTTATACCGTTTCACACAGTTTTCTCCTATGCAAATAATAAATTTATGAAATTTGCAGAAGGCTAATCTTGTGCTAGCTATTTCGTAAGCGTGGCAGGTAAATATTCTCGGACGGATATGTAGCTGTGCAGTGCTCGGGCCCTTATTCGCAATATTGCAAATTGCAATCGAGTCAGAACACGAGTTGTGCCATCAGCGTTCCGCGCCACCGTAAAGTGTCTTATTCCCGGTGGCTTTGCGGCTTTTACGGCGCCATTTTCCGAGCGTACTGAAAATGGATGCCGATCCCGTGGCGATCGCTATTCCGACATTTCAGCTACGTCACGGGTCGCCATAAATACTGCAATATTCGTTAAAGATGATATAATCCATTGACGTGCAGGCATTATCGAGTTTATGTCTTAAGAGTCAATTCAGTTATCTCTCTTAACTTTTCACTGAGCTTTACTTATCGTATCAGTTATCCTGAAACAAGACTAAAGGTTACTTTAATTTCTCGTGGAAATCTCTCAGAGGATTACCTGCGCTATTTTCAATTTTCCATGAGGGTACCTCTGGAGTCCATTTTTTTAAAGCTCAAACGTAATTGTATCGCTCTGTGCTCTGCTCCATAGGAATCTGGTCGAGGTGAAAGAGTCTGAAAAAAATAAAGAAGAACCGTAATAAAGATTCTGATATCTATAATTATTTTTTTTTACATTTTCAGGTAAACTCTACGAAGATCCCAATCAGGTCCAGATAAGCGGCTGCAACAGTCCCCCGTGCAAGCTCAAGAAGAGAACCAAGATCGGCATCGAGCAAAAATTCGTACCCAACAGGGACGTGCAGACTCTGACCACTTCCGTTCACGCGACCATCCTCGGAATTCCACTTCCGTTTGTAGGTGTCGATGGCGCCAACGCTTGTCAGAATATCTTCAACGCCGACGGAAGTAAAAGCAGTTGCCCCCTGAAAAAGGGGACACCATATATATACAAGAACGAGTTCCCTATTCTGGAACTTTATCCTAAGGTACGAATTGACCAAAGAGCAAGTCCAGTTTTAATAAATATAAAATGCTTTAACGTTTACCGATATCTCGGTAAATAATTTTTAATCAATTATGGGACCTGAAAGTTCAAGGTGTGATGCCTCGTGCGTACAGGTCGATACGAAACGTCAACGTCGTCTCTGTAGTTTTCCTTGTTTACCATCAGCAGTAACGAATCATCGTCTTAGTTTTGTTTTTCCTTTTAACGCCATTTTATATTAAGCTTGTCACTTATTTCATCCTGATTGGAGAGGTACGCGTTCGATCTAATTACTGGGTATAAAAGATTCATTCGCGCCTCGATAGATTCGAGATAAAAGTCAATCGAAACTCCCAGCGAGAATGTACTGCCAATTCGATCTATCACTTTATCGTTCGCTGCTCTCTCTCTATTATGAATGGGACGTGAACTTTTGTCCTTTCCAGAAAGTCAACAAATCGAGTGACTGACAATTCGCATAGTCCTTACTATCGATGTCTCTTTCTTTCTCACTGTCTCCCCATTCCCACACTGTTGCCACATTCATTATTATTTTTCCAGTAAGAATTTCCACCGAGAATTTAATCGATTTCAATTGGCAATGGCAGTAAAGCGAAGGCGACATTGGCAGAAACTTGAGAGTTAACGAGAAAATCGAGAGGAAACGGTTTTCACTGTATTATTTGTAAAACTTGTTTCGCGTACCTTTAAGGCAATGACGAAGGAAATTTCTAGGATTTCTCAGTAGTCGATAACGATTATTCTTGTTGCAGGTGTCCCTTGTCGTGTACTACGCACTCACGGAGAAGAACGATATCGTAACCTGTTTCGAAGTACCTTCTAAGATTACCTCGTGAGGAGTGTTTATTGTTTTTACCGTGGTACTCTTGTTCGTTGGAAGAAAGGACGACAGTAACTGCGAGGACATCCTCGAGTAGTTCGAATAACGAGAGTTTACAGTTGAGAAGATATCTTGGCGGAGATACTCAATTTTCTACATTAAATACTTTACAAGTTGGTAGAACGTCTCTTCCTGATATTTCCCGGGTAACAGCTCGCTTTTCAGTAACTCGATGTACATAATGAAATAAACAGTTTTATAATTTTTAATTACCTTTCCTGAACTCGTTCAGCTTTGCTTTAACGCTGGTGTCCTTTTATTATGCAATCCTCTTGACTTTTATTTTCTCGAACAAGGCAACGGCGTCCACCAGCTGGTTGATACTGCAGAAGTTCAACCGTCCCTAACAACTACCGACCTCTGCGGTCTCCGCTCGGAACTAACAGGCAGAAAAGAGTCTTGTCTGCAGGCGTTCGAACGAAATGTGGTTCGAGTCCCGACTAATGTTTTCGTGTCTGGCATGTGTTTCTTATAAGGTTATAAAATAGTGATCTCGACATTGCAAATTTAATTTAGAACATCTCCGTGTATTAGAAAACGTTTGAAAGTGAAACAAAGAACTAATAGTGCAACTAATCAAGAGCATAGAAGAACAGCGATATCGTCTTACATGCAATTCAAGTCGGTAAGTCATCAATTACGTTTGCATAGAGCGAAATGCACCAGTTAAAAAAAGCGGAATAACAATGACTCACGATCCTCGCGATGCGATGATATTTTTCACCCTCTGTCTGCCGACGGGGGTGTAAGAGCTGATAACGCGCGGTAACACAGAAATATCACATCCGGAATTGCCGTAGACACTTTTCTATCCGCATATCAATCTCGCCCGTTATCACCAGTGAGATTGATCGTGACGAGTGTCGAGAAGGATCAGAATGACAAGTCCCGGACTTGTTTGCACGCAGCCCCATTGGAACTTGGACCCTTCATGAAAATCGGGCAAAGAGTGTAGCGTCGCGTGAGTGAGGACTCTGCGTAAAGCAGGGTGGTCGGAGAGGGGGAGACTCTTACCGAGAAACAGTTGTGTACTGCGCGAGAGGTCAGCACTAAGCTGCGAGCTAATCGAGGCAGGGTTAATCTTTAGCGAGGATCTCTCAATAATAAATATGCAGCCGGTTGCAAAGCGTCGCGGCGTTTAACGCCGCGAGATCTGGAGCAACGTAATCATTACCCGTGGGAAATGGTGAGGGTTGCCGCGCCCGTAACCTATCCTTACCGAGTTACAATTATCCCCCAACCGTGTTACGTGTATTATAACTTTCATCGATAGGCAAAACTACCCCTGCCGAGTGTAGGAAAGTTATCCCGCACACTTGGTTAGTTGTTTGAGAAGACGGCGAGACGGTAACCGGCCCCTCGAGGCATCTTTGCTAGGGCTTGTTTTCTCAGTTTACCACAAAGAAAAACAGGAAAATGTAGTCTGTTAGAACAATAGATTGATAGTTTATTCTCGTTATTCACTGATCTTCCAGTGTCTACCGGATCTTCCTACGTGTATTCACTCGGTGACATTGTGGACGGCCCCTTCGTGGAACTCCACCTTGACATTCTGAAAGTCAAGCGAACGATATTTGCCACGCGATTAGCGTGAAATTCTCTCGTCTAGGGTCGATGAGTAGGAATTTTGTACGTGGCAGTTGGTGGTGGTAGTGCGTGCACCCCCACTACCCCCCTAAGCCTCTTCACCGAAATCACTTGAGAGTATGCGCCCTTACGTAGGACAAACACCTAGCTTCCTCTCGTGCCAACACACAACCCTCTGGCTCCACCAGCAGCCGGTGGCCTACGAGGGTTACAGGGTGCGCGTTCGTCGCGGCGCCGTTTGATTATCTTTCCGTCAGTGTGCCGTTCGCCGTCGGCCGAAGACCACGTAGACGCGGCGCGTCGGGACGCACCAGATCGGGTGGACGCTCGTGCAGGAATCACTGTATCCCTCAAGTATAAATCATTGCTAAAAGTGCCATGAGAATTATTTAAATCTCTGGCGAGTATTCTGAGCTTCTGTTTCTCAGTCCCGTCATTTCGATTTTTAAATAAAAAAATATATATATGATTGTCACGCGTTATGGGCACGTGGCAGGCATGAGGCTGATCGTTGGAAGTTTTTAACTGATCCGAATTGGAAATCGGAGAGGAGTGACGTGTAACTTATAGGAAAGTTTTGCAGGAGTTGACCTTCTCAACTTGGCATGGGACAATTGTCAGGGTCCCAAGTGTACTGAAAGGTTCACATGGTATTTTCACCAACCCATGGGACATCAGGCAAGTTCACTGAAAACTATAATGGGTGTCTCCAGGTACTGGTTGCTCCTAGGTGGTGGTGGTTAAAGGGGAATGAATACGAATGAGACGGAAGCAGGGAAACGCAAACAGAGAATCCTATAGGAATAATGAATGAATAACAGATGAAAAACAAATAGATCCCGAGGTGGCTGATAACAGTGTAGTAACTCGAAAGGCTCTACGGTGCAAATCTTAAGGTACCAGCTGATCAGAATTCGTGATGGATCAAAGATCTTGTGAATTATTAGTGACCGTGTCTAGTACAACGTTGTGTTAAGAAAAACGCAGTGTCGGTGCGATGATAAGTGACAGAGTGTGTTTTATGGTTCCGTAAAAGAAAGAAGTTACAACAGTTTGCAGGTCGCGAGGGAGATAAATAAAAATCAAGAAAAAGGGTGATAAAGGACTTGAGAGAGAGGAGAGTAAAGGAAGAAAAGGAAAAAGCAAAGTTTCCATCTCAGCTTCCGATTCTGAACTTTAATAAACGTAGGGTAAACAAACGAACGAAAACAAGAAGGCGGCGAAAAGAAGATCAGTGAAAAAAGGGAGGAAAATGAATTTGAGAGAGTGGGAAGAGAAGGTTTAATTAAAGTTTAATTAAAGGCAAAACATATCGTACCGTCACCGTGTGGACGTGGCGAGCCGTTAATACGCCCCGAAAAATTAGAAAGGGAAATTGAACGAAAAGCCTGCATTATGATATTGCAGTATCTGTCAAAGGAGTTATTCGATTCATTAGGACGTCAAATCGCAGCATATCGTGAGGTCAGGGTCAGTAAGATCCTCTATCGCTAATTCATATTTTCCCTCCTCTTTCGAGTCCCAGTAACTCGCCGCCATCTTCATGCTCTGGAACTAACTAGCGGCTGGCAAATCTTACGCGAGGACAGTGCGCGTCTGGAAAAGTGAAACTATCGGTAGAAGAAGATATGGACGAATGGGTATACAGTGGATAGAGTGATTTTTTCCTGTCTGGATATCATCGGTATACGCACTCCACACAAGACGTCGATCGAGTAACGATTTGGTCAGATCGACACGGATAAAACGTTATTGGGCAACGTGAGGTTAAGTGCATCTGGTGCGATGTTGTGCTGTGCTTCCAGAAGGTTCGAGACGCGTGCAACTGAATCGAGTTTGTTGACGGAACGATAAATCACTCGTTGAATCCTCATAAATAGATAAGGCCTCTTTTCCTGTCGACCTCGACAGGAAAGGCACGAGAGTTTCAGTGCTCCGAAGACCTCGAGGAAAGATATGACAGAGTTTGCAGTAGTGCAGGAGGTAACGCGGAGACTGCCCGTACGTTATTCAAAGGATATAAATTCCTCTGGATGACTCATTTACGTTTGGTGAAATTTTATTAGGAATAAAGAAAAAAAAAACGCCGAAGGACGAGAAAAAGGACACATTGGTGAAACTAATATAGAGCCAAGAAACATGTGGAGTGTCCTGCTCCTTCTGGGACTAAGTACCGAGGTCGCGTACGCTGCCAGTACCACTCCAGTGCCCACCGTGAAATTAGGTAAGATTACTTTTAATTAGTCACGTCTCATTTGCGGACCTCCCGGTTAAGCGAGTTTCGTCCGTTTCGTCCAAATCTTGGAAATTACTGGACGATCTATTAATTGTAGGTAAATTAAAGGCACGTGTACTGTATATTTTTGATGAAATATTTTCTTTTCCTTTAAGCAATGCCTGTTTTCGTATGTTAGGTAGGAACTTGCCAAATTTCATTTCGGCATTCGTCATTCGTAGCGGCGACCCTCGTGGAGCCTTGCTAGGTGTATCCTATACATGTTATATAACCCCATGGTTGGCGGATTTCGTGAACGTTCAAATAGCAGGAAACGAGGTTGATAGTATAAAAGGGTGTGTGCGTTAATATTCGCGAAGCGGAAACAAGGGCTGTATGTATAACTATAGCGTGACGTCATTGACACTGTTGTACGTGGCTGGTGAGGCGGCTGGATATGAGTTTTGAAAACGTGCGAATGCGTTACGTTTACGGTGTGCGAGCTCCCTGCGGTGATTCTATAAAATTTCATGACTCGGCCGCAGCGTCGTTGCCGCTGGCAGTGGCATTACCTCTATAGATACCAGGAGGAACAACGCTCTTACAGGATACGAGTTTAGAGGTTAGGAATTTTTGAGCTCGACGTCCAGCCTGTCGAAGGCGACGCTGTTATTACGGGGGGCCACCCTGTGACACAGGCGTTCGTTCCGTAAATCTTCCCTTGCGGATCGTTTAATTTTTTATGAAACTTTTCGTTCGCACTATGGCTGCTTGCCGTATTGCGGCGCTCCGGCGATAAATAACGGAGAGAGGATACCGGCTGCTTTAGGAATCCAGAATGTCTTCCTCGAGGTACAGTGGCTATGGGGTCGTGTCTCCGCATTCCTGTATCCTTTGATTTTCCTGGATTTTCTCTCTTGAAACTTTCAGATCGACCTCGAAAGCTCGCATCGGTTTCCGTTCTGGAACCTCTCGCTCCGTAGACTTCGAATAACTCAAGCCACTCTCCTGACCGACTGTCGGGCACGTGTTAGTCTCGCACGAGGGGAAGTCAGAGGCCCCCCTCTGACGTATTGAACGTGATTCCGAAACTCGAATCACGACTATCCAACACTCCACCGTTCCAGCATTACCAAAGGCGTCGCCCTCCCGCGACATAACCCCTACGCGTTACAGCCGTTTCTTTCTCTAGACTCGTAAAAGAATCCGGCGGCAATCGCAGTTTTCCAGGGAGCTTAAAAACTTCCGTGGCAGTTGGCCTTCGTGCCATTAGGACGCCATATTGCCTGGACTTATGATTTGGAGGAGAGGATGACCTGAGGATCTGTATCTAAGGGTGTACCATGGATGCATGTAGTTAGTAATAGATATATCTATCAGGAGGCATTAAAGGGGTGGGTTAAGAGGGTCTGGTCCTCAACCTTCTCAACGTCCTCAGTCTTCGGTCTCACCCTCACCCTTCTACCTCGTACTCACCCTTAGCCGTAGCTTCACCTTCAACCTCTTACCCTAACCCCGTTGTAATGGGCGAAGCCCACTTCCGGAACAGCTCGGAAACTCTAAGAGGGACGAAGTTGGAACGCGTCTCGCAAACGTGAAGACTTCGACCCCTTGGAAGCGAATTTTCCTACGGGACCAGGAAGAAGGAAGCCACTGCTCTCATCCTAGTCCTTTCGTGGTTTTTCTTATCGCTCCCCTGACGCTTCTCGCGAACCCTTGTCTCTTCCATCCACTTTGACACCAGGGCACGGCCATGGCGTCCTGCGGATTTTTCACGGTCTTCAAAAGTTGAGGGTCCTCCTGGATGACCTCAGGAATTCGATTGACCTACGAATACAGGTAGATGTACCTACCCTCTGCCTATATCTTATCTTTCTAAGACTTTTCTTTGACTTTCAGCGTCCACGAGCCCTCTCACCTTCATTCTCTGTTTCTTCTTCGAGGACCTGATACCAGCTAGTCAAGTGCACTGCAACCCACCCTGCGGACTCATTGACAATGGCTAAGAAAGAACAGTCGGTACGTCGTACTGGAAGATGCTCCTCTCGAGTACCCCAACCCACTTGGCTTTGAGAAAATTGTGGTATATAAAAAGAGTCCGTGCAAGGATCATTTTCCCAAGAATATTGAAATTCACTGCATTTTCTTTATATCCGTTCGAGGTATGGCATTTTTCTTATTCTTTTTTTCCAAGGATCGATAGAACTTTACGTTTTTACCTTATACTGTCCTTGCACATTTACTTGTTCGAAGTATCCAGGGTGCTCGCAGGAACCTCAAGGAACTGGTGTTCTCAACGTTACCAATAAAGCATCCCAAGGACCTATCCTTCTTAACCAGGACACATTCGATATTCCATATATTCTCATAAATCAACTGAGGTCTTATCCTGGGCCATCCTACACGTCGGCAACACCTTGCACACCCGTTATGCGACTTTTCTCAAGGCGAAAATCGCTCGATGCATCCATGGCTTAGGCCCAATCCTGTCGCGACGACAAGTACAAACGAGGCATCTTATAACTGTCAAGGAGACTTCGGCACGAGAGTGGTTCCAGTCAGGACGACCTCCATAACGATATATTTCCTACCTGGGATATCGACAATGCATCGGAGGATGCATACAGAGTATTGCGTATACACAGGCTACGAGGACGTAGAGGCGTCTCCATCCTTCGTGTGTCAGGACGTCGTCTCGGCTTCTTGAAAATCCTGCCATATCTAGTAGAAGGCGAAGTGACGTTCGTTAAATTGAATTTCGGTATGGGTAGAGCGTCGACGTCGTGCTTCATTCCACCTGCTAAATCCAGGTGGTGCCAGAGGCCACCAACGTACATCAGGATCCACCTAGGCGATGCGTCTACTGGCTGGCCGATTGGCTGAATCCACTTACTCATAAAATCTATATGGACATCGGTGCTATCAGGGACGATAGTGAAATTTTGATAAGCAACGAGATAAATCTTTGGGTTATAAATGTCTCTACCGTCGACACCATTTTTAAAGGATATCGTGAAACTCGAGAAAATCCTTTGGGTATGGGAAGTGGTCCATATATATTATACGTATGGTATATACTGTGACGTGATTTTTCGAATCACGGTCCCAAGGCGGCTCCGGTTACCGATACAGATAACGTTCTCGATTTCTGGTTTCCTTCGGGTCGCCACCCTGCTCAGAAGCTACGCTCTCGGGTTGATTCGTATAGTTGTGTCAAGGCTCTCGTAAGATTCCGTTATGGTTTAGTTGAGGTCGAGGTGCTCGAATCTGCCGTGGGGAGATAGTCTCGACGTACCGAGTTGCCCGGCAGAGGAGAGTACCCGACGGAGACGTCTCCACGGACCGGCAGAAGTCCGGGTGAAACACCGGCGCCCCGCTGGAGATGGGCAAAGGGTTGTAGAGTGGGCGGAGATAGTTGTGATACGGTTAAGGGCAGGAGAGGAACCTCCTGCCCGAGTTAAGGACGTGGAGCCCAGCTGTCGCCCAATGCCCTGGGGAAGCGGTCGTGGATGATCTCCAGAAGTTACGTACCGATTCGTTAAGGAACGCTCTCGATTTGGTTTAAAGGGACGATTCGAAGGAGATAGAAGAGTTATCGGTTAAAAGGCTCTCGACCAATCAGAATGATTAGTTATCGGATTTGGCTATTGTCAAAGCAGTCTGTCTCGGGGCACCGACCGAGGTGTCACGAGCTGGCTCGCGCTTCCGTGCTATCTATTGATAGTTTTTCTTGCCGTGCTTCGCTCCGGTATAGCAGTTCTCGATTAGTACAGTTCTCGCGTTGTTCTCGCGAAATCCAGGCAATTCTATGAATTCCTGTGAGTGTTCCGGAGGTGCAGTGCTGTGCCTTAGTGCAGTGTCCACCAGAGGGTCCTTTGGACCCAGTTCTCGGCCTCCACGGATTAGCTGCACCAGCTCCGGTGAGTCTCCCAATTTATTAATTGGTGAAGGGATCTCGATAGATAGTTAAGATTCGTTCTGCTACGTTCTCGATCCGTTGCTCTCTGTGTCTCGCACTATTTGCCGGACTCTTACTTCGACCTTCTCTAGCTCAACCTAGAAGCATCAGCGGTCGCGCATTTCCGTTCGTGCATCCAGTTGCATTTGCTGATTTTACGCGTCCCCAAAAATCGACACGATCCGTTAAGCTATCGCCTCGTCCGATAGGTTCCGTCAGAGTTCTCGTTCTTGGTGGAGTTGGGCCTGTTCCACCCCAACTCCCAGTTTCTACCGGCTCGTCAGTTCCTGGTGAAAAAAGAATTGGCTAGCGCCCGCCTGGCTTGCGGAGGCACGAACGACGGGTGGACGGCCGAAGGTAACGTAGGTTGGTTCTCGAAGATAGTTCGTTCTCGGATGCTTAGCTATCGGTGTCGAGTCAAGGAAAAGAATTACGTTACAATACATATATATATATATATATATATATATATATATCTCTGCAGGATTGTACCTATATAATGCAGAGCGGTGCGAGGACTCGGAAAGTCCTCACGATCCTCGCAGTGGGAGCTGACGCGGACCGGATTGAATCTTCCTCCAGCGACCATTCCACTTCCGGTATCGTACTGAGAAACGATCTCAGCTTATTTCCCATCAGTGATTCGGCTCGTCGAACGAAGAGGAGTAACACGAGATCGAAACTCCACTTGGGATCATGTGAACTAACCTTGCTAGCTTTGCGCTTTCTATGCTACTGGAGCGACTTGCTTTACTCTAGAGAGAGGAGCCTGTATATATATATATATATATATATATATTCTGTGTACATACAGGATGCTCTCATGGCCCCAGGTGTACCTAGTTATTTACCTGGCTGCAACTACATAGGCTGATGGAGAATAAAAAGAGACGTGGAAGAAGAGGATAGGATCTTAAATGCACCAAGGACATATGAAAATATAGATTGCCTAGGTATAGGTGTTTCTACGTGAGCTCTATGAGAGGACAGTAATTTCAGTTGGGTAGGACGGACGTCGTGACGCCGGGCGTCGCCCTAGGATTTCCTCCTGTAGTAATTTGCTTAGGTCCTCGAGATCTCTTGGAGGAAAGGCGCTTCTGGTCTTGGTCCTGGATGTGAGATGTCCTCTGTAGAAATAATTCATTTGCAACAATAGACTTTTACACTGTTGCTGTTGTTGTTGCTTTTATTATTACTAATAAAAGCACTGTTTACTATTGTATTTTAATTTAGACGAGAAATTTATCTCGTATATTTCTTTTAAGATGCACGTCACGCTACTGTTCGTACAAAGGAGATATCCTTGTATTGTTGTCTTCATTTGAGGTCGAAGCAACAACACGGTTTATTAATCTCGTAAATCCTTTTGTTTTTTCCTTTGTTACCCGACGGAAAAATGCCGAGGCGTTTCCGCACGTTGTAGAAGTTGATTTTCCATTGTTCTCTTACGACCAACCCGAGTACCATTGTTGTTATGGATTTAAGAAAAATTATGTGTCAGGGGACATCCTGTATAAGAAACTTTTTCTTTCGTTAAAGGTATATCGACTGGCGATACCGTGTTATTACGTTATATCGTATTTCGAGGTTGAAGATTGTCAATAGTATAGTAGCGACGTACGTGACGATGCAAGAAGGTATATTTGATTTGAGTCGGTATACCTGGTTTTTGCTTTTTATTTTTTTCTCACATTTTTCACCTACCCCTCATATCGCTCTGCCGTTTTCACGTCGTCGTCGTGGAACTTTTTTTTTTTTTTTACGGAACGACAGTGCGAGGCCCCGTCGCCAGATGGAGAAACGTATTTAATATAAAGATCCCTACGGGCTGGCAGGGCCGTACCTTCGGGAGGTGACGTGGCGTATACGTGGGGCCTCTAAGAGTGTGCAGAGGCCACGAGGAAGGGACGAAAGGGACCTTCTGGAATCCTGCCAGAGAACCTAAAAAAGCACGAAGCAAATTAAAGCCGTCGAAGCGTCCTGCGGAGGCAAACATTCCGTTCTGGCCAATAACAACAATGGCCGTGGTATATTTTCACGAAGTTTCTTCAGAATCTCCCCATGTAATCCTCTACGAATTGGGAAGCGTAAAATACACTGGACCTTAGTTTTTACGAGCTATCACGTCTTCCCTTGGACGCCCACGGAAAATAGATGAATCTTGCCAGGAGCACAGAGAGGATTGTCTGGGGGTCGAATTTATTTAATGTTTTTTTTTTTTCAATTTTTTTTTTCACTCCCACCAAATTGAAGGTATACAAAATTCTTGCGAAAGTATCTTTAAATTACCTTCGCTTGAATTTTCAGGCCTCTTTGACAATTTTAAATTCCCTCCCTTCGATCTCTCACCTGTGTCTACTCTCTGGCATCTCAATCTGATTAAACTCATCTCAAGTATTTGACTACTTCGCTGTAAAGAGGTCCTTTCAAAAAATTTTCTTCCACCACGTCACACGTTTCTTTCGACAAATTGCAATCGGATAATTAAAGCTTCGAGAGTAGCCATCAGTCAATCGATCGGGCACGATTATCAGCGCCATGGCGGCAACGGTGCGAAACTCATATATTTCGTGAGTATTCGAGCGAGATCGATAAGGTTTGATTTATCGTCGACACGAATGAGCGTTTCCTCCGAGTTTTCCTAATAATCCTATACGATCTCCACTTGCCCCGTTATAAGTGGCAGCTCAGGTACGTACCCACTGACGTAATTCCCTAATAGATCTTTTTTTTCCCATAACCCCTTCCCAGAACGGGCATGTAGATGTAAATCAGGATCGCAGTCCAGCGATCGAGCAGCTACACCAGGATTCACGTTATGGTCGCGGAGCGTGTTGAGCGACGATAAACGTTATTGTCACCAGGCCACTCCTGCCCCCCCCCCCCCGGCCCTGCTGTCTCCTACGCCCCTGGATTTTCCATCAGGAAAGTAACGTTACACTAATTCTTTGAGTTACGTTCGTCGGTCGTGTCATAATGGCGTTTGTCGATTTCACGATACTTCCTTTTTTTTTTTTACCATGCCGTTCTCATATTACCAGTACGAATAGTTGCGCTCCCTTATCGTCGGCTTGTCGCGTGTCTCTCGCGTAGCGCAACGTTCCATTTTTCCCCCGTTTTATCCAACCTTATCACTTATATTTAGCTGGCGCAGTGCCAAAGGCAAAACCCGTGCCTTCTGATTTTACCGTTGAATCTGGTTTAACGGGATGCCGATTGGCTGGTTCGTAACGGCTGTGACTACTGCGCCTATCTTCCTGTTACATTCTGTATATATATATGATTATACCGAATATACGTGTACCGACTAACGTTGCTTATGTTCCGAATACTATTGGAATATATGTATGACGCAACGTATACAGGGTGACAGTAGTTCATATTCGAATTAATGTTTGTAAACTTTTTTTTTTCATCTGACTTATGCATGATTTTTTCACGACCTGCAGTTATGCTGGGACTCGCTCGATTGACGGTTAGATTAGGTTAGGCTGTACGTGGATTTGTAGGTTATCGATTCTGTCGAGAAAAGTGAGATTGATGCAAACTTTCGGTCATTCGTTCTCGTTTGATGACGTCGAGTTATTTTTCTGAGCTGAATGCTCGGAATTGGATGTGGGGGGGTTGTGTATACCTACCGATCTTCCTAGTGTTTTTTAGGGATGTGTAAATAAACGCTTGCGACAGGTTCCGTTGAATCGGGCAATTTCGCGGGAATATCATTGATTCGAGATACACAGATATTTATTGGACGTAGCCGATATAGTAGTGAGCAACTTTTTGGTTCGATTCTTGTGACGGTTCAGCGGGTCGAAATAAAACGCAACGTGGCGTCGATGATGACGCTGGTGACGGTGACGGTTATTCTCGCAAATCGACGTTAAAACTTGAAGCGTCGAAGCAGTCATTCGGTGCGGCCACTTTAAAGTTTTAATCGCGCTTCATACCTCGTTAACCTTCGAGTGCTGGAGGCCTGAAGTGGCGGCGGCGGCTCCGTACGAAGCCCCGACGCTGCCCCATTCGGCCCCCGGAAGTCGCTAGAGTCCAAACGGGCAAAACTTTTGAAAAATAGGCCGCGTGCGTGAACGCGCCGGAGTGGCAGAGCGTCCATTTCGTATTTGGCTAGACAGTCAAATATTTCGCGATATAACGGGGGGAACCAGGGATGTGCCTTTTTTTTTGGCGAATCCCACGTACGCTGTTAATCGTCCCGACGCTAAAATACAGCCGCGCCACTTGCATTGGTCAGTTTTTTTTTAGCAGGGTTCGTTGCCGTTGTGAATTATCACTCTATTTTGGAATTTTGTTTTTTTCGTTCAAACGAATCATAATTAATCGTGTTCTGTTCTATGATTAGTCGTAAACATTCTGGCTGCTGGCTCTCTCTCTCTCTCTTTTTTCTATATATATAATTTTATTTTATGGTTGTCTATCGTTACACTTTTAATGGTTCAGGCTGTAACGGTAATCTCTGTTCGAGTAACTGCGAACACGTGGGACACGTGTACATACCGATTTTCGAATTGGCTTTGTAGAGTTCGATTGGCCTTTATGAACTTTGTCAAAATATACGCTTCTGACCGATTTTACATGCTTACGGAATACTGCTGGCTTTTCGTCCATTTACGTTTCTACATGAATGCAAAGCCCTTACGTCGGTTTAACTATCGAAACCTCCAGCGGTGGAACCTAATCGGCTCTGCCTGTATTCAGTATTGATTATACCTATATCGCGCAAAGTTTTAATAAAGCATCGGACGGGTCGAGTATATTAATTTGAAAAGCACGGATGCAATACCGAAAGTGCCATTGGATTTCGTTGAAGGAATACAGAGTGGAAAGTGGGCCCGGAATACTTGGCTTAGTTTCCTCCGTTGTCCGTGAGAGGCGCTCGCGGCGGCACGTTCTTTAAACAGCCAACAAAGATATATTCGTTCCAATTCCATTTCGCGGCGGTCTGCATAATCTTTTCAGAAGCACACAATTCGTACGGTTTTCCGTGGCGAAAGTAGGTGGGAGAAGTCTGTGTGTAGGCAGAAGGTAGCGTAAGACGAGATACGTTACCTATATCTGCGTCCAGATAGACACGAGGAGTGAGGGAGTAAGAGAGAGAGAGAGAGAGAGGGGGGAATAAAGCAAGCAGTGAAGAGGAGAGCGCAAACACGCGAGTCGAAAGAGAGGAAACGCGGAGGAGAGAGCGAGAACTTATATTACTTTTCCAGAGGACGCTTTCTCCTCTTCTCTCTCATTTTCCTTTTTTTTTTTCTCTCTCTCTCTTTCATTCCTACCCTCTCTCGTACGCTCCATCTTTTCTGTATATCTCGATCTTACTTCCTCCATGCAGTAGCTAGTCCAATTTTCTCTCTCTCTCTCTCTCTCTCTCTCTCTCTCTCTCTCTCTCTCTCTCTCTCTCTCTCTACCCCCCCCCCCCCCCCCCCCCCCCCCTTCACGTCGCCTAAAAGCACATTTCACCCAACCCACTTCCTTCACGCAACTTTCATATTCCTTATTCCTAAGTTGGCCATAAGTATGCAGCTCTTGCGCGGCCACTTCCGCTCTTCCTAAAACGCCTTATCGTCACGGAAACACTCCTATTTCAATTCGGTCCCCTGTTCAAACGCAAATCGTCGCGACCTTGCGACCTCCCACTTCTTGACTATCACTTTCGCCCAGGAACCCGTGACGCGCGTTTTGTCGTTCATTGGAAAATCGTAGATTCCTTGGCAGGGGAGTGACGCCTCGACCTGCTGCTCGGTTGACCACGAACTATGTCGAACAGATAGATAGGAAGCGCCAGGGGGAATCCTAATGTGGAGTCGACGTACCGATATAGGACCTATGACCACGTGGTCCAGAGAGGGAGAGAGAGAGGGAGAGAGAGAGAGAGAGAGAGAGAGAGAGAGAGAGAGATTGATTGGTTGATTGATTGATTGGTTGGTTTATTATGCCCGAGTCGAAACTAAGGGGCAAAGAGACATACGGAAGATACATTCGAATAACGATATAACTAAAAGCAGCTGGAAGTGACAGATTACAAGCAGCATGCATAAACTAATTAGAATTGGTACAGTATTTTCTGGTGTCATGCGCTATGCCTGATAAACTTATCATGGGAAAGCAGAAAGATAGCTGGCACAGACAACTAAAAAATAGGCGCATTAAACACAAGGCTGAACTTAAGATTAAACTAAAGACTAAACTAAAGACTATACCGCTGAAAAACTAAGATACGCAGGTCTAAAAATAAACATACAAAACTACGGTTGTTGATACTACGGCTAGACTACATTAAACTGTAACTAAAACTAATGACTAAGCCAGAACTAAGCATAACATCGAGTGTTATGCAGGGCTTAATTTGGTGCGTTTGTCTCAATCGCTAGAGAGAGAGAGAGAGAGAGAGAGAGAGAGAGAGAGAGAGAGAGAGAGAGAGAGAGAGAGAGAGAGAGAGGGAGGCGCGAAGCACATATACGTGGAGGGCAATTGATAGAGCAATAGAGGTATCGGAGTGGGTGCGGATGTGACGCGTGTATCGGCGAAAGCGGAAATACGTCGCTCGTGAATCCCGGAAACGTAAACAATGTGTCTTCAAGTGCCATTATCGGTAATGGGACAACGTGAGCACACTGGACGCTTACCAATCGAAACAGCTGACTTCAAACTCGTCGGCCTATACATGTATATAGGGGTTACCACTTTGGCAGGAACCCTTTGAATCCTCGATACCTTCCCGTTATACGCCCTTTGACCTTTGACCTCGGTCCCCGTTCCTGGAATATCTCTTTCACCCCGTTCGCCCGGCTGCATCGGATTCGGCACGTTCTCTACCCTTCTTCCACCTACTCCCACCGCCTCTTGATCCTTCTGCCGTATATCCGTCTACATTGCGCTGCATAATTCATGGTCTTGTCATACACGCGTGAGGCGGATAATGGCGCTGGATAGAGGAGTAGCTCCATTGTCCAATGGTGGGCTGAGGACCGTCCCAATCCTGGAATCTCACGAGGACACTCGGATCCCACGAGTGTTCAGGCTGTTCAGCTTCCTTATATATATATATATAGGTATACCTATATATACCGCCTTGTACCTACATGTGTACTCTTCTCCGGCATCTATGTTTGTTCGCGATTTTCCACCTCGAGGTTCTCAACTCCTTCACACCGCGTAACCCGCTGCGAGCTGCATCGGACCATTTATCGGGCTACGTGTCTCCCGTTTACGTCGCATGCGATCCCTTAACCCTTAAACGTGAGAATTACTCCCTCGAGGGAGCATAAGATCGACGCAAGTGTCTGGCTAGGCGCTTGATATATATATATATATATATATATATGTATATCTCAGGAAAGAATATACTTGGCGTGGATCCCTTGAGAGCCGTACTTACCCCCTTCAGAGGCTAGGGGAACGTCTTGGGATTATTGAGAAGTTGTGAAAAACGCAACCCCCCCGTTAGGCATCGAAAGGTGGGACACGTCGTATTGACTGGCGTGATGAAAAGGAGGTTGTCAGGGGCACGTGTGTCTGTGTGCGTGAGGGGGTGGGATGGGTGCGTGTCTGTAGAAAACTTGAAGGTTGGAGGTTGGACTGTAGCTGGTCCAGTGGACCTCGGGGGGGGAGGTTGGCAGGGTGCCGGGTGGGGTTGAAATTTATGAAAAACGATCGTCGATTAAGCACAGTGGTGCGGAAAGGAAATCGCTCCGCGTTCTTCGTAGATGGAAGCTAGAATATAGAGGGTGGAACGGAAGTAGGGGGATCGAGTAGGCGTTGGAAGACGAGGGGATGAAAAAGAACAGCGAAGGAAAGTAAACGTCGATACCAAAGAATGGACCTTCAGGGTTACTTGATCCGGTGTTCCGGTCTACGTCTCAGCATCCTTGGTACAGAGGGTAGCAAAAATGGGCACTCGAAGTACTATGGTAAATTAAGCCTGTTGGACTGTTCATTGTTGGTTCACTAGGGCATATAGGTTGGTTTACGTATATTTGGGTATAAGGACGCACGTGGCTGTCCATAGGGTGGCGAAAAAGAAAAATCTGAATTGATATTAAATTAGACCGACTACGAGGGTCGACGTGTCTGGAACGTTTAAGACGTCTGGCCTCTTCAGGTTTATATCTTACTACTGCGATTCAGACAATTATTTAGGGGCTCTTGGCCAAAGCCATTCGGTTATATGAGATATATATATATATATATATATATACACGTAGCAAGGGGTAAGAAAGGGGCATAGGAAGACTATTACATAACTATGCTCATCTAGTTGCGTGTTTACATGTTTACTATGTATATAGAGTATACGAGGGTATATACGCAGTTATCCCATCCCGACGTTCCAGGGGATGAACCGACGCCTGGCCTGTTTTGTTCGGACACCTGCTACCCCCCTTAACATCTGTCAACATTTTGTACCAATAGCAAATCTAGGATTTGCAGTTCGGACGTGGCCTCTCAGCCCTGTGAATTAATGAGGCCAATTAATACGGATTTCTTACGCTACTGCCACCAGCCCCATCACTGCCATCACTCCCGAACGCTTATCCTTTGGGATACGCCCGAGAATTTAATCGAAAATCCTGGATCCGTCCGACGTCTTCGAGTAACTCGACAAATCGGTAACTCGTAGTTACCCAGTCATCCTTAAGCTCCGTCCCCTCTTTTACTCATCGATTCCCGGGGGGTGTTTATTTTTTTACTTCTTTTTTTTTTTAAGCCCTATCTACAACGTGGACACGAGAGAAGGAGCTCGAAGCTTCGGGGGCTGGGGAATTTATTTGCGTTAAACCGATCGTTCGTTGAGGCACTTATGGCTGCAGCATCTCCAGGGCTCTTGGGGATGGACCGGGAAGAGTCGGTCTTCTCGTGGATCTTTCGGATGTCTGCGGTGAGTCATTTGAATGGGGTTTCCCTCGAGGACAGATTGCTGGCTTCAATTAATACAGATTTCCCGGTTGGCCTGTGGCGGCGCCTGGCGGACGTAGAGGGTAGCTGGAGGTATCCTATCGTCGAATTAGTCGACGAGAGGCCCAGTTGAAATTTTACGGCTTGACGAATGCCGGCTCGATAAATCCCAGGATCCTGATGGAGATCGCGTAATTAGTCAGTTTATTTATGGCGTCTATACGTCATTCCGATAAGCTCCAGTCTCATGCCGATTTCCATCCCTTCTGCCTCGACTCCACCTCCTCCTCCTTTACTCCGTACCCTTCGCGCTGAACTCTCCCCGCGATATTCAATCATCTCTATCAGCCCTCCCCTTCCTGGGGCTCCTACCGTCCGCGTACCCGTGACTTGCCCTGGGGAGAAATTAGTACTGCGAATTGCATCCCTTTCCTGTCGTCGACCTGGCAATTCCCTGTCGTGCGCCTCTCCAAAATTTAACACCTGTCCGGGGTGTGGGAGACGAAAAAAAAAAAATACCAGAGCGCCGAGTCGCAAATTTACGTAAGATACGGAAAAGTAACGTTTACCAAGAATATATTTAGGTGCAGGGCACACGGGGTCGTTCCGATTGGTCCGTACTGTTTAAGAAAAAAAATAGGAGCATACGTGAAACCCAGAAGGACGTTGAGGGTCGACGGTAAAAGCTGGAAGATATGGAGCATAGAGGGAAGAAGGTATTGGGAGGAAAATTGGCCGTAAACTCGCCCTATTTCAATTTCGTCACGTAAAATCCATAAGATTGAAGGATCTTCCAAAGAGGAAACTGGTACCTTTAATGTTATGTATTTCGAATTGTGTGTCTAACCGGAAGCTCCGGGCTTTTCTTTAGACTCCTTGACTGAACCGGAAAGTGTATCGATATCCAATGAAATTTCTTCTGTTTCTTTCCCTCCTCTCGCCGTCCTTCGTCTTCTGCTCTGCTTCCACCTACGATTTTAGGGGTGAAGAGGTCTCTCAGGATTTATTCGGAAAAGAAAAACGTTGGTGGCATACGGGGGGGGTGAGAACATTAGGAAAACAGGGGAGGTAGCATCGTAGGGGAGTTTTTCTTAACCGACGATAAACTTTCGTTTGCTCGCTTCGAATTCCGTTTCCATTTTTTTTTTATCCCCGGAAGCTCTCTTCCACCCTTCTACCACAAACTTGCTGCCTTTCGACCTGGAGCCTCTGTTTCTTCGTTATTCCTATTCGCATTCTCCTACGCGATTCCTCCCTTAGATTCGGCGACCCTCCGTTCCAATTCCAATTAATATTTAACGGGACACCCGGTATGACCCGAAGTAGGCTGGACTGTCTACGTGCCTCGTATAGCTCAGTTTTTCTTCACCTCGTGGCGACTAGACAGCCGAGCTGCACCTGACTTCCGGTCCTGACCGGAAATACACGTTGCGGTTATAGGGTCTCTATCCTTGCTTGAAATAAAGTTTAATTAACTTCCGAGTCGGCGTGTGTTGCGTGCGCGCGAAATGCTATCGATAACAAATCTCGATTTTGAACTTTGAACTCTGCATACGTATATGGTATCGTGACGCGTAGCTGCTTCTGCCCTTAAATCTTATATTCATCAGGTCCAACTCCTTGGACCATCGAGGATGCTGTGTTCTCTGGGATATAGTTTCTATGCTTCCTACTGATTATCGATCAGATTCCAATTGCACCCCTTTTCACCCTTGGTCGTGTTTTCAATCATGGTTTCCACGAGACACGATACCCGTTTGTCTCTGTCTTGTCTGATCGACTCCGCTACGTATCCCCTGCAGAGTTAATTGGAGCTTGGTAAACAGCCGGGGGCGTGCTATTGTTGTTATCCTTCTCTTTATTTGTAATTATTATTATTACGGCAAATTGTAAAACAAACGAGTCCTCCGGTACAATCGTCCACGTCATTATAAGGGCGGACCCGGACGGGACGGTATTACGTGTCTCCGATCTGATAGAAGGGTTGGCTTAAAGAAGCATTTAATTAGTCTATTATACATTTCGTGATAGGGTGGAACTCGAACGAGAGTCCAAATAGGGCGATGATCAAGTTTGAAAGATCGAGTTCAGGCTCTCGAGACTTTCTGTCCGGGCTCCGAGGCTTCCACCCCTTAGGCTTCGTCAAACTCGATGAGTCGCAGGGGATAGAGTTGGGGCTGATGCACGGGGGGGGGGGGGGGGGGTAGGACGACCAAAGAGAAAAGGGGGTAACACTTGGATACCCAAGTTACGTAGGAGCTCCGGTCGCGAGGATAAAAAACAATATTATGCAGCGTTAAGGGATGAAGTTGAGTCCACCGTGTAAGAAGCTTTTGGAACTGACAATAGCGATCGTCAAAGTCACAGCCAAGGGTTAGCTGGCTGTTAATAAAATCCTGCGGTTCGAATTGCTCGTGAGCGCATCCCCTAAACCCTTGGGGAGGCTTCTGTAAACATAGTCTGGCTCTTAGGGCAGTTGGCACGCACGTGGGACAGTCCCAGCTAAGACAAATAGACGTATCGGGTGTGTTCCTGGTTCCGTGCGTGTTCCGGAAACCGGGGGGGGGGTGTACTAGATACGCATATGGGGGGGGGGAGGTAGGGGTCTTGCGTGCTTCTGACGTTTCCATGTCTAATGGAGCGCCCGTGTGTGCGCGTGCCCACGCAGGGTGTAAATACGCGTGTGATCCAAATATTGTTTTAGTCGAAGCTCTTGGAACATTAAATTTCATCTCCCTATACATTTCGTTCCTGTTTTCTTCCTCCTTATTTGCTTATCCGATGATGCTTAGATTTCTCGAAGCCTCGGATTTCGGGAGGCGCGTCCTCTCTGGAAGCGACCTATCCCTGAAATCCCTCGTGGCTCGACCTTACGTCCCTTGGCTGGCTTTATTTTCCTGCGATCATTTCGTTCTCTTACGTTGTTTTCCTGCGACACCCCCCTTCTGCCTCCTCTTTCACTCGTCAATACTTACGGTTTTACCCCAGGGTAGCTATACCTCTTTTTTTTTGCGTTTATCGTTCTACATAAAGTTCCTAGAAAGTAGGGGTGGTTGAGGGTCGTTGCTTTTCGAGAGGGTATTAATTTTTCATCGGGTACCCTCAAACCTACTGGCATCCACCCTTAAAGATTCTTTTTTAAACTATATGACCCCGAGAGATACTTCTACCCCTCCAAGGTAAATCTCTTCGTTCATCCCTTGCTTCTCCGAATTAAAGTTTACAGCTCGCACGGGATCCACCTTTACTTTCTTATGGAGGATAGAATATTCTTTGTTTATTTTTTACTCGAGTTACACTGTACAGTCGTATACAAATGTATATGACTTTATAGTAGTCCGTAAGTCGCTACCGACCTACCCTCAGCAGCTTCCAGCCTAACCCACTGAGCTTGCCGATTGTTCCTATTGAGATTTTGCTTAGGTTTTCTTACGGGTAGTGCCTGGCGGTAAAGGTGGTAGTTTCGGTGTGCAGGAGGAGGGCGGATTGGTATACCTGGAGGCTTTTGGGGTACGTTGCTCCCTTAAGTAGTGCCATTAAGAATTTTATTCCAGTCCCTTTTTTTTTTCTTCTCTTTTCTTCGCGTTAGCTTACAGACGTTGTGTCTGTCCATTTTCATCGCCTTGGCGAACGCTTCAACGGAACATCTGGAAGTTCCACCTGAGAACACCTTTCGAACCGTTAATCCCCACTTTTTGCGCTCTGACTTTTACAACCCCTTGAACGCGAGTCTGAATAATTTTTTTTACGCCTTGAGCAACTTCCCAGCGACGCTCGCGCGTTCTGTAACAGAAATATAATAAACAATGCAATCAAAAGAGATAAAACTGCATTTGAAAGCGTCCACTGTATATATATGTATTTATGTATATGTCGAAGCTCTCGCAACTGTATTTCCCCTCAAGGTTGGTAACAAATTCCTAACCCAATTTAAAACAAAAGACCCCTTTATCTGTTGCAGCAGAATATTATACAACTCTAGGGGCTTCGCCGTAGGGTAACTCGAATCAGGCTTTTTTTTTTCCCAACGCGTAGCAAACTTTCATGAATTCAGGTAAACTCATACGTTAACAAAAAAATACCACGCAGCCCGTAGTGGACTTTCCTTAAGATAAGGAATCGGGCTAGAAATTAATTTTTTCGACAAATTCACTGGAGTCACGCGCAAGTGACAGGTATTACCAGACCCTCAAAAGAAGAGGGTTGTAACAGGGTGATGATAACTGTGCTTTACTAGGGGCAATTTTCACTAGTCTTTAAGGGTTGACCAAACGTAACAGTGTAATAAATCACTTGGTGACATATACATATGTGCTATACTATAATGGTCACGTTAAGGGAAGTCCATAATAAGTTCATAAAATTGGCAGGTTCGTCAGTATGATTTGGAAAAAAAAAAAAAAGTATGAAATCCACACGTTCCGAAAAATAAAATTCCCTATTTTTAATTTGATCGGGTACGAGGGATGAAAGTAAAAAAATTTCTAGTTACAAATATTTCAACACGTTATACAGTATTTATAGAACAAACGAGGTGGTGTGAGCTTTTCGTACGTATCTGTGTCGTGGTTAAAGTGGCACAAACTCTACGATTAGGGGTTGATTGTCCCAGAAGAATAAAACGGCAGAATCACAAAGGGCTACGGAATGGAAGTAGTCACCGTTGAGATAACCGTTTATGGTCAGACAAGGGAGAAGCTGAGAATCTACTTGCATACGGCGTTCGTTAACCACACGTTCTACGTTTATGGTTTGAAATCGTTATTATCTGTATTTCAGGAACAGCTGCATACAGGGTGTCCGTGTTTGAATTAATGGCCCTGTAATATTCATTGAATCTCCTCGGTCGTACGATTCGACGCCGAGTCTGCAGAAAGTGTTCGTAGCCATTTTGAAAATTTTCTCCACACACCACCCCTGAGTGACTCCAACCCCTCGCTAGTTATCTTCACTATTTTCATGGCGCTACCAGCCACGCTGTTAAGGGTGTCAAAATGTACTGGTTAGTATATATATATACATACCTGTGGGGATTCGCTACCAGTGGTAGCAGTCAGTAACGTGCAGACTCGTAAGGGATGCTCAGGAGAGAAAGGGATAGCCAGCGAGCGAGGCTAGTTTCGTAGCCGTAGAGATAGGCGTATCACACGTACTCAGTCGTAAAGCGTATCTCGCGTGGCACTACCCTCTCCCCTCGTCCGTTTACATTGTTCGCTTCCAAAAACGGGCAATTGTTCAGCCGCCCAATTATAATTATGGTTATCGTTAATTACACCGCGGACGTAACGAGGTGCGATTTATATCTGATACGTATACGGGTATCTAGACGGGTCCATGAAAAGTGAGAATAAAGGGTAAAAAGGAACCCTTGAGTAGGAAGGGTTAAGAAATTAATGTTTTTCGTAAAAAGTTTTTTTTTTTTTTTTTTTTTTTTTTTTTGAAAAAAGAAAACCAAAACCTTCCTTAACTCGACTGTGCTTCGTCGGGTTATCTTCGTGATACTCCTCTCGACCCCCTAGCTTCCCTTGAGACTTTTACGAAAACTATGCTAATCAGCTTCTATCCTAATTAACCTCTGGCTAATCGATACCCTCAATACACGCAATCTTCCCAAAAAGTATAACCAAAGCCCCTCCCACCTGTACACGGATTTTATGTCAAGTCTGATATCTACGTGTACGTTAAATTGCACAGGTGAGATATTGTTCTTGTCAAGCAGTAGAAGAGGTGCGAATAGCGTCAGACCATCCGGCCCAGAGAAAGGAGTCGAGATCAGCCAGGCTACGAGACACAGCCAAGGGCTGGCGAGTGCCGCGAGTCACAGTGTCTACTCGCATATACGTGCCGGGTAAAATCGAGCCAAGGAAGAGGTGGCTGCGCTGAAATTAGTAGCCACCCCCCGTGGCAGGGTGGCCATGACGTAACTAAGGTATATCCTGTTTTTCTCAGGTTCGTTACCGCCGGCCCGAGCAACTACCCCGTCTCGTTATCGTTATCGTACGTTCCCGAGTGCATGTTATCGTTATTGCTTACGCTTCTTACTGATATTGCTTCCCTTATTATTACCATTGTTATTATATTCATCATACACAGCGCCGGGCTCCGCTGCCCGCGGATCCGCGGATATGTGGATGCGCCTTGTAATCCACTGGGCCGACGTGCACGCCGCGTGGGCGCATCCAGTACTAGCATTCATTAATTAAAAAGCCAAGAATACGCCTGCGAGATACGTAAGCGACTGGGCTGTGTTTTTTTTTCTCGTCTGCCTCTTTCTTATTTTTTTCTATTCTTCGTCCCTCCCCGCCCAACACCCCCCCTCCGCCGCGCAACAGACCTACAATTTCCACCCTGAGCACCCCTCTGCTGCTGGTTGGGTTTTCCGTGCTCTTTATTTCTCCTGGAATCAACCGGGCTACTTGTTTTCCTTTTTTTTTTACCTTCCGTCTCCCGTCCTCGCCCCTACTTCGCTCCTCCCAATGGTTTTATTAAAGCAGGGGTCCGTTGAAGGGGGAAAAAAAAGAGAGTAAAGCAACTGGTGCAGTCGGTAACGTTGCTGAATGTAGTCACGAGTGCTCTCACCACTTCTGGACGCTCTAATACGGTCCGATTCGCAAGTGAAAAGCGGTGCGACTTATAATTACCGACTTGCAGCTCGAGTGTCTCGGTGTGTACGTCGATAATTGTTGGTTGGTCATAAATGAATTTGGTCAGAGTTTTATAGAAATCAATGGAGTATCTGGTAGAAAGTCTCTTGAGCAAGCTCAGGATCTGTCTGGGTCCAAGTAGCAGACGGGGTCCTCGATTCTGGTAAATGGTATTTTTATTAGGGATACAAGGCATAGATTGAGGAAACTTTCGTAACTACGGGGAGTTACCGTCCGCATCCTAAGGGTCGTGCCACAACGAGCGTAACCGTAATGCGAGTGACGAATGGCGCGCTTGTGAATTATATTCGATGAAATTGTTATTACTGTGCCGTCGTCGTGTAACTGCAATAATTCGATGGAGTATAATTTACGTGCGCGTCGCTCGTAATGCAGGTTAGGATTACGCCTGGTGTGGATGGAGCTTAAAGTGGTAATAATTAGGAATGACGAAATTTATATAGATTAATAGTTCAAGTATATATACGTATATATATTGCGACGTGGTTTTTCGAATCGGTATAAATTTTTTTTTTTTTTTAAATTCGGTGTGAGCTCCTCTTTATGGTCCTGACACAGTATACGTTTCGTATCAAAATTCTTTCAGACCCGTCCCGAGAAACACCCTGTTCTCATAACTGCCAATGCTCAAAAAGTCCTGAGAACTGTCCCTTGACAAATTTATAAGTCCATACAAATAGTTTCGAAGAATAGCAGTCGTCTCGTTTCCATAAATCTGGACACTTGTCGATGCATTCGAATTGGATCGAGAAGCTAACTGACTCGCGGCGTAGTTTGATTCGTGGCTCGTTTTCCGACAGCTACGGATTTGACAATAATTACGAATTTGCCGTACAAATCAGCGTATTTGGTCGGTTGGCCGGCCGACAATTCAGGACGGTGGCTGTGCGGCGCTGTGCACCAGGACGCTTGTCCGTCGTGGCGTCGGGTAGTTCGAACACCACAGGGGGTTGGTAGACGTAGGAACGTCCGTGGAGAGACAGAGACGAACGACGCATGGTGCACAGGAGATAGGAGAGAGAGAGAGAGAGAGAGAGAGGGATGAGCAGGAGCAGGAGCGTAGGATAGGGGGGCAGTAGCCCGGCAGCAGCAGCAGAGCAGGAGGGATGGTTCGGTGTTGCAGGTAGTGCTTGTAACTTGTACCACTGTGAACGCAAGCCAGTGTCCGCTCCAATTAACTTTTCACCACTAATTTATGCGGCAGTGGCTGCCTCCGTGCTTTTACAAATTTCCAGACTGCGCCAACTTCACTACCTACAAAACGGACGCCGGACTGCTGACTACTTTTATAACACCCGGTACATACATTCATCCCGTCAATCCGCTCACGGCTGGGCGAGCCGGACGCGGAGACAAGTCCATAGGCAAAAAGGTATTTTTTCTAGATTTAATAAAGGGGGGGGGGGGTTCCGTATAGGGGATGAAATCGGCCGATACCAGGGGTGCGTCTTCTTGCACGCGCGTCCCCCCGTAATCTACTTCCCTACCGGCTGAAACGAGCGGTCCCTTAAATTGTACCCCTACAGGCTCTTTCATTATGGCATCCAATGATTATCATGCTTCGTATACGTATTGGGTTCTGTCTGACTGATGTCTACCTTTTTCCACTGTCCGATATATTTATTACACTGCCGGTAGCTTTATTCGACATTTGCTTCGATCGACGAACGCGAATCCCGTTGACCGTTGACGCCGGTAACGTCGACGTTAACGCGAGGCTAGTTTTGCCGTTACGTCAAAACGGATTCGAATATTCAACGACTAAACGCTCGGCGCAGTAGTCGGCTGTGTGCAGTGGTCAGACATTCGGGTACTTGTGTCCCTATTAATATGCATGTCCTCGTCCTCGGCCCCATCCCTTAGCACAGCCAGTATCCTACGAGCGTGGCGGCCAAGCCTAGTCCCTGTGAAATCCATCCCCGTGTGCAACACCCAGAGCTCGGCCCGGTGTTTCCTGTCCGAGCAAATAAATCCAGGAGCGTCCGCCCATACACGAACCGTTACTATTGCGCCGTTCCCGCCGCTTCGCGATTGATTGAAACTTTCCCATTCACCTCTTTTTTTTACACGTCGCGTATCAGCCCTAGCTTTTCGTCGCGCTACACCCGGAACTACCCTTCGGGCGCCACCCTCTCGGAGAAACTACCGTAGCCGTCACGTTCGACTCGTTCGAAAATATTTAATGCCCGATAGTCGATACCCTCGGTACTCGGCGGGTCCGAACGATAATTTATCGTTCGATCCGGATCATCGACTTTTTCGATTTATTTGAAATATTTTCACGAAGCTAGAGTTATTTTATTATTATAGATATTTTTTAAAAATTTTATTATTCTAAAAATATATCTATAAAATATTTTAAAATAATTTTCTCCAAAATCGTCGACGCTTTGCGGGGAATCTTACTTGGAAGCGATTCCAATGGTTCTTCGTGGTAATATCGAAGACTGGAATAGGCGGGCGGAAGGCCGAGGGGGCACACGAGAGATCGACGCGTAACGACGCACTTTTATGGCAGCTGGTTACTTTACAAGCGCCGTGACGCCGCATATTATTGTTATTCGCGAGGGAAAAGTATCCGCATAGCAATTAGAAGGTTGAGTTCGCTTTAGTAACGGCTGTCTAGGTGGGTTCGTTGTACGGCAAGTAATCCCGCGTAATGCGACTTATAATATTATTTTACGAGGGTCGTAACAAGCCGATTCAATTGCCGTTGCAATTCGAACGGGACGCCGAGTCGCTGATATTAACCTACTGGCTGTTACCTCCAGGTAATTTGTTAAACCTAAAAAGTATACGCAGTACGCGGTACAGTCACGATCAATTTCACTCTAGACGTGATCGAAGCGTTGTTTCAAAAGTACAGTCTACCCCTCGTATACCCGGTAGGCATAATTACCAGGATACGCCATTGTTTCAGTTGACTTTTTGAAAATACTTTTTTTTTTTTTTTTTTCCAAATACCCACCCTACTCGGCACTGGCGCATTCTCATCACTCCCTGTCTATCATCAGTGGCTCGATCAACTCGCCAGATCCTCCGTGCTGAGCGGATGTGACGTATCCTCGGGCAGCCATGTTGAAAATTAGTCACCGGTACACGGTGACGTCATATCAGGGCTTCCGAATGGATTTGCTCGAATGCGTCTTTCCTTCTCTCTCTCCTTTCAAAAGCTTCCCGGCAGCCGAGGTGGCTCTTCGAGGGTAGTCTGACTATTCGACTCTGTATCTACTGCATGGGGAAATGCGATGCGCGCTAGCAGCCAGCTAAGGGTTGGTTTGTTGGTTTTATATAAAGACAGGCTAGGGGATGAATTTGTGTAGACGTTGTAGGGGGAGATTGTTGCTGTATGAGGTTTCCGGTATAAGAGTGTCGAAGCGGGAGGCTCTCAGGGCTGATGAATTATGGGTGAGAAGGGTCGGAGGGGAGAGGCGGGTTGTGGGTCGTACGAGAGAAACGTATCGGATGAACGGGAGAAACGAAGAGAAACGTACGTGGATTACTGGCTGCTGTAAGAGCGACTGGTTCCGCGCGTCAATTGTAACTCCGATTTAATGAGGAACTCGCGGTAAGCGGGGCACGTTCTAACGACGGCTTTATTTCCATTGTAATTGCGCCTTAAAATAGTAATCGCGCGTGGGGATGATTTGGCTCCGTGCTGGAAGCTGTTATCTGTGCTTTATTCCCGAGCTTAATTTAGCGACGGGTGGCTTTGTGCGTTATTCATTGGCAAATTCAATGTGTGACTGACGTGACGTTAACCGAGTCGAAAATTTAGCACCAATTTCAATGTATTTATTTAGCAGCAGAGAATCGAGACCGGTACTAAGATCGCGATTTACTTTAGTGAGTCAAATCAGTTTGCGAATCGAACAGTCAGTCGCGTCGAAGAACGAGGATTTTAAGTTGAAAATTATTTTAACGAAATTCGTATCCTTCGACACCCCCAGTCTTCTTGTGTACAACAAAAATTTTTCAAACCGGTTCTCAATTTCACGACGTCCCACGGGACACGCTTCTGCTCCTGCTACGAAGACCTAAAGTTGAGGGTCTTTTGGGCAATACCTAAGGACTTCTAAATACTCTTGATTGTACATGGACTCTTCTATCTGCTGGAATATTTTGTCGCTTTAATAATTGTATAAAATTTCACGGCAACTTTTTTTTTTAACGGGATTAATTAGTACTTTTAATTAACGTTACTTCTCGGACCCTTTCTTCCTTCTCACGTCCTACGGGGCTATTCGGCTACCTTGATGTAGGCTTGCGTAAACCTACGTGGACTTGACGTTTGGTATTGGATTTTATAACGTGAAGATGATACTGGTGACAGTGGAGACAGAACGGGGGGAGCACTTGGAGATATATATTTTAAGGGGTGAAATCGCTCTCGGAAGAGGCTAAGGAGTGGTATTCTCTTTGGGAGCTTTAACCACCCTTAGTCGAGTGGCCCTGCTCAGCAGCTCATCCTCCAGGTCCAGTGTCGGGCGAAGTCCTGCCTGCGGGACGCGGGCTCCCGGGGGCCCCCAGGGGCGGACGGGGCTCTGTGGCTGTTTCGCAAGGGCGATCCTGGCTTCCGTCCGCATCAGCGAAAAAGCGACAACTCGCTTTGCTCTTTCAGGAAATAGAAATAAAAGTAAGGGGTGGTTCGGGTAGTTCCTGAAGATGCTGCTGCTAGTCTTCTCGCTACTTTACCCGGGCTAGTGTACCGGAAGAGGGCGTGTCCGTCGAGTCAGATACAGTCTCTTAGGGTCGAGGGTGGCTTCGACCTTTACGGCCACCCTTGCGATCCTGAATTATATTCGTGGCCACCCCCCCTCCTCTCCCTCGTCCTTTCCAGGACTTTCGAATCCTTGGACGTGCCACGTACCACCCCTGGAAAAGAAAAACTCGCGACTATTTGGCAACCCTTGCCGTTACCACTCGGACGTCAAAGGTCATTTAACCCCTTCGTCATTCTCGCCAGACGACCCCCGTGACCTTAATGGTTTTCCTAATAGCCATTTATTGCTCTTCGAATGCTTCTTCGATTTTCCTCTTCTTCCCTCGAATCCTACCCTCGTCGCGCTTTCGTCCTTTGCTTGGACTTTTTTTTCTCTTGGACGAGACAGACAAACTCCTACGGTCCGTGTGCCCGGTCGTAAAGAACGAGGGTCAGACAAAAAGTCAAACCTCAAGCCTCTACTGGGAAATTCTCACTCCGGCTACAATTATCTGCCCTCGTTACCAATTACCGTTCAACGGAATACTTTAGTGAAGCAGACGGGTTTTTCGTGCCAGTACGACATTACGATCGCCACATAGCAGCCCGGAGTAACGCGATATGCTAGTTTCGAAGGAACCTGAACCTGGCGGCTGGATTTTTACCCAGCTCGTCCGACGCTACGGCTACCAGGTACCACTAGGTACACATGCTGAATCCACTCAAGTTAAATTTGCCACTTTTAACGGCGACCAGCTTCGTTACTCGGCGCTAACCGACGCGAGACTGTCGATTCGTAATTTGCTCTGATGACGCCACTAACGACTCTTTGAGCTAACGATGTTACGGAGTGAAGAAAAAAAAATATTCTTCAAAGGTGAAATATTGCTGGCTGACTTGCTTTATATTACGAGGTGGGCTTCACGAGAAAGCCGCAGTCACACAGAAAGATGGAGTCGGCCTGAGAGAAAGGGCGAGAGACAGACACACACACAGAGAGAGAGAGAGAGAGAGAGAGAGAGAGAGAGAGAGAGAGAGTGTAACACGTTTTTGATGGTGGGTGCTTGTTTCCAAGGGGTGGGCGGCGAGAATCAGCGCCTGGGGTCGCGAGACTCTGTCACGTTGAACAATCGGGACAGCCATTATGTGGCTTAGAGAAAATCGAGGCTTTCGCGAGTCCCGTTGTCCTTGAGGCATAAGGAGAACCAGACGAGTGGCGGATGTGTGAGGGTGGCGGAGGGGGTGGCAACGAAGGAGGAAGGTCGGGCGATGAGTCAGGGTGTTAAGGGGTGTTGAGGCAAGTTGTCGGCGGTGCCGAAGGGGAGTAGGGTGGGTCCTATCTGTCAGTGGCAGGCGTCGGAAGCTACCCTCAGGGACATAAGGCTTCGAAAGGGAGTCTGAGGTGGTGGCGGTGGGATCCAGGGGCGCCCTTGGGTTCTAGGGATGGTGCTCGGTTGTCGGGGTGCTTTTCGGGGGATGGATGCCAAAATTGCCGCTTAAACATGACGCGCACAGCCTGAGTCAAACTGCGAGATTGCGCTCCTCGGGCGCGACTCTTACCTCAACCTTTTCCTTCGTTTCGGAACACCGAGGGTTCAACTTGGCCTGGGTCCTTTCTCATCCCTCCGCTCGATAATATTGGATATCGCGCGACCCTCCTTCTACCCTCCTGACTTGCACCATCCTTCATCCTCGTTCGCTCTCTTGCCTACCAATATGCGGTGAAGTTGTGCGGCGTTGGCGGCGAAGATGCTGAGTTCCTGAGTTTCTTAACTTCCCTTCCACTTACTACCTATAAAGTCACCACCACGTATAACGGACGAGCCTATCGTCCTGGCAGCCCCCCCCCCCCCCCCCCCCCCTCTTCCCGTCACTCCCATTTCACCCTTCTCAGGGCAGACCTGCCTAGGAGACGCGTCTAAGAACTTAATATCACTTGCGAGTCTCATAACACACCCACCTCCCCCCCGACCCGGTCTCGTGAAACCTCGTCAACCCGGTTTACTCCTTCCGGGGGAGGGGGGGAAAGGACTACCTATCAGGCACTAGGAGACCGAGAATTGGTATTTTTTCTTTGTCTTTATTTTTTTTAGCGTTTTCATCCCTGACACTTGAGAATATTTTGATCCTCTGATTCTGCCATTTTACCTTCGGAAACATCTGCTTTGGGCGGAAACTAGGGTCCAAGGTCGAGAAGGTCGCTGGCTGGGCAACTTCCGCTTTGCCGATGAGTAGATAATCCCTTTAAGGGTCGGTCTCGTGACGGAGGGAGAGGCCGATGCAATATCTCAGGTCAGACACGGCTTAGGGGTAGGTGTAATGTCGACGGCATTAGGTTCAGTAATGGAGTTTAAGAAGAGCAAGACGACCGAGACAAGATTTGATTTTGACTGGAAAAATTATTTGAAAAAAAATGCAGCTATTTTTGTTTTTTTTTTTTGTTTTGCTCTTCTTCGCTGTCTCTCTCTCGGATCCTGGACCGAATGATTTACGGTATACCAGCTCAGTGTATCCAAAGTTGGACTTGACTCTTCCTTCCACGCTACCAAGTCTGTAACCTCTTAACCTTCCACCTTCTGGCTCCAGTTACCGTCTTACACGTAGCTCAATCCCGTAGAGGCTACGGACACCGTAACTGGCTTAACACGCCCTCTGCTAACGCCAAGAACACTAAGCAGTGCTTGGCGAAGTTACCAGCAGCGCCGGAGGAAGAAAGAAAAGGAATGAAACGACGGAGAAGAGAAGAAGAGACAAAAAAAGGAGCAGCGGGACGAAAGTGGAGGGGATATTACTCGTCTTTTGAAAATCCCTTGAAAATACCCTTGGGCTGGGAGGACTCAACCCTATGATATTACACAGAACAGGGGTAGAGTCATCCTATCGTTAGCCAGGATTGCCAAGGCTACAGGGATGATATCTAATATCCTCGAGGATAACAGGCAAAATTTACCACCAGGTATACAATGTAACCGCAGCACCTGATATGCGTCTCTACGGAGACTCTAAACGTGCTTCCTGATCCTCGACGAATGTCGGCTGTTCCCAATGTACAGGGTGGTCCCCGATTCCTTCGGTCCTATAGGTTCCCGAGTCGTTCAATCTTCAACCGTGGAATCCGAAAACGGCGCGAGGATAAAAAAGGAGAAGAAAAAGAATCCGCAAAAATATCGTCATCCCTCTCGGTCCGCTCGATTATTATCATCAATTTCTCAAACCCATCGGGGTTCTACGAAAAAAGAAAACAACCGTTTGCTTGGGTCTTCGTGTTTCGTCGGCATCCGCTCCCACTCCACTCTCCGTCTTGAGAGAGAGGGAGGTAGCGGGGAGAGAGTGGGTGGATGCTGTAAGGTTTCTTTTGCCACCCTTGACGAAGACGCCAGGGGTGAACCTAGAAGGAATGTTATTAATGACGAGACCAGATTAACGGGGCCCCTCTCTGCTTGTCTGCCCTAACTCCCTTACGTCTTACTATTCTCCCAGCTTCCACTCTCAGGCTACACAGCCTCGTTACCTAAGGGGTGACGTTAAAAAAAAAAATTAAAGTCGACGCTGCCGCAAGTTTTGGAAAAACTTCAAATCGCTTACCCACCTTCCAAGCCGTGACGCCATTAATGAAAGAAGCCGAAGCATCTCGGAAATATACGTCCGGGGATTATTCGATCTCGTAGCAAGGACGTTACGGGCTCGGTTCTAATCCAGAGGAATTTTCGGGCATGAAATAACAGACACCCCTTATACACGTCTTAGGCACGCTATGGAAACTCTCATCCCGTAAGCACATCCATTCGCCGGCTAGTGTCTCTTCTCGGGCAAAAAGCAGGAGGACTAGCGTTAGGCTAGGTATACTGATTAACGTCCTCACTTGTCACGGAACTTCCGTCCGCGTCTCCGGTGCGGAATCCGCTCGCGTTTTCCTTAGTAAAAACTTCGGGCGAACGAGAATCGTTCCGTCCCCTCGTCATCGCCGCACGGGCCACTTCACGTCCCGGCGCGTATTTCCAAATTCTGACAGGAATTTATATCCCGACGTAAATTACGTTTTTCTTTTGTTTCGTTTCGCCACCCCCTTCTTGGCTTTTTATACGAGGGCGAAGTAAAGTAAGGAACAACACGGATTGACATATTCTACATTGGATGCGGCGGTAGCAGCCAACAGGTTACTCGGGTTACGATCCCGTTCCGTTGCTTCGGACTGTGTTTTCTCGTCAAGCTCTTCTTCAACCCCTTCTGTATATGGGGTATTTCACTTGCTAATACCCCTATTCGTTGTATATTCATCAGGGGCGGATACACGGTTATGGGCAGTAGATATGCACACGTGGGCTTCGGTTTGCTGTGTGCGTAGGGGGAGCAAGGGGGTGGAACGAAGGGTAGGCCTTTCGCCGATAGGGCCTCTTAGTGTAGCCGTACCTGTATCAGCCCCACGGGGGTTGGCATTAGAGGAACGAAAGTAAGGGAAGCTATAGGGGAAAAAGTCCGTAAATATCCAGACACGCGATGTAACTTCTGTCAAACGAATTACGGCTAACTCGGCCTAACCCTTTCCCGTAACCACCCCCTCCGTTCCCAACGGAGCTCCGGCTCCCTATTCCAGTTCAGCCTCGGTAGAAACGAAATACCTTGAATTAACACGAATCCACCCTTACGTACGGGATTTCGCGAAAGTAATACGTAACCACCCTTAGTATCGAGTTTTGCAAGGGATTTTCAAAGTCAAGTGAAAAAAAGCTCCCTTCAGCCGGGGGTTGATTCTCGTCGCGATACTCCGTGTTACCTTATCGTTAATCGTTACCCTCGAAAGGACGAAATGATCCGTGGGAATAAAATCCGCGAGGGATAAAAATGAGTGAATAAATAAACGGGGCTAAAATATTACACATATTTTTCAAGGTTACCAAGCCACGTGCTCTGCACTCGACGAGCTATAAAAGTACCACCTACTCTTCGTAATCGAGTATCGCTCGGATCCCCGTGCTCCAGGGGACGGTGGAGCTCCAGGAAGATCCTAGGGGATGAAAACGATGAAAAGCCTGTAACTCATCCCCTCCGCCGGTCTCTTTTACTCCGAATCAACTTCCCATCTGAAGTTTGTTAGCGCGGGGGTAGTTCCGGCTCCCCGGCAAAGTCCAATTATCTTAGGGGTTGCCGAGTGCCGGGTATCCAGTAGGTACCAGGAGTCTACTAGAATCCTGTTTAGTCTTCCCCCCCCCCCCGTCTCTGTGCACCTCTGTCCGTGGACTATGGGATCCTCGAAGTCTGAGCCACAAGGGCCACCATCTACTAGACCCAGGAGTAATACCGGACACGGCCTCGTCGGAATCCGCGAAGTCCGCGGAACACAAGTTTTGATGCGGTCAGAAGTAGCGTCTGCCAGGAGCAGCCCCCGGCGAGAGGGGTCCACCGTCACTACCGCTAGGAATAATAATTACGCGGCATTGTCGTGAACTTTGACACAGGTTGCCCATTGTCTAACCTCAGAGCTGCGGAGAACTTTCGAGAAGGAGAACATTTGCCGAGACAGTGGGTCTCTCGGTATTAAGGAGAAAACACTCGTAGAGGTCAGACGGGAAGTAGTTAAAGAATTCACAACCCCTTGGCTCATCCTTCGATGACGTCACTTTCGAATATAAATAAATATATCGACATTCTTCCTTTCCTCGCAGTCGCACCCTTCGCAATTCATCCCCTCGGTAAAAATATCACAACGAACCCCTATTTTCTCAATGCGAAACAAACGGAGTCCGGCGCGTTGACGGTCCGCTGGTTCAGCTATAAATTCGGCAGATGGCAGCACCGTAGCGTCGAGGACCCGGTGCCCCACTTTACGAAGCGGGCTTTCGAGTTTCCAGCGCATAAATTAAACATATGATTAACCACGTCCATTATACCGGGACACAAACAAATTTCATAAACACATTTAACGCGTGCTTCGCTCCTCTGAAAGAGACAACTCAATTACAGTGTGACTGTTTGTCGGGTGGCCGGGAGGGAGGGGGCCCGGGTAGATCGATCGGTCCTGGCTATGGGGTTAATACGCGAGGTTGCGTGTATCTATCTACATAATGTCGGAGAGATTTCAAAGCTTTTTATCTGTCACTATATAATCATCCCTCAATAGGAGCCCTGTCCCGTTTGGCACCCCTGCTCCCACTCTGCACCGAGTTAATACAGTGCCCATCCCCGCCCACACCCGCGGTTTCGTTGGTACGCTCGCATATTATTCACGCACCTACCCCCCTCCCACCCCCCCACCACCCTGTGCCACGTCGATAGTCGCGTATCAATTGTTTGATTGACATCCGTAAAACATCCCTCGAATAGCCCGTAGGAGACTTTGTCCAGAATAATATCGAATGGCCATTCCTCTCCCCCTTTACTCTGTATCATCTCTACAGCATCTGTATCTTCCTCTCTCTCTCTCTCCCGCTGTTTCTCTCTATTGGAAAAAGCCAATACCATCCCTCCAGCAGTATCCGATACCGTTATGCCAAATGGATTCGATTTGCTGTATCCTCATGAATCCTCTCGATGGATTTCCAAGAATTCCCTACCGTTCCGGTTTTTACCATTATACCCCCATCCTCCTCCTTATCTCCCGAATCCTTATCACTCCCTCTCTCTCTTCCATCCTCTATCTCTAGCATTATCATCCATCTGAAATCCTTGCCCTCATTTTCCATAGCCAGTAAAAGTCTGTTTAATTTTTTTCTCGCGTAAGCGGGCACACCCTTTGATTCTCCGGCAGATGGAGCGACCCCTAAAAATTCACGTTGGACGTTTCAGTTTGCAAAGGGAATTCATTTGGAATTATTCGCGACGTTTAATTCGGTCGAGTGGTCAAAGGTCCTTGACAATTCGTAGAGTGTTTCAGGACGAGCAACAAGCCTGACCCATCTAGGGTAGTTGTGTGCGTATATATATAGCACGTGTATATAGGCATGTACCATCGACGTACCAGGTCATTACAAAGATATATAACTGTATGCATAGACCGGGTTAGAATATATCTAACCGATCGGTAGCAGCGATAGGAAAGGGGCGAGCGATTGACAAGATTGTTCTCGAACCGACCGTCCTGATAACCCTACAAGATGGCAGCATCCCCTCCAAAACATTTGGATAAGTTTTCACTGCGCTGTTGGCGACGTTGTCGCATGTTTGAGAACGGGACCATCGCGCAGCCAGTGGTCCTTCGGTCACAGGGACGTTTATCGGTATTCGGTTAGCTCTGTATAGCGATGCCCTATAGGGGTTAGCCTCGCAGATTCGACGTGCTATCAGTATACACAGACGTATATGGTGGTTGGTCCTCTACCACTTGCAGGGCAGCAAGCATTTGGCTATATACCGGGTGTTCGGTAAATATTTGCGGGCAAGCAAAATCACGGGCTAGTGACTGGTACATTGTGCTCCCACTCCAAGGGGCCAACATGACATGCTTTCCGGTAACAATAAGACCCCTCTGTCTCTGACCCTCTCTCTCTGTTTTTCTTCTGTAATTACTTTGCTCTCTCTCTCTCTCTCTTCCTCTACTCCTCGTTATACAGAGAAAGCCATATATTTCTCACAAGGCAAACCTAGTAAAAGCCCTCAGCTACGAGTCGCTGGAACGACGGTGCGACTGGGTGGGGGCAGGCTGAGCGAGGGATGCAGCCGCACTTAATCGGTCCGGTGCATTAAGGCGGCTCCCCTTATTTACATGTAAAACGACAGCGGCGCATTAGCCGGTGCACATTCGTGCCGCGGAACATAGATATCCACTTTGAGGGGATGCACGTCGCCCGTAACAATTACCGCAAGCGTCGATGGCGCGAGAGGGGGGGTGGTTTAGAAAATCCTAACCGACAGAGATAGGGCAATGATTCAGGAGGAGGATATCGGAGGCTAATCTCATGGCTAATCGTACAAATCATCCTTTCCGTCTAATTGCTCACTCGGTCCGGTAATTACCTCAGGAGGAACTTTTTTTCCTTGGTGAATAGCCAGCCTCCCCCCCCCCCCTCTCCTCCCTCTCTCACCTGGCTTCTCCCTGGATGCTTCTGCCCGATCCTTCCACCTCCTTCGTACCGGCCGCCGTTTACTTTCCTTAGAGGAGGTCTGCGTCGAATTCGCTGCGGCCGGAAGTAACAGAGTTCGCTGGGAATTTCGTGTAATTCCGGGCTGCAGCCCATTAATAAAGCCGGCTAGATTCTTGGCTGTTTCCGCACGAGTCCTGAGGTCCGCGAGTATGGGAGTGAGTGAGAGAGAGGAGGAGTAACCACGTACGGTAAGGAGTGAGAGAGTGGGTATTTCTATAGGGAAACAGAGAGAGAGAGAGAGAGAGAGGAAAAACAAAAGGTGAGAGACGTTGAAGGCCCAGCTCTCACGCGAGAGATAGGAAAATGCCGTGCGAGTCGGCCTTGAGTCCATTAGCACCAGCGACGGAAGTGTCGTCAGGGCGACTGCTGACTGGTCGTTCACGGGCCGGAAATCGGGCCTCTCTAAAGCCTCGTTTGGTCGACCGCTAGATTAATGGCGAAGCGCAGGCGGGAGCGAGAGAGTCAAGGGGACTTTGGAGTCTGAATGAGAGAGTGGATTGAGATGGGGAGGGGGAGGAGGAAGCTGGAGAGAGAACAAGAGAGAAGGAGACCGATGGGAATAGCGTCGGAGAGAAATTCGAGGCGTCGTGGATTCGCTGGTACCCCTGGTGCCACCGTGGTAGTCGATAACGAGTAAAGCTTCGAAAGCTGCCGCCGGGATACAGAGTACACCTATAAGTCCGTATATTCACAACTCGCTCTTAAAGTCACTAACAGAGTCGCTTGTAGTTAAAACTCACTAAGAAAAAATTTAAAAGCGCACTATTAGCACTAAGAGCGAGTTCTGAATACGGGCTATAGTGTGTAGGTATAGAGTATACAGTGTGACGGCACTGTGGACTTTCGTTATGTACTTACCGTACGTTCTGTTTATCGGCTGTGCATACACGCCTATAGGACGCATAGGGATATTTTTATTATATCGCATTCGTCACGGAGTGACCAATCGAACGCAGCCAGCGGGTAGCGCGAATAAGTACTCGACTAAAAGACTGATAATCAGATTTGTGCCGGTGTAATCCTCTCGGTGCTGGCCAATCCTATAGAGTGTATATTTCGAACGAGCACGTGGAATATCATACGAGAGCTGAAACTAATAAATTTTCAAATATACCGGATAACTGTGTACTCCGTGGGTTCAGTCGTATGGACGTGATAGCAGGGAGAATTAGGGGCAAGATATTAACAGGATTCCCAACGTGACTGGCAGCTTTGGCTGTGGCTGGTATCCGGATGGAGAGCTATGGGAGCCTGGGTGGTATGGAAAATGGAAATAGGGACTATAGAAAATCTTACGAAGTCTTGGGAATCCACTGTAAGGTGCTGGGCTCTGGGTTGCTCATGGTACAGTGATATACTTTGGTCGGACATGCAATTAGCAGCGATAGCGTGACTATGGTCAACATCCCGTTAGTACCGATAGCCGGTACCGTCGGCGCCACTAGTGCCATCTCTCGAATCGAGCTTTAAAATCTTCAGGGATGATCATCATCTTCAACGACCTCGTGCTCCTCCTCTTATTCTGCCTCTTTTAACTTTTCCACGATTTTTCCGGGATTTACATGCTCAAGCTATTCCCTCACGGTTATAGGAGGGATTTTGCGAATTTAAAAATTATACTAATGGCGCAGCTACTGACCTTTATCTTTCCGGATGGCTTGTTAGAGGAACACTAACATAAGATTGGAGAACGTTGCCGAGACTCTTGATTTATTGGGAACCGGAGGAGCAGCCAGCCGGCCAGCCAGCTCGGCTGGAGTAACCAAGCGGAAAAAGGAAGACCGGGGGGTGGTGCTTCCGGAAATGTACTTAGTAGATTCAGGAAGTGCGCCTCGTCAGGCGCCGATTACTCTCGCCACGGAATACCTTGACAATCGAATCTCTCGAGTATAATAATCGTTATCGTTCGAGGATCGATCGACCCAGCCTTACCAGAAAGGGAAGTCAGCACCCTCTTCCGACGTCTTCTAAATATATAACTAACCCCCAGCCGAAAGTAGGTTCGCCGTAGACGAGGCAATTCCGAAGTACATAAAAGGTCCTTGCCCTTCCTGCGCCCTAAGGATATTGACTTAAACAATCCTGTCAACACTTTATACGTATACGGTTACACGCGTGTGTACACGCCGGAATGATAAATTGTATAATGGCCCGTGCTTTCTAACCAGACACCAAACAAGCCACGAAATATGGCGGACCGTTAAAAGCTAACGATTAATTAAACACGAAATAAGTATTTAGCCAACGAATTACCGTGATATTAATCTCCGTTTTGCCTATGTACGCGCTTTACGTGTAACCGAGTACTGTAGGTACCGCCGAGTCCGCGTGTCTCTTTCGCACTCGTGCGCCACGCCTTTTTCCGTCCTTTAGTCGCGCGACGGCACTGCTGTTGCTGTTGCCGCTGGCTGCTCCTGTCGCCGTCTAATGCCTCAACGTGATTGGCTTAGCCAGGGAACATCAGGAGGTTTCTCGATACAGGAGAATAAAGAGTGAGCCGGATCGTGCTGGGAGCACGTGGGTCGGGAAGCCTCGAGTCAAATTCCTCCCCTTCTGCGACTCTTCTATACCAGCGGATGGCCAAAGGGTGTCCAACCCTCCATCACCGGGGGATACGTTAATGCCCCACCCTGCTCTGTGGCTAATTTAATTGGTCCTTGATAGTTCGCTCGGATATGGCAACTTTTCCATATTTCAAACTTCATTGCTAACCTATTTGCTGATTGACACGACCTTTTCACCCCTTGCCTATATATACAGATATACCGAGGATCGAATCGGAGCATAAAATATTCAGCAGCTCCATCAGCACTCGGTGGAAACTTATCACTTTTTCACTTATTTCAAAGGGGTTCGAATTTTCGTAACGTCCTTACCCTTTTACACGGGGATCAACTCCTGGGCTATAATCTGAATATAACTGAAAAATATTTACAATGTCAATAACAGTTGCTTCTTTCTATCGCGTTACCCCGACTTTCTTTATTTGCTTTTGCCGTGACCTTATAGGCCTCTTAGGGGCTCGGATAGAGTTTAGCAATTATCTCTATACGAAAAGTCGATATACACGACTGATAGTGCTTTAGGCGTATTTTCCTCGTACCGATACGCCAATATCAGCCCCTTCGAATTTATCGTCATTTTGTCGAGTTATCGCTAAAAAAAATATATGTATATATTTTTTTTTGCACAAAATGCAAAAAATTATTTTCTCCCCTTCACTTATATACACTTCTCGATACTTTCACCTTCGACTTTCTTTCCCGATCCCATACTCCTATCTTCGATCTAAACGTCCCTACGGCTGCCCTCCTACTACATATTACGTCACAGTGACATATGCAAATTCATTCGAAAAGAAAAAAAAAAAAAAAAAAATTTCCACTCAATAGATATCTCCACTTTTGTAGATTAAGTAACGAGTCGTTTGTCATTCCATCACTTTCATCCCTCTCTCACCCTTCCTTTCCCACGTATTCAACCCCCTTACCACCCCATACGTGCCCACGGTAGCTGAGTCGCGTTTCCATGTTATCTGCAAGCAATTCAAATCGTAGTCATTATGCATTATTGAGTGGTGCCAGGATGTAGGTGGGGTGTCTGTGGGAGGGGGTGGGGGGTGGGTTAATCGACGCAAAAGTCGCCAGGATTCGCGACACTCGAGTGGCGGGGGTTGAAAGTTCCGGAATTCCAATGGGGATGACGCGGAGACGTAATTTCGTCTAGGAATGCCGTAGCGTAGAAAACGTACTGGGTACACCCATACGTATCCTGCATACGTGGTACAGTCAGCCAAGAGAGTAGACGCCAAGTACCAGAATAGCTGATAATGCAAGGTGATTTTGATAAGAGCATGTCGAGGCACACGGATTACCTCATAGTGTTGCAGGTGTTGGGTGCGTTTACGTGTGAGTGGTCATAGGGGTGGATAGGGGTCAGGGGGGGTTGGATTATCGAAACGTCCTTAGTTTCCGGGGGTTGGAGGATTCGCCACGGGGACTTCACTTCGGGGGAAGGTATTGGTCGAATCACTTGGGTTCATGAATATTTAGAGGGTTGCTAGTATCTACCCTTCCGGTCGCCTAGTCATTACTCTTAATAACCGGCATTACAAGGCCCGGCGAGACTGCAGCTCGTCGGGTTTGCTTTGACGATGGGTTTTTTTTTTTTTTTTTGGAAAATGTCAGTGGTACCAACCCTTGATCCGTGTGAAGTTGGTAACCCTCAGTATTTTTATAAATTTTCTTTTTCACGTCGTTTGCCAAAATTTGTGCACTCTTTTTACTTTCGTTTGCGAAAGATTTTGAGGTACAGGTAATTTAAATTTGGGGGGGTGGGGGGCAGATTCAAGCTAGTCATCCAAGTTGAAAAAATTTTATCGCTATATTTGAAATCATTTGCTAAGGTTTGCCAGCTCCAAATTTTTGTTTGCACTCACGTCGTTTTTTAGTTACTGCGAAATAAAATTTCAGACGAGGTACCTCGAGGAGGGAAAATTTTTTCTTCAATTTTTGATTCAATTTTACGAATCGATTGCTAATTATTTACTTAGCTTACGTCAAATTTAATCTTCATTATGATGCCACTATCGTTAAACAAGTGTATAATAACCGCAGCGACAACTGGAGAAGCCCATTTTTTGAGTTTTTCAAAAAAGTATCGTTGTGAGAGAGAGAGAGAGAGAGAGGGAGGAGAGTAAGGGAGCGAGACGGTCTAGCGTAAAAACGTTTCCTACAGCCTCCGGCACTTCCGCTGTCAGTAATTGCTGCGGTAACGCAGTTAATTTGTAAACAGGGGGTGAAAGTCACTATGAGGGTTTTATACGAGGAACGGAAAATGGTAAAGAGGGAAACCTGGGATGGAGGAAATTCCGACTGGCGTTGGTGCTTAATATATATATATAATAATAGTATATCGACTGTACGTACTACGTGTGTACATTATGCTATACGTAATGATCGATCGTTCAGGATTCGAATGGTAATTGAGAATTTTCGAAACCCTCGAGGATATCAGCATTTTCTCTATTCCGGGGAGAGCCAATTTTGCCCCTTCTAATTGAGAGGAAGTTAATTTACTTCTGCGCCAGCGGTACCCATATTTTAGCAGGGTCCATACAGCCCTGAGCAGCCTCCAGCGCCCTTGGCCGGAATCTCGTGAAAGATGCACGGCTGGGCATTTGCATACGTTGAAGGGAAAAGAGGGAGAGAGAGGAACAGATTAGAGAGAAAGAGAAGAATCGGCGAAGAGCGACCACTTTTATTTTTTCTCCTTGAGATTTTAGTAGGGTCGGTACTTTACTGCATCCCTTATCCATCTGGCAGAAGAGCCACGACACGACCCTGCAGAACTAACGAGCTACGGTCTTTAGATTTCGTAATCACAACCGTTTGCGATAATACATGTGCTAAGATATAAAAGGCTTTGGGTAAACAAAGCAGATATGTATAGGGTCATTCACCAGACAGAATCACCACCTCAATGTGGATTTCTGTCATAGAAACGCAAATGGGCAGCCTAAGAGTTCGGACGGTGCATTTGGGGTGAATGACCCTGTATATGCATAAGGATAGGGTATGCACGCACGCATACGTATCTATTCGAATTTTAATCTAACCTAATGTATGTCTGTATGTGATAATAATGACAATAATAATACCATATAGATATAGAGTTGGTAGTATTACTGGGGGTGGCGAAGATGGGTGTGTTGTTGGCGTTGGCATTGGAAGGGGATGGAGATTCGTGATGTCATAACACCCAGGCAGCTTGGCACGCAAGGATTCCTGAAGTCTGGAGCTTTCGACTAAGTCCCGCATTAAGGGCGCAAGCAGTCCTCGTGGGTTGAAGATGCCTTTTTCTTCTTCAGTCTTTTTCCTTTTCTCGTTTCTCTCTCTCTCTCTCTCTCTCTCTCTCGATTTATTTCTTTCGCCTTGTTGATTACGGCCTAGAGAGCCGTCGTGTGCTATAACATCATACAGCCGTATAAGGGGTAGTATCTAATACTCGAGCCCTTCGGATTGAGATTTCATGATGGATGGGGTCAGTGATAGGTACATCCGGTATTGATATTTATCTCTCGTAAGATTCGTGAAAAGATTTGGCGGTGTGTCTGGTAAGAATAAAGGGACGACGAGTAGGAGGGTTGATAGCATTAATTGTTTTTACCCTTTCACGAGAGCGGATTTATGTCCGTTCTTATTTATTCATGCCTTAATTACCTCGCGGCCTCGGCAACCAGCACGTAGGTTGCGCCGGCTAGGTAGATAGGCGGGTGGGTTAGTGGTGGCTACGCAGGTTTGCAGGTAGGTCGCTTTTCGAAAGGAGAAACTTCAGGAAGACCGGAGATTAATGAGGTCGGTTAATGCTGGCTGCCCGTACGGGTCGGAGAGAAGAAGAAGAGAAGGCAAAAAGAAAGGAAAGATAAATTAGTAAGAAAAGAAGAAGACGCGGAGAGGATGAGCCGAAGAGACAATAAAGACGAAATAGGGAAGGAATTAAATAAAATGAAGCTGAAATGAGGCATTCGATCGAATAATTATTATTTACCTCGGTTGAGGCTGATCATCACGAGGGGTTGGAGTTACTAGCTAGTCGGAAGTACCAGTCCTCCAGGACAGGGCTGGCCCTTCAATTCTGTCGGCTCTGAGACTGGTCCTACTACTCTTCTTCTGGTCTGCCCCCGGGGCACTAGGTCCTTACGTGCATCGACCTTGTTTGGACTTTACCTAATTTCATCTTGATCACGGGAACATTGAATTTCATCTTACTGCGTTCGCCAGGACTCACTGCGTCGACGAGGACCCAGAAGACTTGGATGGCCACTGGTAGCCATGACCCGTATTTCTTTTTAGGATCAGCCAGGTCATCCAGGCAAGTGGCTCCCTGGTACCGGGAGGACCGCGGGGCCTGAGTCTGACTAATCAGAGTCACTAGATAGTGAGGGTCGTCTGATGATTTTGAAGAGGGGGGTCGGTCTGGTCGGAGCAGGAGGGGGGTCGGTCGTTCCCGCGGTGGGTCTTAGAAAGTGACTCGGCTTCCTTCTTACACCCAGTGAGATCCTCGACGAAGCCGGGAGCGCAGAGGCCGGTAGATAAAATCGGCCGGAAGTGGGACGGTAAGGGTGGAACAGGGCGGGGGTTGGGGCTGGCATTCATCTGGGCAGATAGCATCGCTTGTTAAAGCCCAACCCCGGTGTAGCTTCCACGCTTACCTGGAGGCACTGCTGGCAACATCATACTGACGCAAGATAGCCCGACCCCTAGTCTCTAGGTTGGAAAAGCACCCCCTTCAGCTCAGACCGTCACCCATAAACCAGTCCTCCTGGCTAAGACCGAGACTGCACCCTCGCACTCGTCCAAAGCCCACCAATCAGCCGCCCCTGTAACCAGATAACGCGGCAACTATCGCGTCTCAATTTCGACACCGACTTATTCCTCGTCCCGGAAACCGGATAAGTGCTTCCGAGATGGGGCCGTCCAGGTACAATCTCATCGGAAAGTTTTATACAGTAGGGGATGAAAGAGGTAGAGGGCGCAAATCAGATACTCTGTTCTTTTTTTTTTATCTTTCATATTTTTTTTTTTTTCACAATTCGGTTACACGTAGAAATTTATAAGTAGCCGCAAGTCAAGTTAGACGCGAGTTGGGTCGCGCGAAACTTGATGATTAAGGGTGGATTCCCAAAATCCTCCTGACTTTAACGAGAAAACAGGGTTGTTTGCTCTGCCCCTGACTTACGAGCTCTTCGCTCCCAAGGCAACCCTCCACGGAAAACAATCGGCCTCTGATAGCTACGATTCGCTGGGGGAGGCCGGACCGGGATATCTGGGGGTTGGAGTGGAAGCCCGACCCCCGATTCGAGATCGAGAGGCATTAGGACCTTTTACGAGACCACTTGGGAAAAACTGGCGAAAAATGGGGATGAAGTAAATACACAGGATCGACTTCCTGTTCGCGTGGGGGAATGATTTCATACTTTTTTTCTGAAAAATTCATCCCTTGCACGCACCTTCGAGCAGGTCTCACTGGTTGGACCACTTATGGGTAAGTGTCCTTACCGATGTGCGAGTAATACGAGAAATTCATTTTGGGAATGAAACTTTTCGATAATCCTTTAAACCGGAAGAACCCCACCCAAATTTCCACGTGATCCTGATCTTCGGATCGTTTCGTCTCCGTCCCTCCCACGTTACTCTGTATCTTTTCGGTATTGCCTCCCGTTCCCGTCTACCTGCTCATGAATTTTGTCCCCATTCTATACACTGTCACGCGAAAATTCTCACGATCCGGCAAAGCTGCGCATTCGTGTGGAGCTTAAAGCTCGGCCGTGCGACACACCTACGCAGCTGCGTTCATATTTTTGGTTATACAAAAGCCGGCTATTCGAGAGAGATACTTGTACGGGGAAATATCATGACAGAAAGGTAAATATATACCTTTGCATGGAAAGAGAGAGAGAAAATGGAAAAAAAAAATAAATAAAAACCAACGACACTGGTTCACGCATATGCGAGCGCGTACGCGATTCCGGATGCGGAAGTGCCGGCTGCGTAGTGAGTAACAGTGAGGATAGGTATTGCATGACTATTGTGTGGATGCGTACAGGACGCAATGCACCCGGGTGCAGCAGCTAGATGCACTTGCGTCCATAAATCCAAAAGGTTTGACGAGTAGTTGGTATGGAATTTAGTAGTTTATTTGAAAAAAATTTTTTTTTTTTTTTCAACATGACAATATTTGTTTACTTGCTACAGTCGATTCACGTTTGGTCCACGTATCCCATAGCTGCCATATACGCGTCCACTTGCACCTGCAGCTTGCGAATCTATCCGGCGAAATCAACCCTGTAGCAAATCCCCTTTAGACCCCGTGGCGCCTCTTTGAAGTTCCGATAGAGAAATCTGATGTGACGCGTCGACGCGAATCGGCCGTTTTTCACGATTTTACGAGAGCCGGTGCTCGTGTGCTTTTAGTGCTTCCAATTAGGTCGATCGAACGACAACGAGGATCCTGTTCTTTATTTTATTTTATCCCTTTTTTTTTTCTTTTCGGTGTCGATCGCCCAGCGCATTTAAAAGGGGCTTACATGTGTATCGGTGTAGGCGAGCGCGTCGCTGCGTTGGAAATTTTGCATTACTGGTTCGGCGAGTCAAAATGAAATTCATATAGAGAAATTGAATTCCAGATTTGTGAAGTTGGATGATTTAAATTTAAAGGGAATTTTTTGTTTTCACTTCCCCAGATCTTTTTGACTTTACAATTTACCTTGATCTTATAAATCTTTTCTACCGGGCTATTTTTTCACTCGCTCACAATGATTCGCTTAGTCGATTAGGTGTTTCATTATTTACTTGACCTATAGTTCGTCTCGTATAATATACCTGTATCTGTATATTATATAGGAGACTCACGCTATACTACATAAGCTACGCTGTAGTATACATCTAGTATATCTATACTCGTACCATCCAATGAAAGCAGTAATTTGCCGATTTACAACGGACGGCAATATTTGCCATAAATATTTGCATCCTGAATTGATATGGCAAATAGCCTTGCGTCGAGTTTCTCTCATTGATTTACCGACTTTTCAAACGGTCACGAGTGCTGTCCACTTTTTTTTTTTCACGAACATTCCTCACTGCAAAAAAAAAAGGCTTCGGAGCTTTCGAGTATTTTATGAAAAATATCGGCAAAGAGTGATGACGAGGAACGAAGCGGGAGTAAGTTGATTATAAAAAAAAAGATAATAAAAAAAAAAAAACGGAAAAAGTACGCGGGCGTTACCCGTGTAAATGCTCTTGTTTATCAAAGCTTCTTCCTAACAATAAAGTAATGAAAAAATTTAATTTCACGTTCGCGACTCTTTTTTTTTTTTTTTTTCAAGTGCCATCTACTTACGGACATTCAATATCAAAGAGACCCCTCTCCAGACCCACGTATTATATCCACACTTCGAACGCCGGTTGTAAATAATAAATTTTTTATTTGTAAATAATAATTTTCGATATTTCCTAAAATCAATATCATCGTCGTAAAATTGAAACGTTCATTAGTAAAATCTCGTGGGTTTCGTATCTTGGGGAATTCATCGGAATGAAAGGGGAGGCGTGTTGGTGACGTCAGAGGGGGAGTGTACGCGATTCAGATCGCACGTGAAATATTAATTAGCGCGAGCGTCGGCATCCGGAGCGACGCTATTGATATTTTCTCGAGCTGAAATCGTTCGAGCACATTACTGCATATCAAATGACTTGACAATTAGCTTTTACAGTCACGCGAGAATCTGAGCGACCTTATCGCGCGTATCGTGATCCGATAAGCGCAGATCTTGAACGTGCCGAGTATTGAGTTATCAATGTCGTGAAACCAATGACGTAATAATAAAATGTATTAATTGACGATAACCGAAAGCTTACAACTTTTAGGAAGCTTTTTAATTCTAACTGATATTCTTGTCAGTCTCGATCCTACCCTGAACGACGTTTCGCTAGGGATTTTGGAATGGCACTCTTATCGAGGGATGATAACCGTACGTTGCTAGTTGGATGATAACATTCCTGATTGATAAAACCGATTCATTGGTGAAGCTTGCTTCGGCTGTGATATGGTTGCGTCAGTGACGTCATCGAAAGGCTTGGGCATTGGTCGTCATCAATTTATACGGTCTGAGATAACATCGACGTAATTACCCACCGTAATGATGCACGGGTTAATTGGCTCCTTGCGAATTGGATTTCGATAATCTCTCGAGGGACTGTACTCTGTCTCGGTATCCGGGAAAGAACTGTACAGTCTGATTGCTTTGGACATTTTCAGACCAGGTGTCAAGTTCATAGCGTACCAAGTGCCTAGTGAGCAGCCCTGTCGATCAGCTGTACGATGTGTTTGATAAATGTATTTTTTTTTAATTTCCTCGTGATTTTTCTATAATACGTAATTTTGCATGTATATACGTATATACTTATATGTTAGCGAACGTTTGGATACGATTATTGATAAATTTTTGTTATATTTTTTAAATATTTGTCAGCCACTATTTGTCTGCAGATTCCGTGCTAGGATGATTTTTTTGGGAAATTTTTTCAAAACGATTGTCTAGTAGCGATTTATATACAGGGTGTGACTGATGTCGCCCATCAAATTCGACCACCCTTATTCGATGGATGCACCCTCAGTCCGTTCCCACGTAAGAGAGTGATGGGATTGATTGCCCTTTATTGTAGGATCCTTTGCGTATATTACATCAATATGTACCGGGCGTGTTGATATTTTTCATCGCTCTTTTCTCTCTCCCCCTCTCTCGGTTGGCGGTCATGACGTACCGATGCTATTGTCATCCCCTATTTCATTCCCGTCGAATTCACCCACGTTCCCTCGGGTACTGAGTTTACACGCGTTTATCCTGTAATCAGTGTTCCCGTTCAATCTGCCCACCCCGTATACACATTAGTGACCCTTCTCCCCCTCGTATAGTAATGCACGTCGCCATTTACCAAACGACGTATTTCAAATTCCGACTTTATATCTCAATAACGAAGCGTCGCGCGTAAATTAGATTTTCAAAGTCCGATTATATCCTACAGGCAATTTCATCCTGACACGACGTATGTCTCGCGGATTTAAAACGTCCATCGTACACTTGACGTATTATTCGGCCGCAAAAACAAATTAACGATATTGTTTTCTTTTTCCCCTTAGACACGTGTTGCATGCCCAAAGCCGTCTGTCACAATTACAATTTATACGTCATCGTACAAAAATTTTGCTCCTGTATTTATTATTTTCTCGATCTTGAAAACTTCGAAATTAGGCACATTTTGGAATCAAGCCATTTGATCCTGACAGGGTCCACCGGCGAGTGGTGAATCGTGCAGAAGTTGGATTCCCCCTCCCTCCCTCCCCACCACCCCTTACCGGTCATCCTCCCACCAGAAGCGACCTCAGCTAGTTTTCCGACCGGACGAGTCCAAGAAAAATAAGAGCAGGAAGAAGCCATCGGGAAGCAAAAGGGCGAGAAGGAGAACCGAGAGGGTGAAAAAAAAAAAGTTTTGCCAAGCTGCGCGACTAAGTTAGATAACGTCGCGGCTTTTCCGAGGGACGTTCAGGCATTATTCTTTTTTTTTTTTTTTTTATTCTTTCTCGACTTCCCCCAAAAGTTTTAGCATCCCTGTACCAGAGTACGCCTTCCAAACAGTCCGGGACACGTTCTCGTCGTTTCATCCCCTGCGCCATTTGGATACAACAAAATATTTTCACCGAAGAGAAGAAACAAACTTTCCACCAAAGCTTTCGCCCATCGCGCACCGATTTCCGGCGAATCCTCAAGACCACCCTCCATCGGAGCGACAGCGAAGGACCGCCTTGGATTTGTTATCGTGTAAACGACCCGTACGGTTGGCAGCCTCGTGATACACGGCCTCCCGTGAGCCTTTGTTCTACTGTTTTCTCCGAATTTTCAGCACGTTCGTACATCCTGCCGGTGACACGTTTTTTTTTTTTTTTTTAAACGTCAATTGCATAAGAGACACCCACGTGTTCCACGCGGTGACGTCTAAACAGAAACTAGCCAGAGGGCACCTCTGGCAAGATTAGGAAGGCTGGTGGCTTTTAGTTTTGCAATGGCGATTAGCCGGAAAGCCGAGCTTAGAGAGGGAGACGCTATGAATTACATTTGGAACTTTCGAGAAGCGTTTAAAGTTGCACCCTTAAGGTTTCTAGGTTCTGCCTGCCCACACTTTCATGAATTTATTTCACGACTACGCGCTGGAGGAGAGAGAAGCATAGAGAGGGTGAGCATGAGAGAGAGAGAGAGAAAAAGGTTACACTCATGAAATTCAAAACGGTCCTTACCTTCCAGTTATATACAAAGTCCAGGATGTTCGATGTATTATTTATAATTTGTTTATCTCATCATCCGCATAGGTTTTTTACGAGAGGGTCTTGGCATTGACTATACATATCTGTATACCCACCTATGCATATGCAATATCCATAAGAAAGACGGTACAGTCAGGGCTGGTGGGACGAACTTTGAAGGAAAATCAAGTCCTCGCACGAGGCCAGATATTCGATACGTACAACGTCTACTCGCCGCTCGGTTCTCAACCTGTTGCGCCGCCGTTGCTGTCTCGTCGCGAGCGTCCTTGGCCTCCACAATATTCTACACTGAGTTTTATCGCGATAAGCGTTGCTACTAATAATCGCCTACTGCAGTCCTTCTTCAGTTTGTGCTACTTCTTTTCTTCTTTTCTTCTTTTACACTGTTTCGACTATACGTGCGACTTTGATTTACACGGCTTTCTCCTGGAACTTAACCCACGCATAAATCAAGGGACGACCCTGTATATGGCAGCTCGTAAATCGTGCTTTCATTATTTCAAGATGGCGGCTGCGCAGGAGACACTTGACTCGAGATGCTCGGGTTTTAGCTTTCATTTTAATAATTGAGACGAGAATATTATAAGTGGTCTCTTTGTACATATTGCGCCATTCTCTCTCTCTCTCTCTCTCTCTCTCTCTCTATTTCATTCTAATCTCTTCTGGCGTTTCCCTGGCAAAGACTACAAGGGGATTCAATATTTTACCAACAAAAACCGTTTCTTGAGATTTAACTAGCACTTCGTCGTATAATTGCGTCTTTTCATATAATTATCGTGTTATGGTATTACGTTGTGTCTTATGCAATTTCAGGTTAGGTTATAAAATCGTACAATTTCACAGTATCATTGAGTTTATTGATTTATTTGCGATTAACAATGTATAGGAGTAATTGTTAATTATTTAATATATGGCACTCTGGAATACCTTCCAAATAAAATTTTCCTTTCTTCTCTTGAATTAAAATTATTATAATTTATTCCATTTTCCTTTAACAAAATCTGCTGCTCGTTCCCCGATCATCGTTATCGTTCCGGCAGGATTCCCCGATACGACCTTAACGATGTAGATCGGGTTAGGTATATTAAAAATTGGACACATCGAACCTACTGCCGCAAACTTACAATCGGCATTACGGATCCGTCTGCCACTCTGATTCCATCCAGTCCATGGACCTTCAGCTCTGGATCCACGACGGACGTAGGGTCTGACCTAGGACCCATTTTGCAGGAGCCGACCTGATGATTCTCAGTGCGGGTGTCCTGATGAACGGCGCAAGACCAGTAGGCATTGCTGGGGAACCCGTACTGGGCACACTCCGCACGTGGTGCGGTGGCCAAGGTCAGTTTGTGCTTTCTCATGACTGTGGAATTGGCCAGGTCCAGGAGCACGTTCAGTCCTTCGACGACGACCTTGACGTCCGATGGATCCCCCAGGTCGTTGCTCCAGATGTGCGGGTCATCCAAGGGGTCGTTACTCGCCAGCGTCAGACGACCTGGAACCGGGACCATTTAAAGTACCGAAGAGACAGTTCATCCGAAATCTCTGAAACGTCTTACCTCTGCTACGGGTATGAAGATTAACGGCTGTAAACCTGACTGTCCTCTGATCGTTCCCTAAGGAGATAAGATCAGACGTGCCAATGTTATTTTTGCACGCAGCCTGATACCCTGCGAAGAATATCTGCAGGTCAGGATCATCCGGCTTGGTGTAGCTAGATGCCAGGATGCCCGTCACTTGGGCCAGGCCAGTGGACGACATGGGGCCTGTCCGATTGTGGAGGTATTGATCTGCCGAACGAACGTTCAGATCATCGTACTCTTTCTCATCTAGCACAAAGTCCAGGCCGTAGGACACGTGGTTCTGAAGATTTTCACCTACTCCTGGGAGCTCCTGGACTACCTTGATACCCAGCGACCTCAGCTGATCCTCGGGACCTACTCCCGAGAGCAGCAAGAGCTGGGGAGACTTTACAGTTCCTGCCGAGACGATTACTTCTCGGCTGACCTTGACACTTCTTGGTTCTCCTTTCTTGAAGAATTGCACGGTCGTCTCTCTTTCAGGAATAAGGAAAAAAATTAATTGTCCCACCTACCAAGAGATACTCAACGCCAACTGCCCGCTTGTTCTCGAATATAATTTTCGTAGCCGTTGCACCGAGCGCTATGTGCAAGTTGGTGCGGTTTTTGTGCGGCCGCAAAAAGGCGGCAGCACTGCTGACCCTGACTCCGTCCTTGCTGTTCGTCTGGGCAACAGCGAATCCTGTGATCTTGTCGCCGACCAGGTCCTCCGTCACGCCGTACCCCTTCTCTTCGGCAGCGGCCAGGATGTCCCAGGCGAAGCTGGGCTGCCATGGGAATCTAGTGGATGTACAAGGACAAAGTTGGTTACGTACGAAAGAAAAAATGGGAAATTAAGAAAAAAGACGAATAGTAAAAACCAATAGGCATATCAAGGACCTTTCCACTGGCATTGGTCCTCCGGTAGCGTGATGTGTATTGCCCACTCGATTTATCTCACGGTTGTCTTCGGATTTTAGAAAGTACGGCATTACCTAACAGCACAGACAATAAACTTGGTGTAATGCTCCCTTTCTCGTGGCGTTTAAAAAATTTCTTTGTTTACTTCCTCCCAGGACCAGCCTGCATTTCCCATAGCCACCCATCTTTCGTAGTCCTTGGAATTTCCTCGGTGATAGGCCATCCCGTGATGGACCGAGGTCCCACCTAAATTTTTACCTCTTGGCCAGTAGCAACTGCCGTTACGTGCCAGACAGGCAAAGGACTCGTTTCTTGTATAGAATTGCCAATCGATATCGGTTTCTGTCGAGCGAATATGCATGGTGTGACGTAATTGCCGGATAATTATAATAACAATTATGCCGAGTTCAATTACTGATGTAGGCTTGAAGGTTGCTAGGTATATCAGCACCGGCAGGTTCATCAGGACCTGCCTCAAGAAGAAGGACCCTCCACTCCGGTACCTCACTGAGCCTCCCAGCAACGACAGCTCCGGCAGATCCGCCTAAGTACGAATTTCGTTATAGAAAGAAAAAAGGATCTTAAGATATACAGATACAGTGTAGATATAATTTAATGTCCTTACTCCCAATCACGACGAAATCGTAAGAATCGTCAGGATTCGTCACAGGATCGATACGACCGCAAGCGTCACCAATTTTTGGATCAACTTCGATGAGAGCATTGAGGACTGTCAGAAAAAGTAGATACTGACTACCGTGACATATATCTGTAAGCCGAGGTCCTCCGACGAAAGGATCAGGACACACGGGTAGATTCGAAAAATATAGACTCGACTGCAGTCATGGATAGAGAACAAAGTAAATTAACGTTTTTGTAATCGGGACGAATCGAAAGTAGCGAAGAAAAATTTTCTTAATAAAAATTCAAGAAAACCCACCATATCTTTCTTCAATTTTTCAATTTTATCTTTTTAATCGATATTCCACTGCTCGGCCACTGCGCATCGGCGCTCGATGTCCCACTTGGCTTCTTTCACTCTGCCTATTGGGTTTTCACCATTTGGGCCTTTATAGTCTCGCTAACATCGGAAACCATGAATAATTCTTACCTTCTTCGAAGCGGAAATGAAATAGGAGGGAAATTAAGTGTCACGTACGTTGATATCGTTGACTATAGACTGATAACTATTATCGTTAGTCGGTGACAGTTGGCACCTCGTAAATTTTAGCGATTTGCAACATCCGTTCACCTTACTCGTTCTGATTGACTTACAAATTTAGCGAATTATCGCCGCCTTGCAGTCGCACCTCATTAGAAGCAGGAGGTTAGAAAAGCGTCGGTTTCCCTATCGCAGTGCAACTATTACTAAAGTGCAGATTACTGACAGGTTCGCAAGGTTGACAAGACTACCACTTCCAGTTTTCAACTAGACTTTATTTTTAATAGAAGCCACACACGAAGTGCAAGCGGTAAGTTATTTTCATTTATTTTGATTATCATTACGCACCGGAAGTGCGTGTTAACGTAAAATATATTATTTTTTGGTACGTCTGCGTCGCCGCTTCTTCATCGTAGGGGCTCCTAACTTGCAAACAGTAGCGTGACATTTTTTTTGGATAATGGCATAGGTTGAATTTTGTCTAAAAAATTTTGGAAAAAACGGATCTTGGGAGTCTAAGCGGAGTAGGGGTTAGTTACTTGAGTATGCTCTAAGATGTCAACAGTGGTGCCAGAGGAATCGCAAAGATAAAATTTACAATTACGACGATACCTCTTTTCATGATTGGCACAAGAATTCAGAAAAACCTGAGATCTTGTTACGTTCAACCGGAAGTTCCTGCAGTATACGCCATCCGCATCTCGGTCAGGACGCAGATCAAATTCCAGTGTTAGTTTCAGGGTGGCTGATCCATGCGGCTGTCAGGATCAAAATAGCCAGGATCCTAACCTCAGTACGAATCGCCGTAGTTTTCGGAAGATCTCATCGAGCAGGCAATACGGTTCGGAGGGGAAGCTGGAGAAGATTTAATATTTTGCGGTGACTAAAGTAACGACTTGTGCGCTTGTGTGGATGCGTGCAATTTTCCATTCTTCCTTAGGCATGAGTTTCGGAAAGGAGCAAGCTTGGCGGATAACGTTAATGAAGCTTATCCATCGGCCGTGTCCCTAATAATGCTAGTTTGCTTGCTCTCTACCATTGAGTGTTCCCTGCGCCCCAGTCTTTCTTTATGAAGTCAGCAGCCCTTTCGGCGATCATCGTGGCCGGTGCTGCAGTGTTGCCGGATACCACCTGCGGCGATTCGAGAAATAAGTCATATGGCTCTTGAGCTCAGGAAATTAATTATCAAGGTAAAGGACTTACCTTAGGCATGATCGAGGTATCGGCAACGCGAAGATTTTTTATTCCATAGACCTGCAAGTGGTTATTGACGACAGCCAGGGGATCGGAACTTGGGCCCATTTTGCAGGATCCGGCTTGATGATTCTCAGGATCGGTGTCCTGACGTATGGCGCAAGTCCAGTAGGCGTCGGTTAGAAAAGCGTGCTGGGAACAAGCGGCCAGCGGCTGGTTCAACAGCGTGAGGTTGTACTTGGCAAGTGCGCTGGTCTTGGCCAGGGACAATGCGATCTGAATAGCTTCGACCAAGATGGCAGAGTCGCGGGCGTAGCTCAGGTAGTTACCCCAGATCACCGGGTTGTCCAAGGGGTTGTTGCTGGCCAGTTTGAGAGTACCTGGAACCAGCATCCCATCCGTCAGGTACGTCTGTGCACGTTAAGCTCCTAGGTCTAAGTACTGAAGTCGCGCAGATCGTACCTCTGCTGAGTGGTTTGATGTTGGTAGGCGATGCACTGACTACGCGGGGCCCACTGTCCTTGAGTCCACCGATATCACCAGTCGCCGAGCATCCTGCCCCATAGCCAGCGAAGAACATTTGAATATCCGGATCATCCTTCGTGGTTAACGAAGATGGAAGGAGCGCAGTGACCTGCGAGAGTCCCGTGGAGGACATGGGACCCTGCTGGAAGCCTAAATACGTTACGAGAGCAGGCCAGTCCAGGTCGTTGACGTTAGGCTGGTTCGTGGACCAGGATACGGTGTAGGAGACGTGATTGTGAAGATTCTGGCCAACCCCGGGTAGATCCTCGACGACGGGGACATTTACGGCCTGGAGATCTTCCTTTGGTCCAATTCCAGAGAGAAGAAGAAGCTGCGGGGAGTTGACGGCGCCGCCGGAAACCACCACCTCCTTCGAAGCTTTAACCGTGCGTTGTATGCCATGCTGAAATTATTGGACTCGTCAGGGCATTTTTTGCTAAAACTTTTTTTTTCCCTCTTCCACATCAGTCACTTCCCATGACAGGTATTCTTTTTAAGGGAGAATGACATTTCCTGACAAATCCGATTGAGCCCGGATCGTCCGGTTTTTTAAGTCTACGTCTACCCACGGATAACTCGTTCTCTTGAATCCAGTCGTCAGATTAATCGGACAGCTGGACCAAGAAAGATGCAAGAGACCGTGCCCTGTTTGGTACCTAGTACCTACTGCGTACCTGAATGAACTCCACTCCGACGGCCGTTTTATTATTGATCAGGATCTTGGTAACAGTGGCGTTGAGTGCGACGTGAAGATTCTGACGATTTCTGAATGGTCTTAGGAAAGCGGCAGCGCTGCTAATTCTGACTCCATTTTTCGAATTGGTCTGCGCGACGCTGAACCCAGTGCGCTGTTCGCCATTGAGGTCTTCGGAGATCGGATATCCTATTTCGGCTCCCGCCTTCAGGATTTCCCAGGCCATTTGCGGCTGATGGGGGAACCTCTCGACAGGGAAGAGTCCACTACTGCTGTGATATTTCCCTCCGACTCGCGAAATTTCACTGTTGTTCTCGGATTTAAGGAAAAACGGAAGTACCTGGTTCAAGACAAAAAGTTATTTCGTAAAATTCCAACCGGCAACCTTATAGCGGGTGGAGTATCGGGAATTCTCTAGGATCTCTGGTTCCACCGAGACCAGTTGAGAATTTTGAACTTTGAAATTCTCCAGCATCCAACGAGATGCTATTCTTGGAAATTCTGTACCGCTTCGGTATTTTCGGGAATTCGAGATCTTTCCCCGTGTAATTTCATGAGTTACGATCACCCAGTTAGGATTCCTCGAACGGTTAGTCAAAATAATAAAATTAGATACCTCCTCCCAGCTCCAGCCCTCGTTCCCTAGTGCCGCCCAGCCGTCGTAATCCTTGGGGTTTCCACGCGAGTACATCATACCGTTATGGACGCTAGTGCCGCCCAGATTTTTACCACGTGGCCAGCTGCAGGAACCATTAGTAGCCAAACAGGCATTTTTCTCATTCGTGGTGGTATACTTCCAATCGATACTAGATCCTGTTAAAAAAAGTCACCTATAGATCAGAGAGTTCAGATCCAGCAATACATTTTTTTAACGGATGGGAGATCAAATAAAACTTACCTAGGAACGTAGCCACCATGCTGGGGACATCGGCGCCTGGTGGTTCATCCGGACCAGCCTCCAGGAGCAAAACATTCCATTCCGGGACTTCGCTCAGTCTAGACGCTACTACAGCGCCCGCTGAACCGCCTGTAGAAAAAAAAAAAAGAAAAAAAGAAAACAGTTTCTCCTTCAACCGTGAGTCAACTGACGTCTGTGCGAATGATCTACGTTGTTACATTTTCACATTGCCAGTTCAATTAGAATCGTATTGGTTTGAAGTATTAGAAGACTTTCTGATATCGCATGAACCGCATAGGAAAAAAAAGGAGAAAACAAGGAAAACAAATTTTCCAAAATTCATATTCACTCGGCTTTCACGATATTCTACAAAGCGTGACGACCTAGTAGCGGCAGGTGTGAGCACATCGTGAAACGCAGGTAAATTATGTTTTTTTTTTTTTTTTTTAAACTAATATTGTCCTCGTTCCGATTGTAACTAGGATTATTTGCGATGGGTCTCCCGTATTCATCCATTGTAGTTAAACACGGGTATGTCAGTCCTGGGGCATTGCGTAATATTAATCCGTGGATGAAAGTGAGAAAAAAAAAAGTATAAAACAGGAAAAAAATTAGAGGTCCCATCTAGTCCAGGACGCGTCACGGGTGGGGTCCCGGCGGGGGTGACAGCAGCCCGGCGATGGGCTCGTATTCGTACGAGCGTAAAAATAAGCTGCGTTCATGAATTAGTCGACGAGTCGCTCGGCCGTAATGACGAAATTACAGGGACGAGTATTTAATGAACCGTCATTACCCCTTTACTCGTTGGCTCGCGACAGAAACGCATCTATAGTACCTTTTTATCAGACCAGCCGAATACGCCAGATATTTCTAGCATTATACGAAATAATAATAACACTCCTGTATAATTACCCAAGCTACACGTAACAGCGTTATGAATACAGCTGCTAGCTGTCAGTCCATCATTTTCAATGCAACCGACGGAAGGTTATATTTCTGCTCGGTAAATTCGCTGCAGTCATCGTCAAGGTACGTTTGATTCGTTTTGCATTATTCTTTTTCCATTTTTTATCCTAACTCCCTTTTTTATTCTAATTTACCTTCAACTTCGATTATCGATAATTATTAGACTTTATGGAATTGCAGCGTTCCGCCATCCGTGCGGATCGCTCGACAGTTTCCACGAATGCACCGATTAAAGTGCATCGCGAAGTCATTCTTGCGTTTCAAGATCGACCGGCAGCTACCGGGGAGAGACTATATGCATAAACGTACTTCGCATTAGCTGACATTTCCGTACCGTGAGAATGGAGGGACGAGAGAAAAAAAATTACAGAGGGAATAAAAAAGGGAATAAAGGAATGGACCGATCGGTCGATTTCCGTTCTGGGAATTCGATTTTTTTTTTTTTTTTTTTTTTTTTTCTAGGAATCTTCGGGCTAGCCGCGTTTCTACGTGTCGCGGGCGAGCAGTGAAAACGTGACGTGACGAATGTGAAAAAAAACTGCGCCGCGTTGCGTTTGCATAATTGCATTGTCCAAGCTGCAGTTAGTTAAAGTTGCTCCACGATGGTCCATTTCTTCTCGTTCGTCCACTTCGATACCAGCTTCCATTGTCTCCCCCTCCCCCCTCTCCCCTCTCACTGCTAACTCATTCACGTCTAGTTTCTATTAGTCGCTGGCCGATTTCTTCGTCCCTCCTGCCTTCGTTCACGGCCGCTCGATTTCTCGTCAAACGTCAATGTTCTATGCTGAGTTTTCCTACATTGCGAGAAAAGTGAATGTGCCTTGTGCAGTCTGTCGGGAGGTGCAGTGTGCAAGATATACACACCAATTCCATACCGGGTGGTCCGAATGTATTTGCACTATTTTTAAATTTCCTTATCTCCATATAGACAGAATCGAGTTGAATAAACTTTCGTGGTAATTGGACAAATCTTATTTCGGAAGATGCTGCACTAGCAGTACTATGTCAACTTTACAGTGTATATTTGCAGAATATATATATATATGCACAAGTATCCCATTTGGGTATAGTAAGTTCGTACTAAGACGAGCAGGTAAACTATAGAGAATAGGATTCTGCGAACTGGACGTAAGGCTGAAAATTTGGAACCGGTCTAGGAAAACGGCGGTTCTCGAGAAAGGCGCATAGTTCGTGGCCGTCTATGCGGAACCCACTGCGGCACAATTCCGTTCCGGCAATCCTCGAAAAACTTTTAACGGCCGGGAAGGTGCCGAGAGCTTTCAGAATGAAGTTGTCGGCTCTGGAGAGTTTCGTAGCTTGCTGGGGGGGGGGGGGGGGGGAAGTGGGTTTAAATCGAGAGAGGATCTCGAAGGAGCAAAAACGCAGGGTGGTTTCAATTTTATATAGGGGATGCAAAAGGAATGACGAAAAGTCCTGGAGTGACGTACTGTAAGAAGGACGTGGTGGGGGTGGCGGACCCCCTCTCCCGGGAATTAATTACGTCCGGTAACGTTCATCAATTAATCCACGTGTTTACCCAACGCGTTCACCGCTGATGCATATAGATAAACAAAAGTCATATTAATGAGGCAATAATCACGTGGCTCAACAGAACTAATAACAATTTGTATTAATTTCACATGTAAACTTGCGCGTCCAATTGCATTCGCGGATTCGCGGATTCGCGGTTCGATAATCAACACGTAACAATTGGTACTATAGATGGATGCTGATTCTAATAATTTCGTATGCACAGTGTCAACAGGGTCGACGCATTCGACGTTCCTCGTTAGGATCTCATTGATCTTTTCTTGATCAACGGGACGGCAGCTCGGGCTACGTTCGTAATTTTGGAAACGGTACTCGTGTAATTCAGGTATTACCAGAGATTTCTCGGGAGTCACCGAGAATCTTTCGTCGGGACGGTAAAGTTTTTCCGGATTACGAAAGATTAAGGAGGACTCTTCTTATTCGAATTGGTATTTTTCTTATTTAATAATTTCGTTTTTATTATATTATCAAGCCGTAACTTTAATTTGCCTCTACTCTTAAAAATGGCAAATTTTTGCTTTGGACTATTGAGTTAACTTTTTTTTTTAAATATTGAATTATTAAAATTTTTTTCTTTATTTATTATACGTTTCTTCTCGGTATTTTTTAAAGCGTAATTTTTTGCATGCTTACTGAGTCGGTAACAAAAATAAAAAATTCTTATCACTTGTGCAAACGTACTTAGTCAGAACGTACAGCTAGTTTGAAAAATAAATGCAACACCTGTACAGTTGAATCCTCGTGTCACTCCGCGTTAGATTATACGATGATAAGACGTAAAGTCATTATTGCGGGAGAATTGTAAGGCGTACGTAAGCCGCCCTGTTCGTAAGAGCCACGTGTTCCGAAGAATTTGTGTTACTCCAAAGTAAACTTACCTTTGTTTTGTTAGTCTAATTTTTTTTATAAACGTCTATTGCCTTATCGCGACAATATTAATACTGATTACATAAACAGATCGTTAATAACAACGCATACCAGTCTTCCGATTGAGGATTCGAGTGATTTTTTATCATCGTGGAGAGTTTTGGAAAATCCAAAAATTTTCACCTACTCCATATCCATATCGATTCGCTACCTTTATTTTAATTTTTTTCCCCCTCAACTTCTGTCTCACCCGATAGAACACAGCGTGCACGAATAATCGCATAAATTCTGATGAATCGAACGAGCTCCCGTGCGATTATCCAACTAATTATGTTCCCGACTATTCGAATAGCTCGCTTGGACATTACCATGCTAATATGCAAAAGCTTCTTCGATCCGCCTACATACCGGGTGTCCCGAATGAAAATCAGACGTTGTCAACTTACCACCGACGACGATGATGTCGTATTCGCTAGCAAGTGGATTTACGGTATGGACGCGTTCGCAGAGCCCCGAGATATCTTGTTTGGCCCGTATGAACGTATCCACGATGGTCATGAATGCCAGAAATTGCGAGGCTCCACATGCCTCGGCCAAGGTGGGCCTCAGAAAGGGTTCCCCGCACTGGATATTAACGAAACTTCCGCTGGACATTATCTGAGCAAATAAGAAAAAAAAAAAAAAACCATAAATAAATATTTTCAAAAACACCCGTTTCTTTATAAAAATGACACATTCAGCAGGCACCTAACTGTTGTCCATTGGTAACGTGGATAACGTATGCAATCAACGATAATATTTATCCAACGTGTTAAGAATTTTCATTCAGCCCGTAACACAGGTATTTCTCTCGCAAGATACGACGACTTATTTTCATGAAAACGTAAAAATTTATTTAAAATTCATATTATAGGTAGACAGGATATCTTTGGGGGGGGTACCGATAGGATATCCAATGTCTCTCCCTTTATTTTATTCCTCATTTATGTTTGCACGAGAAACGCCGCTTGGGTCCGTCTTTATGTTGATTGGTTTCCTTTTTACGTGGCTCAGCCCATATCCGGTGCCTGCCGATCGAAGTCAGGGCCGGTTCAACCACCACGTGAGGTCGAACGTAAAACTGGCCGGTTTTCTTGCGCGCGAAACTGTTACTTTTACGTCGGTCCCCGCGAACGGTAACCCGAGGGTAACCGAATGCTCCATAATGCTGGACCGATAAGAACAGAGACTGTCAGAAATTGTAGGAAAACTTTGTGAGACCATTATTAGCGATCGTTGAACCACGTTCGGTATTTGCTTTCTTTAGAATAATGACAATAATAAAAAAGCAATCAGCTTCTTAATTGACTTTCGATAATTTTAGACCCAATGACTGTAACGGTACAGTCGTTATTGGTAGAATTATTGAAAAAGCTAATTCCATCCTCGTATGTACACGCGCACGTGTATAGAGAAAGGCTATTAGTTCTTTTTTTTTTTAATTTTTCATATATCCATACTTTGTCATTTTATTTACACGAAAATATTCGTTACCAGGCAATTTGTAATTAATAATCAATCTGGCGCGTTTCTACGTTGCGATAATAAAAGCTGCATTTAGCGGGGCGAAATCAGTTGGCAATGCGATTTTGTAGGTATAGGGATGAATGTACACGAAATGATAAATAGACTGACAGAGACGGATCTATGCGATTTTAACGGACGAGGGAGAGAGAGGGAGCGACGAATGAATGGAGAGGGTGGAAAAAATGAGCAAATGAGGGAAAGAGTCTAATAGCCCGTGACGTGCATTCGTATAATATACAAATATATTTTCCAAGCGGAATTTCATTTCGGTGACAAATTTAATTACGACCGTTCCAATCAGCCGATCGACGTTTTGATACTGGCCGGTATTCGAATTCCATGGATTCAATGGGAGCAAAAAGGTTCGTGTTGAGCCGAATTAAGGGCTCGCGTCAAACGAGACCCGGATTATCGTTTAATACCTATGCGTGTCCGGTAAAATCAATAGGATTGTCATTGCGCAACAGAGACGGACGGTAGGAAAAAAAAAATGAAGGTTAATAAAAACATACGATGGGCACTGTTCAAAATATTCATACATACAAATTGGAATACCGTTTTTTTAAAGGCAGCGTGATTTTCTCGTATAATCGCTTTGACATTTTTTATATAATTTAACATTAGCCTTAACGCACAATTATTTTTTTTATCCTTGATATTACACTTTATTATGAATGTTATTCAGAAATTTTTAACGGTGTTATCTTACGTCCTGTCTATCGAATCTCTTTTTTTTTTTCTTTGAAATTCTCAGTCAAAAAATATATAGCCCGTCTATGAAATATATACAAATCGTATATGGATTATATGTGAATTTTAATTATTAAAAATTTCGAAAAAAAAATCTATACTCTCAAATGATTTATTATAACGAACAATTCGTGTATGATTTTTATACTATTCGTACTTGGCCGATATATTTTATATATGGAGCATATATGTGTTTTCTTGTACTTGGGGTAGCACAGTATTTATATATAGTAATAAATAATAAATCGACTTACTCTTAGTTCGATGAACCACCGTTCGCCACTGTAAGTCCTCTCACCGAGGTACGTCATTTTATATTTCATCTCCCACCGTAGGTACTTCATTTACGTACTGAGTAAATAGCTGCCTTATCGTTACACAGTTCGATATTTCACGTGTGCAGGCGTTCCTTGAGAATGTTAGACAAAAATTTGTCTTTCAATAAATCGGTTTTCAATTGCTCTAAGTATTGTTTCGGATTAACTTTTTTTTCTTCGTCCATCGCAAATGTTTACAATTACGTAATATATTTCTGGGAAGCGACTTGAAATTTTATTAATGATCGAATTATGGGACGAGCTCGCTCTGTTGCGCGGATATCGGACTTAGAGATAACACTGAAGTCCATTAATATCTCCAGCTGCATCGGAAACTTAACAACACGCAATGTATTTTTACAGTAGGAAAGTTGAAGAAAAAAAATTACGTGTGACCGAAAGGATAATTTTATCGAATTTTATGTATAAGGAATAATATATCTATGTATTATTTTTGAAATAAGAATCCGAGTCTGAAATTGCATCGAACTGAAATTACAGGGCTTCGTATTCCAAGGAAAGCCTGTACCGATACACGTCATAGGTAAACAGATATCGATTGGGAATTGGAAAACAATTATTGTCGGAATTCTATTATCAATTGAATTTAGTGTTGTTATCAATGCGCGATGCACCAGATTCAGCGGTGAAGCGGGAAGGAAATTAAAAAAATTATTGTAGAGTATAAATCCGTTAATTATATTAATATCTACAGAGCATCGGTAGGCACGTGTCTGTATAGAGCCAGATATTCTGACGTCATAGCAATTTTGGGGTTAGGGAGTTGTTAATAAAATAATTTTTTATTCGAGAGCTCTGCAACGTGTCATTGAGGACTTCCGAGTTCCGTTTTTATAGTTTCCATCATTCTCTCGTTTTTTTTCTATTGGCACGTTATACCAGCTCCGGCAGTTCTCTAATAAGCGGACGCCTGTCTGGCTGCAGCGTCGCGACGCTTAGGTCAACCGATAGCTACTATAATGGTTTCATCTCTTGGTTTTCTCCGACTTTAAAATATTGTGAATATTTGAATTTCTGTTATACATTTTTCAGGACTAACAAATTATGCGAATTTTCAAAATAGCTAATTGGCTGTGTTAATTAATAAATAAAAAAATCAGGATCACCCACAGGAATGCAAACAACCTGAAATCCTACATCGGTACTACTAAGGACACCATACAATACTTTGATAGATCCAACCTAGTTTACTTGATACCATGCAACAATTGCGAGAAATGTTATATTGGTCAAACCGGCAGATATCTTAAAAAGCGCATAGCCGAACATAGGTATGATTGTAATAGAGATAACACGGCACATTCTGCACACACCGCTTTGACTACACACAAAATTGAGACAGGTCACACTTTTGATTTTGAACATACCAAAATAATAGGCAATGAGGTCGACTATCACCGTAGATGCATACTCGAAATGATAAAAATATCTACAAACTCTAATATGTACTGTCAACTTTAGAAACGACATTGAGAGACTAAGTGTCATATATCGCAATATCCTTAAAAAATAAAAAAATAACCAGAATTCTAATCTTCACATGTAACTAATCTTTCAACTTAAATTATGACATATGATATTCATTACGATATTGAATTTCCCGCTTTGACAACTCTTTTTAAAATTTGACTTTGGTTAGTCCTTCAATAGCAATAAAGGACTCTAAAGTTTTCTTATAACTTTAAATTAAATATTCGGTGTCATGGCCGTCTACCGTTCTTCATGTTTAGTCTTCTTTATCTTTTAACAGTGGGTGTGGTTCCAATATGAATCCATTATTGATCACTGAAAAGGTAAAACATTGTTTGCATTTTATTAATTCTCTCCGATTATTTAGAACATACTGGTTATTCAAATATATGGCACTTATCTGTCTTTTCCTTGTATAACAATAGGTAATTCAAAAACATGATCATCCCTTGCACATCCACCAACGACTATGTCCTTGTTTAACCATAGTCAATTTTAGTTTCTGTAAGTATACTTTTAGTCAATCCGCCTTAGGATTCTTTATTGTCTCATGTGTGTATAATTAGTTCATGTACCATTAATTTATTACATCCATTGTCAACTTTCGTTCTTACTTTTTTGTATTAATAAAGGCCTGAAGATGACCCGCACCATGGGTTGAAACGTTGCAATCAAAGTCACTAATTTCATTAACAAGGCTGCATATGGTCAACACCTTTCAACACCTAAAATATTATTCGACATCCAACCGACATTTCAACAATAACAAATAATTACCAATATGGAAGAAAAGTCAAACAAAGATTTCATAATTAATGATAATGTACAAAGATAACGTATCACCTGGTACGGGCGTCAAGCAAATACATTAGATTCGACTTTCTGTTTAAAAATTTTGTAATTATCGTACAAAATTTCGTAATCGCAAAGTTCGTAGTTGGAGACGCAGTGAGTGAAGTTTGACGAAAAAAGAAATAAAAACTTGGACCGTCGATTAGTGTTGGTGACTAGGTCGGTGAATGGGGATGTTTTGTAATAGAGAGAGCGAGAGAGCGAGAGGGAGAGAGAGCGAGAGAGAGAGAGAGAGAGAGAGAGAGGGGTTCGCTTGCCCGCAAAGGTTTCGGTGCTTGGTTTATTGTCTCTGACATTCGCGCAGCCCTTAAAGTACTTATCGCAGTACCTGAGCCTTTGCTCTGGGAGTTTCAACCGTTGCATCTAATAAGACCAGGTACCCACAACTGTACCGAATAAAAATTAAAAATGACAAGAAGTCCTTGTCGATGGAAAGTCGAGGACCCCGATGGTCCTCAAATTCTTTCTATTTTCTCCCCCTAATTTCCTTGCTTTGTTCCTCGAGTAAAAAGGACCGAACTTTGGCTGACCGAAATACCGGAAGTAAAGAAGGAGAGAAAAAAAATTCCACGGGTTTCTTCAATCTTGTATCTATTTTTCTTTTTCTCTTCTTCCGCTTCATCGTGATCAACGGAGAAAACCCGCAATTGTTTATCGTGAATGAATAACAATAGGATGACTCTTGGTCTTTAATTTGCATGGATACGATAAGCATCGTCAGTGTCATTGTCAAGATGGATTTAGCCGATGACGTAAACTCTCGATCTCCTGGATCCGCCGAAAGTATCCCCGTTGGGATTTTCCTGCTGACGTCACAGTCCATTCGGTCATATTAAATCGTTGAAATATCTATTTACGCACAGGTGCACGTGTACCGAGCCTAGTGCAGACATTGAGTTTGATTAGCCATAGTCTATTCATTGGAAAAAAAAAAAAAAAAAAAAAAAAATAGTAATTTGTCTCGTCTCGGATCTTTAAACGTTCCGCGGATTACTACTAAGATGTTATAAGAAGAAACAACTCGGAGGCTGATCAATCCGGTTTTTCTCTATCGACGCGATTATTTTCCCGATCGTGAGTAATATCTGGATTCAATAAAAGATCCCGAGTCTCGTATTCGCTACCATTCGAAGAATCATTGGATCTGTCGTGCGGCGTAGCCAACCGGGTAAAACTAAATGAGGCGAGCGATATGTATGGAAGTGAGTGAACTACGATATATAGGAGATTTTCAAAGTGAAACTCGCGAGTAAATGGTCAGACCGAAGCCGGAGCACTCGGTATTCTACGGAGCGTGCGGCTCGGCTGGTCATAAAATGCTCAAAGGGTTAAAAGGGCCGATATTGAAAAATCGTAAGGGGTCGCACCGCACCCCTATAGGGGTAATGCTTACTCTTCGGGGTTTGACATATGAACCGTGGAAATATCAAAAGGAGAATTCTTGAACGGAGTTACCAACCAAACAGTCGCAATACCAACGTAACTTGTTCGTTGATAAAAATTTGGTAGGCCTTTTTTTCGAATTTTGTCATGTTTTTCATTTTTTCACATTTCACCCCGAAATCGAGCCAAACGGAATTGAGCGAAACGAGTGAAATATTATTTTATAAATTTGACTGACACTTCTTTGCCCGAAGTCAAATTTAAAGCGCTGCGTGTCCCAGTGATTCCTTGGGAATTCACGTCGGAGCAGAAATCTCTCGGATGAGGTTGCGGGGGGTTGCTATTGACGGGAGGTTATTTTTTAAGGGTTCCGGAAGAGAGTTTGATATCCGTAGTTTGGTAAGTGGATCGGTATGGGGTTGATATTTGTATGGTGGTTGCCAAGGGGTGTCCATATCATAGCTCTTTTCGAGAACATCCCGAGGCTTGTAAGGGTGGTTTCTCACCGAGGGTTACGTGGCGTTCTATATATATATATATCTTCACTCTGTCCCTTTGTAAACGGCGTTTAAGTTTAGCAAGTCCTAGAGAGAGAGAGAGAGAGAGAGAGAGAGAGAGACTCCCTATATCTCTACCGACATCACGCGGTTGCGCCAGCGCTCTCTTTACAGGGTTACAAATGGCTTTTTTACTGGACACCCCGTTACTACCCTCGTAACGGAGCTTAATAACTGGTCGCGGTTTTACGCTTCTCCTTTTACTGGCGCAGCAAGAATCATAGCAAAGCGACGTGGATTACGCAACTCCCCGCTGATAGACTGCAGGACTAAATATTCCTTACCCGTATCTTTCCATCGAGTTTGAAATATTTTCAAGCAAAAAATAAACTCTGCGATAGAGTCGAAATCTGCATTAAATTTCAAAAGAATTACGTCCTCACTACTTTTCGCCACTCCGTATAGAATTTTGAGACGGAATTTTCTGCTCGTAGCACCCTATACCATTTAACAGTCAAAACTTACCGCCCTACCGATCTGAAAGTGCAGAACAGAATCCGACTGTTATCCTTCGGTTCGAGGGTCGCAGGGTGTTTCGAGTGTTAAGCTCCGCTCTTATCTATCTCCGAGTGTACGTAGAATCGAGGTATTCGGGTGTACCGAGAGTCTCGAACCACTTTGTAATTCGAAAGATCAGAAACCGGAAGGGTGAAAACGAGAGGGAGGATTTCGAAGTCTCCGAGTTCTTTAAGCCGAGTTTAAATAAGCAAACTATCGTGTAGTTTGCAAGGGTAGCTACCGAGGCTACCGTAGCTACCCTTGCCGGAGTTCCTCGGTCTTCTTCATCAACTCCATTTCGAGTCTAACGAGTCCCGTGCATCCCTCCCGACACTTCGCAACTAGCTCACCCCCCCCACCCTTCCACCCCCATCCGAAGCGTCTATCGGGCAAAGAAGCAGAATCCACCAGCCCAGCTGAAAGCCACAAGATCCACAGAATTTCGAAAGCACCCTCCCCAGCATCCCTTAACTTCGACGCTCGCTTCAAGTTCAACCCTTACTCGATCAAATTTCATTCGTTATGCCCACCCTTATATACGTAGTTTCTTATTGTCAGTATCGATATCCAGGCATTCTGTGCGTTCGTGTACGGTTACGTCACGATTACATATGTATAAGCATACAGAGTGTATCACCAGGAATGCACGTTTGAGATTTGCGGTGAAACGGTGCACAATTTTGAAAATCTGATGTCACAACCATTGAATATTTTTTGATTGCGCATCGAGTGGGCATATTATTATTGTTCGCTCAACTTCCGGTCGCAAATAAAAAAAATTATCTTCGCCATTTCAAATGATATTGAAACAAGTTAAATGCAAAAGTTGTAGAGCAAGAAAAAATAATAGAGATGAAAAAAAAATCGGACGGATTGCACACATAATAAGAGAGATATTTGCGTCCGAATTTTTCTCATTTTTTGACAAATTTCTGATACTGGAGGAACGCCTTAGCTTCGTGCAGCAGCTTCACGCCGAACTCACGATTCGCAATTGTTTTGAGATTAGCGTTCAGTCAGACGCAAACCCGTACAAGGTGGCTAAAACATACTACAATGCTATCTTTCATTACAAGTTAGAAGCCAAACTATTCCTGCTGTAGATTTCCGTGATCCTGGAAGTCGGTTTTCGAGTCTTCGTCTTCCTGGACGTGGATTTTCGAGACTTCGCGTTCCTCGTCGTAGATTTTGGAGTCCTCGTGTTCGTCGTCGTAGATTTTCGAGACTTCGCGTTCCTCGTCGTAGATTTTGGAGTCTACGTGTTCCTCGTCGTAGATTATGGAGTCCTCGTGTTCCTCGTCGTAGATTTTGGAACACGAACGTAGAACACAAGGACTCCAAAATCTACGACGAGGAACACGAGGACTCCAAAATCTACGACGAGGAACACGTAGACTCCAAAATCTACGACGACGAACACGAGGACTCCAAAATCTACGACGAGGAACGCGAAGTCTCGAAAATCCACGTCCAGGAAGACGAAGACTCGAAAACCGACTTCCAGGATCACGGAAATCTACAGCAGGAATAGTTTGGCTTCTAACTTGTAATGAAAGATAGCATTGTAGTATGTTTTAGCCACCTTGTACGGGTTTGCGTCTGACTGAACGCTTACCTCAAAACAATTGCGAATCGTGAGTTCGGCGTGAAGCTGCTGCACGAAGCTAAGGCGTTCCTCCAGTATCAGAAATTTGTCAAAAAATGAGAAAAATTCTGACGCAAATATCTCTCTTATTATGTGTGCAATCCGTCCGAATTTTTTTTTCATCTCTATTATTTTTTTTGCTCTACAACTTTTGCATTTAACTTGTTTCAATATCATTTGAAATGACGAAGATAATTTTTTTTATTTGCGACCGGAAGTTGAGCGAACAATAATAATATGCCCATTCGATGCGCAATCAAAAAATATTCAATGGTTGTGACATCAGATTTTCAAAATTGTGCACCGTTTCACCGCAAATCTCAAACGTGCATTCCTGGTGATACACTCTGTATATGGGTTTCTCTAGCTATATCCACGGCATCGAAACTTCTGGAAACTTCCTAAGCGTTGCTAAACGCAAGAAGCGAAGAGAATGAGGAATCGTTTCTTAGGGGGATGAAGGGGGTGGAAAACGCTTCCGGTGCTGGTTGCACGTTTAATCGAATAATTTTGCGGTCCATCGGCGAGGGGGAATCGAGGTATTTTAGCTCCGGAGTAAAACGGAGAGTCTGTTAGGGACGGGCGCGGTGTGGCTGTAAGATTGAGGAGGGCGTGGGGGAGAAGCAAAGGGCGAACTCGGGAGAGCGAGAGAGAGAGAAGTATAAGAGAGATTAAAAGCGTCCATGTTTGGACGTTGTAGGAGAACAGTCGAGCGGACGGGACAGGAGCTTCGGACCTAAGATTTGTAAGATGGCCATTGAGAGAGCGTATCTCTATATAGATATTGTATGTGTATACCGGAAGGGAGTGAGGGGAGAGAGAGAGAGAGCTCGACTCTCTAAGTGTACTTCCTTGTATACCCTGGGGCTTGGGACGTGCATTCGAGCCATTGCCGCGACATACAATCTACACTTGCAACCCCAATAAGAAGGGGTGTGGCAACCGGGGGTTCTCTTCGTAACCCGTTCAGATCTTCGACGGTCTATCCCGAGGATATACAAATCCCTGAGAAGCATCTTCGACCCTCTAAGGGTTCTGGCAGATTAGGATGATCTATATGTATATTTACCTCGTGCCCTTCGTGTCGCGTGTTAACAATGTAAACCGCAGCCCTTCACGCGTGAACGTAATCCAACGGCAGAGTTACCCTGTAGAGGATATAGGACGTGGTACTTTAATTGTCTCTGCTATCCTTATCTTTTCTATTGCATATAGATATACCTTCACGCACATCGGTACTTTGCCGTCTGCTTTATTTAAGTGTTATTCTACTTTTTTTTGTTGCAAGTATTATCTATCATATTATAAGGCAGGGGCGTGTTCCGCGGTAATTCTCTTTTATTTCTGATGGGTATCTTTAATTATACTCGTTACGCTGTTTTACTAGGGTTCTTCGAGTGGCTCGTTACGTGTCGGAAGGGTTTACGGCGAGAAAGGAAAGTAAAAAGATACAAGTTGATAAATTTCATTCGACAGAATATACAGTGTGTTTCTTTAGTGCGCTTTAAAAAGTTTCAACTCGCCGGGGCAGCCGTGAAATATATTTTTCTTAGATAATTTTAAAGATTGCTTCCTTCGTGTACTTCCAGTTGTTCGATGTTTTCTTAAGAAGCGTTAAAAGTTCGTAGGCCAATGACAGGAGGGTGTAAGTGAGGCGAGCGTCCTGGTTCGATGACGCAATGAAGGAAGATCCAGAGGGACCTTCGGGGCTGAATGTCGCCGTAGGAAATTCTTAAGGAAATTGTGTCAGTCGTTCGGAACGAAGTTTGCTGCTGTCGGGTAAGAGAGACGACTTAACGATTCCGAGACTATACGTTGACTATCGCTGCTGAAATCTTGGGAGCTTCCAAAGAAGGAAGTTATAGGTAGTGGAAGTAGCCAGTCACCCGGTTAGTCAGTCAGCCAGCCACCCAGCCACCCAGTCTGATACCGTTTAGAGACCTTTAAAAGGAACCTTTCGACATTCGCAAAGAAGATCCTGATCGCTATCGGCAGAGCGAAACCGGAAATCCAATCGATTCACCGGAGCTTCCGGCTATTCTGATTCGCGGAAGGATAACGGTGACGTCAAAGATGGCTGAACGTGGGAAATATATATTGAATTTTTCTTACCGAGTAAGTCATACAGAAATGACTCGAAAATTAAGTTTTGGATCGATGGAAAGAATCAATTTGAAAATTAATTCTCAAATTCGCAGGACAGAGCGAGAGTGAAAATTTTGAAAATGAAATTCTGTGTATAAATGAAAATGAGGATGGAAGGATACGATTTGAGGGTACGATATACAATGGGGAGTAAAAAGGAAACTGGCTGGAAATTCTTTTAGAAAAAGTAGCAGGTCGAATTCGCCGCAGTCGATTTCTGATAACTTCGAGCCCCGAGGATACAATTACCGTTCGAGTAGATCTCTCTCTCTCTCTCTCTCTCTCGAGTGCATGGAACGTATCCAACACTCGAGAGTCCCAGCCTCGTTGAGAGAGGCTCAAATTCAAATTTGCGAATAACGAGGGCGTCGATGTTAATGACGCCAATAGTCCACCGACTCCTGCAGGAGGTTTCAGGCGGATCGAAAGGCCTGAATGGACCGCTCGATTCCCAGCATCCTGATCTCCAACCTTCCTTGGTATCCAGCAGCCCTCTCTGATCCTCGGTACCTCACTTTACTAAAGTACGTAGGACATATACCTAGCAGCTACACAGTCCATCCTGGCAAACTCTATTCCAATGGGGTGTCAGGATTCAGTCTGGACCCGGATGCAGCATCATTTTATCTGAGTACATACGCATCCGGTCATAGACTTCAGGAGAGTTCCGCCAAGTGTTTACCAACGATTGACTTTATGACTGATTCGTTGAATCAGTTTGCCTTCCTCCTTTGCCATCCTGTAATTCGTTTTGCTCTCGACTGCTCCGTCCATTGGAGTCCATCGAGTGCCATTGGATCCTTCAGGAATTAAGTGGAGCCATTCAGGATGCTCCGATTAAGTGCATACAGACGAAAGAGATAGGAGAGGAATATGGGATATAAGGGGAAAGGAAGAAAGTTCAGAGGTTTTGGGGGTCCGAGATAAAGGCATAATAACAATAATTATTATATATCTTGCAGGTCGCAGATATGTAGGAAAATTGATAACAGGACTATGGAAAGTCGCCAGGAGCATCGTGAGCTCAAAAGCTTTGGAGCTTTCGAATCCTGTCGAGATCAAAAGTCCCGCCCGGAGCCACCGTGGGTCAACCTCAGCCACCTCATCCCCCAGCGCAATCCCCTCCCCCTTTCCCACGAATTTCCACAATTTCCATTAGGAGTCGCAACCAGTCGAGTAGCCACGATCTTCCTTTCAAATTTTGCATCCTTTATTTTTCACCATTTTCTCAAAGTTTTATCTTTTTTTTTTTTTTTTTATATCTGGTCCGCTGTATCCGTTTCACTGTTTCTTCTCACACTCGTCTCCCCTTCCTGTTCGTCTTGCATTTGCCCTTTTTCTCCTCTTCTCCCGACTGGCTGAACTTTGACCTCCGACCCTTTCTTTTCGATCTCAGATAACGAAACGGCTCTCTCTCTCGTCCTATTTCCCGTAACGTTCGGCGGCTCCTTGGTACTTGTTGATCCCAGCCCAAATGGATCGCGAAACCACCGCGAAAGTTGTCCAAGCAATTTTTCACTCGGCTAAGTCCCACGAACTTTGCCGATTCGGGATTGCCCGACTTGTTCCAAGTTGGCGCGTGGGCTGGAGCGACCTAAGGTCCAGGCAGTTGCCAAGATACTAGGTGTACGTGTGTGCAGGATGAGGATTCAAAGGAGGAGAAAACCAGGCAAAAGGCAAGAAAAAGAGGTCGGAAGGTTCAAGCTGGATGACGACATATTTTTAATGAAAACTTTCGAAACCTGTCTCCGGCGGGAAGCTCGCTCCACTCTCTGGCCCGGAATCCGTGCTAGTTCAGGCTGAGGGGAGGGGGAAAAAAAGAGAAAGCCAAGAAAGGAGGGAGAAGAAAAAAGAGAAGCAATGAAAAAGCAACCGGTAGAATTCGCACCGGAGGGGCGACGTAACGTTCTTCCACGAATTACCTCGGCTCATCCCTCCCCGAGGAATGAGACAAGGACAAAAAAGACAAAGTCACATACATATAGACAAAGAGAGAGAGAGAGAATTAGGAGTAAGAAGGCAGTGAACTGAAGAAAAAAAATTGGACAGAATATAAAAAACGAAAGAAGAGAGTCTCGAGAAGAGAGTTCCTACCCCTTCCTCCTGATCCGAATCATCCCTCCCGCCACCGACCCAAAAAAGCAGCAACTTCCGTAGCTCTAGGCTCTCGGCACGATTTTTCACTGATTTATGAGAAGTCGCTGGATCCACCGAGAGGAGCGCAACTAACCTAACCCAAAGCAACCCCATGGGGAAAACGAATGAACACCAGGGAGCAACCAGGACCTGACCGTGAACTGTGACTAATTGCGCGAGGGGCGCGTCAAACCGGAATCTCGGTCCACGTCCCGCTGCTCCGGAAAGCTAATTCATTCGCATAACGACGGGGGTGTGGAAGATTCTGCCCCACCGCAAGAGAGAATCGAGTGACATCCAGGTACATGAATCTGAAGATACGTATATACTCCTTCCTGCACGTCAAATGTATGTACGTGTATACGTATACGTGGAATCCAAAGTAGCGGCAACCAGTCCTAGCAAAGCAAAACTATCGCACGACGGCTGTCAAGTCTGAGCGGTGCGATTGTGCCGAATGACTCTCAAAGGAAGGAGACAAAGGAATGATGGAAAAAAAAAGATTGCCGTGTCCTACCCTACCCATCTCGCAAGGGTAACTCTACCCCGTATAAACAGTCACTCGACAAGAAACTAGCAAAAACCACGAGGTGTACTAATATCCGAGCGGCAAGGAACATGTTGAAAGCATTAGGAAGTTTCTTGCCGGGATCCCGTTGAGCCTCCGGAGTTGGCTGTGCTGGCTTCGCTATACCAACCGAGAAATTAGAGGCAATCATTCTCGACTTAATCAATGCGCGTCTTGAACGGTTTTGCCGATTTTACTGATTCTCCCTCATTTTATCCCTATTTTGCCCTTTTTCCTCGCGGCACTACCCTTTCCATATACTTCATCCAGCCTGCTTATATACCAATACGTATATGTATTTATTTACTACTGCCCAACTTATTGCTCACTTATCTATATCTTTCTGTAGCTATATCCACATGACTGCCAACCACCACCCAACTCCCCCTTGCCTACCAATATAACCCTTTGGGATATTGATCTGATGCCCCCAAGACTACCTTGCAATTTTCTCAGAAACCACGCTCGAGATCTTCTTGATGAGATTGAGAGTGTTCGGCGAAACGTGCTATCGGGACGAGGGGAGGGGGGAGGGTGGCATGGCAAATCTCTATGTGAAATACTTTTGAAATTATACGATCACCATAGATTTATGGTGTCGATTTTTTTTTTCTTGAAAATATACAGTTATGCAAAATGTATTGTATACAAAGTACAAAAGTGTATATGAGTATACATGATATATACATTTCATATATACTTTCGTATACAGCTATATGTAATGTAATTTAGAAAAATATATGTGACGTATTTATTTTGCACCTTTTTCAATAATTCAGTTTTTCGCTTCTTCGCAAAATTAGATGCAAACGAAATGATTTCTGGTGGCCTAGCAAATATTTGTAATTATCAAAGTCTGGAATATATTTGTTCGGTTCATCATTTTTTTAATGAGTGTAAGATATACGAGGTGTGTCTACTTTACCGAAAAAGTATATGTCATTGAATCTTTTTAACAGTCTTGCAAAGAATGATTTATTTTTGAAGCTCTAAGAGTACATAAGCAACTGTACATAGTATAAGCATCCAAGTGTTTCAGGCAAATGGTTGAGCGTGGTTTGGATATTCGAGATTGGCATGAAGCGTTTTCGAAAACGCGAATTTCGTCTATTTACGTGAGAAGAATCGATCTCGCATGCTTTCGTGTTATTTCATCCTGTTCGTGGTATACCTACCTATATAGGTATATAAGTGAATCGCGTTCGTCCTACGTCGGCTGCTCGTCTGCCTACTACAGTATCTATCTACTGCATACGTATCTCTTTCTCCTAATCGTTTCGGATTTCGTGTTAGGAAGTTGTTGAGATTATAAATCCGAGGCAAAACGTGGCACAAAGCATGTGGAAATTTTCAGTCTGGGCCTCGAGCTTTCCTCGTGAGTTTATGAAAGATAAAAAAAGGCAACTGGAACTCGATTATACACCTGCTACTTCATTATTTAAATTTCTATTTCAGCCGTCGATACAAACGGTCGAAATTAGTTTGAATAAACAAATTTCACTATGGCTCAAAATGGTCCTGTATAATTGGTTTGATTTTACTATTGAAGGTTTACACTTGTCTAGCATAACGGTACTGTGAGAATTAGTCGGTGCGTATTGTATATAGACACTTCGACTAGTACAGGAGAGGATTTTAGATCAGGGAAAAATGTGATGTAAGAAAAAAAATTTTTTTTTAAATTAATTTTTATTTTTCGTCACGACTTTTCGACAAATTGGACCACACGGAGATGCGTCTGTCCGCATCGGGATAATTTTGGGTTACAGGCCTGAATCTTTAAGAAATGAGGAATTTCTATGTTCACGAGTTTCGAAGGTGGGGAGGTAAGAGGAAAAGCAAAGAAGAAGAGAAAGTAAAATAAAAGAAACGAGTGGCGAAGGAAGAAGAACGACCGAGAGGAACTTCCGGTCCAAAGTGGGAAAACCATGAAGTATACAGGGGAAGAGCAAATAAATCCCAACTGGCTGTGGCTGGTTGCAGAGGTTTACCTCGCGACGGGTAAAACGGACTGGAAACGTAAGCAGCAGAAAATACGTAGTGAATTAACAGGGAAATTAAAAGTAAGTGATAAGAGCCACTATTTTCCCTGGTATCTTTCGTACGACGAGAGAGGGAGAAAAAAATGAAATGCGGTATAAAAAAAAAATAAAATTTCGAATCAACCAACGACGGGTGCATTTCATAGTCGTCAGTTGAGTTTGAAGTGTAATTTGCGGGGGATCAAAATGCGATCGTAGAGATATAGTACAGTCTGACGTTTCCAGACGTCTCGACGTCGATCTCCAGACACTTTGCGCGTTGAAGAAAAATGAAAAAAAAAAAAAAAAAAGTTTCACCCACAGGTTACGAAAAGTGCAAAAGGGGCCAAAACTCACTGGAGGCTATAAGCCTATAAAACGCCGGTCCTGTCAACCCTACTCGAGGCTGCGAGATGTCTGGCAGCGTATCGTTTTCTGCCAACGTAATTGATACCACTGAAAAGTCTCAGGCTTTTGCAGAAAACGCAAAAAGCCAATAGACCGTCAATCCTAACCTAACCGTACGGTGGCCGTCCTTGATACTTAGAAACTCGGGCGTCCCGACGCTCTCCACGGGTACGTCGAGTTTTTCAGTTTCCCTTTATTTTTTCTTGCCCATCGAATTACCACGAGAAACAAAGAAAGGCGTCCGGATACCCTCGGCTCGAAAAGTCCGTGGAGCGAAATCTGCTGGATCTACTCTCGACTCTGCTCCGCGACCTGATCTGTTCCTGAGGGAGGCTGCAAGTACAAAAAGCGTCGTCGCTCCTTACTCAAAGCGTCGGTCGAACGGGAGAAGTTAACCTGGCAATTATGTCGCAACGTGGAATCGATCGGAATAGCTTGAAATTGGATGATGGGGAAGCAACCCAGTCGGCCCAGTTAGGCAGTTAGGCAGTCAAGCAGCTGGGCAGCCATTAGGCAGCTGGCAAGGTACAAATAGGCATTCGGGCAGGCAGGCATAGGATTGGCGTCCGATTAACTCTGCAGCAGGCGGCGCTCTCGACGCCTTCCGTCTCGCCCTTGATATTAAACCGTTTGAACTTGCTTTACGTTTGTTCGGCACCGACCGATCTGTAAGTCGATTTACAGATAATTATCTCGTCTGAGATGGTGTATATAATTTATACATTAAGTATATAACTGATACATGGCTTTGGCTATATGGACCGTATATAAACTGTATATAAATAAAAGTTAAGAGTTTTGGCAGCAGGGGATGAACCGCCTGGTCCAGGTTAAAGATGAGCTGCTCAGCTGTCATCCGATGCCCTAGGGAAGCTGCCGTGGAGGATCTCCAGGAGTCACGTAACGATTCGTTTAGGAACGCTCTCGATTTGTTTAGTCTCCCCTGGACGAACTTCTCGGCCCTCACGGATCAGCTGGACCAGCTCCGGGGAGGATTCCCAATTAATTAATTGCTGGAGGGATTTCGATTTTGCAGCTCCGATTCGTTCTGTCACGCTCTTCATCACTTGTATTCCGCACTGATTACCTGACGCCTTACTCCCCTAGCCTCCCTACCTCAACCTAGCAGCCTGAGCAGTTCCGTGACCGTTCGCTCCCGCCCCTGCATCCGGTTCCGTTTGCTGATCTTACGCGTCTCTAAAAGTCGAGTGGATCCGTTGGGCTACCGTCTCTTCCGATAGGTTCCGCCAGGCTCTCGTTTTGATGGAGTTGGGACTGTTCCACCTCCACTCATCCAGGTCGTACCGGTTCACGAGTTCCAGGTGAAACATGAATTGGCTGGCGGCCGCCCAGCATCCGGACGCATGAATGTGACGAAGGTTAATTCTCCGATTTTCGTTATCGATCTCGAGTTAAGAAAATACGTTACAATAGATGTATATAACACCACAAATCTTTCATAAAGATTCTGACGAAAGAATTGGAAATCACAGACAGACATTTTCTAATAATTTACCTAAAATTTCTTTCTATACAGTCGAACTGATAACGTCTGATGCGTTTGATAACAACATTAACCAGTACAGACTACCTGAATCCGATATTGATATGAGCCATTGGTTTGATTTTCGTAGATTTTCTAAATAAAAGGACCCGTCAGCCGCAAAACGGGACGTAACGTAAAAGGATTGATTGATACCTGCTGGAAATTGGATAGAACGATGATTCGCCCTGAGGCTGACTGCTAGCATTCGAGTATCGGTATATATAGCGATCTCGTCTGCTATTGCCGATTGGCTCTCTCGTTTCGTCCGACTCATGAGAATGCACCGTGACGTTATCTCTCGTAATAGAATTAATTATTGCCAGGAACGGACGGCCAATTATTTATGGTTTTAATTAGTACAGTCCACGATAAAACAACCAACGGTAATTAGCCGGCATGTAGGTTCACGTTTGTTCATAGTTGTTCACACGTGTCCTTCGACTGGCTCGCATCGATATTCTGATCGCTTAAAAAAAACATATCAGAAAATTACGACCGACTAGTAAAAAAAAGGATTTTCGGATAACTTATAAAAAATGTTTTATTGAACGTATATACAGTATCATGGTTTTTCAGGCGTGCGGAATTTCCTTAGGACGTTGCCTGTGTTAGGTGTCGCCTGTCGATACGAGCCATTATCGTTGGGTTCAGCCAGAAAGGGTTAACCGGGCGAACCGGGCGAAATGGGCTGATTCTAGTGGGAGTCCCGAGGGACGTACCAACCTATCCATTCGCTTCATACCGGATATTTGCTAGATACGTGACGTTATTGACGCATTCGAGAAGCAAATACCAATATGTCGACAGTACCACCCCATTCTGTGCCGCATCGCCCGTCGCCCTAGGGTGGCGAAAGGCGGCGACGGTCGGTGCTCGAGGTGGATCGAGCCAAATAGGACAACGATCGAAAAAGGTTACCTGCTTTAAGACTTTAGAACGAGTTCAGGCCGACTCCTAATATACCGAAAGTGCTGACATTAACTCCGATACGTTAGGAGCGAATGATCGAGCGACCCGTGGAAGCTCAATTATAATTGATATACACATGAGAAAGATGATAGCGTGGTACATAATTATTATTCCAAGGGTAGATTCTTGAAAATTCCCTGTCGCTACTAGAAAAAGCAATTAAAGGCATGAAAAGTTTGGTCTAATTAGATTTTACCTATATACGCACGTAACCGAGTAACTCTGCGGAATGATCCGATCGGAAACTCATCCATTACCTGGAAATTTCAAGTAAATGGTATCGCGTGGTTGGATATACCTTTCTTGGCATTACCCTCGCTGGAAGTTTATAATTGTTATTTAAAGTCTCAAAGTACAGAAGTGTGTAGGGTAGTCGCGGGGAAGAAGAGGAGAGGGGAGGGTCAGAGGGAGGGAATCCTTATCCCCGTCGTCGCATCACTGGCAGTTCGTCTCCCCTGCCAACCCCCATTCCCAGCATCCTTCCTCAATTCACAATTAATTTAATTCTCTCGTATCAAGGACACTCGGTGGCGCTGCCTTAGCTCTAATTCGCCGTGAATAATGTCTCTGGGTGGAACAGCCAGCCAGCCAGCCAGCCAGCCAGCCGACCAACCAGTCAGTCTCCAGCCTCACGGAAGTCCAAGGAGTACCTTGCTAAATGCAGATAAATGAGAAGCATACCTTAATGAACTGATTGTCCATTAGCGGGATAAAGTAAGCAACCCCCGGAATAGCTGCCAGCTCAAGGATGCTCTCCTGGAGATGCTGTTCATGGACCCGTGGAACACAGGCATATATTCGCACGGGGATCTCTGCTCCAGTCACAGTGCGAATGTATGTTCGTGAGCTTGCTGCTGGGAGGTAGCAGCGTCCGAAGGGATGAATGCGGACTTGGAGGATGGTAATGGATCAGAGTGGATGTGGTGGGGTAGGAATAGGCAATGAGGGTTGGCTGGGAGTGAAGTGTAGGAAAGAATGGCCGGGTGGGGGTGGGATTGAGCAAAGAGGGCGGGAGGGGGGTGGATGGAGGGTCGGGGCTGGAAGTCCACGTCCGTCCACGTCAGGACGACGGAGAGCAGGTACCGTTTAGACGGGCACTTTGATCCGAGCAGCAAAGGCGACGTCTCCGAGGGTGGCAGCACCCCTTCGCCATTGTGAGGCCATTGTACGCAAACTATATTACAACCGGAAGTGGCCGCGTCCTCCCTTCCGGTTCTCGTAACTCACTGTCACGCGAGCGCCACACAATACACCCTACCGGTACACCCCGAAGCTGCATCCAACTGGCCAGCAACGCTTGTAGCTACAAGCATCCCCTTGGCCTGGCTCCTTGTTCCTGAGCCCTTGCGGCTCCTGCAAGCTCAGTTCCTCGAGCCACCCTTATCAGCCTCCCTTGACGTAACCTATAGCGGCATTAACTAGCGCGGAGCAGCGTGAGTCAACACGGGGACACATGGGGACCCTTGAAATTTGCCGTTTCTCGGGAGCGACCACTTCATCCCTGTGCATCTACGACGCCGACTTCCTCTTGTGGCGCTAGAACGGGAGCTCATCGTGAACCTGTCCTTGCTCCATTAATAATCGGGATATCCGAGTCGGAATCGGCGACCTGGTCCGGTTGACGTTTTCTTGAAAATTTTCAACGTGTATCTTGGTCCTTTTTTTTTAAGTGGATAATAAAGCAGGCTAGGTCGGCTTCCGGTGCGTGCATGGAGACCCTATTTTAATGAAGATCTGAATCTTTGTTCCTATTATTACAATTATACCCTTGAGTGTTGGTACACCTGCTTTCCTTCTGGGATCTTTACGATTTTACGTAATTCGCGACATTTTCGGACCCCACGGGCGTAATAATTAATTTACAAGGGTTTCCGTAAACGCAATTCTTGCCTCGTGGCTAGCTTGAACTTTGATATATTGACTGTCCAAAAATTAGGGTGAGTCTGGACTTGCGAGTCACATGATTCGGACCTGCACGGTAGAAGTATTCGAAAAAAAAAGTTTTTCCTTTGAAATTGGGATTTCAAAAAAATTATTTACAAAGTAAAAATTTGCCCTCACACTGGGTTCTCCTGGAATATCAAAGTTACCTTATAGCCCGCTCTGAATTTTGAGCGTCGTCTGCATCCTTTGACCACAGCAAGATCACTGAGCTTGCTCGGATCCAGGTGCCTCGAGCGATTTCAGGCAGCGGGAAAGAGGCCAACTGGAAAACCAATTACTTTTTCCAAACCATCGCGCGTCTTTGTTAATTCGTACTTTCAGCTGCAGGGCATTTCCACGTACCTACTTAAGCATCCTGGCCAAAATCCTTGGTTCTTGTCTTTTCTCCACAGAGAGATGAATGTCTCAGTTATCCTAACGAGCTTGTCTCGAGGGTTCAGGAGGGTTGAGATCGATGCGAGCTCCACCACGTGAACCTTAACCAAGGAGACACGTAGGACGACCTCGGTAGGTCGGATAGGCAGACATTAGGTACTTACTGTCTGTCTAGGTGGGACAAACTTGAGGTTTTACCTACTTACCTCGAGGTGGATGCCTAAACCACCAGTCGACTACGTAACGCTCGAGTCTCGAGTCCTTATCAACTGCTGCGTCAAGGATACTCAAACTTTTCGATTCTGAAGAATTCTCGAGTCCGTCACTCGGCAGCCATCTTGGGCTGGTGGCTGTTCCGACAGGGACTTCGCGTTCTCCTGGATTAACGATGGAGTCCTGAAGATAATAGAAAAATAAAGCGTGAAATCGATTCGGTGCTTGGAATATTCGTTAATTGGAAATGCGCATGGACCAAGGTGACTCTTTATACGGGTGCGATGGGACCAGAGCGTAAAGGTGGATGCATGGAAGTCCCCTGAAAGGAAAGGGTGTGAATGGAATTTTGGGGTAGGACTCCAGAGACGGAGGGTTGTCTTCCGACAATAAGGCGGCAGACTCGCGAACTCGCGACTAGCTGGCTAAGGCATAAGGTGGGTATATACCGAACAAGCGAACCTGGAAGATCTTTATTATGAAAATTCAAAGGGGAAGATGACACAATATGGCGGCGCGCATAAAGTGTCGCCCAAGGCGGCGCTGAACGTCATCCTGGGACCCCCATAAAGACGTCTTTATGAAAGTTTCAAAGGTTCCGCGAAGCCCAGGTCTTCGCCAACAAACCAAACCAGCCGCCATCAGCAACGGCAGACCCGAAAATATGTAAAGGCGCAATAAACCGTAGGTTCACGTAACCTCGAAAATTGTTATAACCAACTTCCACTTTCATACGTCAATCGTTAAATATACTTTATATAGAATTCTCAGACTTTTTGACTCTTCGATTACTCTATGCTCGATACGTTTAACTCTCTTGCTTCTATGTAACTTTTCCATTCGTAATTCTTAACCCAATCGAGTTTACTCGTCTCAGGCTCTTCGAGGATCCGAAAGATCAACTCTGGCTGTGTAAAGAATCCAAAGTCCTTTCTGGATGATTAACAAGCAGTAAGTAATTCTAAAGTCTCATCGAGCATGGTTATACATATATTTGTTCTTAATAATAATTCCTCCCCCCCCCCCCAAACCAAACGTTCGATTCCAGAAAAATTGAAAAATTTTCAGTCGTGTCAGGAGCTGCTTTTCGTTTCGGCTATTCGATTGCCGAAGATGCCACTTCAGTAAATCTGCCAGATATCTATGCGCCTGTAAAATAATTTTAGGCCCTGGACGATCCCTGAACAATAGTTGGACAGTTTGATATTTCGATAGGTCGATCGGTCGATATACCTCGATATACCTCGGTCACTGTCCATGGTCAGAGTGGTTGTCTGGTAATGAAGTGAAGCAAGTTCATAGAGGAGATCCATTTAGTTGGCCCTTACGCGCTTACGCCCTTAGGTCCTTATAACCCCTACGAGGTAGAAGATAGCTAGCAACCCCTTGTAACACTAGCCACCTGCACGCCCTCATTGTAATAGCCTGGAAGTAGCGCTCGGCGAGAGTTAATTCGGTTCGGGTATACGTGGAGGGTTTTAATCGCGGGATTGGGCTTGATTAAAGTTAAACGGCGCTTTCCGCGAAACAAAAGCTCCTCTCGCCATTCTTTCCTCGAATAAATTGTCTTCGGTTGAGCTCGATTGCGAGAGAAAAAGAAAGTAGTGGCAGGGACCGGGGAAAGTAAGAGAGATGGAGAGAGAGAGTAGTCCGGTAAATGTTTTCAGAAGTATGAATGGAACGAACTTTTCGTCAAAGGTTCTCGTGGGACTTTCTATGGCGAGAAAGAGAAAAGCCGGAAAAAAATGATTTAGGAGTAGGAATTGAAATGGGGAGAAAAAGCGATTTCGAACTTTTAACAGGAAATTTAATAGGTATACGTTATACATGCTTTTCTGTGTTTCATTCATTCTTTAGTATCGTGGATTATCGTAGTTTTGCTTTACCTACGTAAATTCCTCTTGACTTTGCTTTTTTTTGGACTTTCACCAAATCTCACGGCACTCGGACTGACTTTGTAATTAATTCGGTAAGTCCGATGCCAGGTGCAAGAGGGAATAGGGAATAGTCGGGGGCGACCTGCCATCTTGATTCGTACCAGCCATTAGAGTGTGGAAAAAGGTGAATTCAAATGAGGTCCATTAGTGCCAAGCGTTTATATGATAAAGATTCGCTCTTAAATAATATTTATGCACCGTGGAAAGGGGTGCCATGCAATAAATACGAAGCGTATGCTAATTCGGGTCGTGACTCACTTTCTTATGGAAAAATTGCTTCCATCCAGCTACCGTCTTCCATCCGTCCGAGAGAGGGAGAGAGAGAGAGAGAGACGGTCCAGGACTCATGGATGAGACTAACTGAGAAGAAGAAGAGGCAGGGGGACGACGAAGAGAGAGATAATAACAAATAAATACTGAATGTCGACAGGAAGTCCAGTCCACTTTCACCTTCATTTTCCACCCTTTAGCCTATGAGATAACTTACCCCATGAAACCAAACAAAATATCCTCTTCCTACTGCGTTCTGCCTTGCGCTGTTTTTCTCCAGTCATTTCGAAGAAAGTTGGCACGATTATATTTTTTTCATTACCGAAGAGGGGAGGGAGGGGGGACAGAGAGAGAGAGAGAGAGAAACAAGTTTATTCGACTCGGGTATGAAAACCTGTAGGCCGGATACAAAGAAAAGTAAACAGTATAGAGAAAGCAGTGGAAAGTATACAGTATAAGTAGTATAAGTATAAGTAATAGAGACAAGATCATGAAAATAGTAACAATAGTGAAGTAAAGATAATAATAGTAAGGTAGTAGTAGTAGTAAAGATAGTAATATAGATATAAGGTAGTAATAGTAATATGTAATCGTTATTATAATAATAGAACTAGTAATACTAATGGTGATAAGGCTATAGCAGTAATAGTAATAGTAATAGTATAGTTATAGTAATAGTATATAGTAAAAGTAATATATAATCGTTATTATAATCATAGAACAAGTCATACTAATGGTAATAAGGCAACTGAGCATGTCCAGAGGCGCAGAAGAGACCTAACCATATGATCATGACAAACAAAATCAGCCCAACAGATGGCTATGTAAACGCTTCTTAAAGGTAGCCAAGGAAGTGCTACTACGAACTACCACGGGCAAGGTGTTCCAAAATAAAACAGATGACACCCGAAAAGCTTGTCTGTAAAGCTCAGTACGATGCTTCGGTAAGATAAGATCGCTCCCACAGCGACGGGAGTGATCAGCAGACCTGGACACATAAACCCTGTATGCATTCAGGTAGGAAGGGTGTTTAGATTTTAAGATCTTAAAAGTAAGTACACCGATGTGATATAATCTGCGCTGCCTGACCTTTAGCCAGCCAAGGCGCTCATAGTAAGGTGTAATGTGCTCATCCCTTCTAACATCGTATATAAAGCGAACACAAGAGTTTAAGGACAACTGTATTGCGTTTATATTAGCAGAGGACGATGCTCCATAAACAACCAAACAGTAATCAAGTATAGGGAAAATAAGGGAGGATACAAGTAGTTTCCTGAGTTCAAGAGTAAGCACTGATCTGTTGGATTTCAAGATGTAAAGTGTTCTACTGATGCGTTTGCAAGTATCAATAACGTGTGCATTGAAGGAAAGTACGTTGTCAAACATTATTCCCAGATTACGTGCAGAAAGGACCAACGGAATGGGCACATTATTTGCCAGGAGTGAAGGTAAAGAAGGAAGGTCAATCTGGTTGATGTAACGTGCACTACCTAAGATCATCCAACTGGTTTTAATCGGGTTTATCTTTAGGCAGTTAGATAGAGCCCATTGGCAGATCGCATCTATGTCCTGCTGTACAAGACGCAGAGCGTTTACAATATCGAGTGGTTTACAATGTAAATAAATCTGCAGATCATCCGCATAGAGCATGTAAGAACAGTATCTAATAACGCTGGGAAGATCCTTAATGTAGAGCGCAAACAGTGAGGGACCAAGAATAGAACCCTGAGGTACTCCAGAAGTGACTGGCAAGAAAGACGAGGTCTCTCCGTTCGGCCCGACAACAGCCTGTTCACGTCCCTCCAAATAGGACGCGAACCATTTAACTGTAGATACCGAGAACCCAACAGACTGCATCAAACAGAGTAGCTTACGGTGGCAGATAGAGTCAAAAGCCTTGCTGAAATCGAAGAGGATATGAACAGTGATCATTCGCTCATCAATGGCAGCTCTAACGTCATCTGTAACCCGGATCAAGGCAGTCTGCGTACTATGACCAACTCTGTAAGCAGATTGGAATGGATCCAACCCCCCATTTTTCCGGAGAAATTCAGTCATCTGATCATTAACAATGCGTTCAAGTGGCTTAGACATCGCACAGAGAAGAGAGATGGGACGCCATTCCTCAATAGTCGTAGGGGCCAGGGAGCCCTTAGGAATGGGGCGGACCAGCGACCGCTTCCAGGAAGAAGGAAAAATGGAAGTCATAAGCGATCTATTATATAAGTCAAGCAGGAAAGGAAAGATAACCTCCATGCCTAGAGAGACATGCTTCATAGAGAGGTAATCAGGACCCAAGGTACTAGAATTAGTATCTTTTAAGGCCGCAACGAGATCCAGAGGTGTAAGGTACTTGAAGTAAAATCTGCCATCCTGGAAACAGTCTGGAGACTGGCTCAACTCATAGACCGATGAAGCATCGACATGCGCATGAAAGGAACGAACAAAGTGCCTGTTTATCTCCTCCAGCGAGATGTCAGAGGGAGGAGATAGCAGTCCTGATCCGACGAAGCCCAGTCGTCTCAACTGTTTCCATATATGATTTGGGTCCCTGGACCCAGAGAGCTCACTTAGGTTATATCGATTTTTCTCACGCCTAATCATAGCCGTAGTCTTGTTCCTCAACACCCTAAAATGATTAAAATCAGAGGGAAGATGTGATCGAATGTATCTCCTGTGTGAAACATTTCGCTCCTTGATCGCTGCCTTGATTTCATTAGTTATCCAAGGTGATGGATTCCGCCGAGGAGTAAAAGTACGCATAGGCGCAAGTGCATCCAAGGAGTCATTTAGGAAGCTATTTAACGCGATAACCTGCTCATCAACTGAGTGAGCCGATAGGAAAGATAACCAGTCATGGTCCTCAAGATGTGCGAGAAATTCAGCCGAATCAAAGGAGCGAAGGTTTCGATAAGTGACCGTATGTCTGGGGAGTGCCGGCACTTTCCCAGTGTAAGATATCCAGATCAGGTCATGCGAAGATAGGAAGGGAACAGGAGATTGACCAAACGCAACAACCTTCGATGCATGATCAACAATGCAGAGGTCAAGCCATGTATGCGCATCCCTAACATGATGCGTGGCCTCATGCTGAACTAGATGCAAGCCATTCCTGGCAATAAAAGTCAGAATGAAAGAGGAGTCGAAAGATCGAGACAGCAGATTCGCATTGAAATCACCCAGGAGAATAATCCCTTTGAAAGCGGGCGAGAGACGAGAGAAGGCGTCCTCAAACTCCGATAGAAAGCCAAGCTTAGGTGCCCTATAAAGAACCGCAATCAACAAACTTGGCTCACCAGGAAGGCGTACATCTAGAAAAACATATTCGGGCCTAGAGCAATAAAAGTCTGAGGATTTAGCAGCTAAGCACGCATTTATAGACGAGAGTACAAAAACCGCAACCCCCCCACCACCCCGACCAATCCGATCGCTACGGAAAAGGTTATATCCAGTAAGAGATACAACTTGATCAACAATATACGGTTTGAGCCATGATTCCGAGACAGCAATGATGTGAAAGAAGTTATTAGAAAAGTAGTGCCGGAATTCATCAATATGCGCCGGGAGAGATTGGGCATTAACATGGCAGATCTTGAGCCCAGCAGTCAGATTGGCCGAGAAAGCAGGACGTTGCGCGGGAGGAAGTCAAGATGGAATTTTCATCAGGTCGTCGTGTTGTTCAATTTTGACAGTCGAAGGAGAGCCATTCTTGCGGACGTAGATATTCCCACGGCGGACCCATACATGTAGATCCTTGCGAGGTCTGGCAAGGGCTCGGACCTCAGAAAGCAGCTTGAGCTTAGTTGGAGTGAGTCTCTCATTGAGGTAAACCCTCGTGCCAGGAAACGAAGGCAGGACATCTGAAGCCAGCAGTTGAGGTCTTTTCCGCTTGTGGTCGACCCAGGTGTCACGTAGGATGGTGGAGACAAGGCGAAGAACAAGCGGAGGATGGCCTCCAGCCTTCGGAGGCAATCTAAAGGCATCAAGAATGTCTCCCTGTCCTAAGGTCAAGCCAAGAGCAGCAGCAAGCTTGGTAACAATGTCCATAATAGGACGGTCTTGTATGACAGGCAGCCCAGATATTATGACCTCATTGGAGAGTAGCCGCTGACTAAGCTGCTCCACACGTGCTCTCAACACAGGATCCTCATTCCCAAGAGATGGATTAGGCACCGAAAGCTGCATTCGATCATCAAGCTCTTCTAAGCGACGAGTAAGACGGTCATTATCATCCTCAAGCACCTGACATCGAGCAATAAGGGCGGTATTAGATTCCATAAGCCGTTGATCAAGCAAGGTGACAGAGGTCTCGACGGCACTACAGCGCCTGTTCAGCGTGGACAACTCCGTGGTAAGACTCGAAACAGCAGCGGACAGATTTGCAGATGTGTCCGTTAATTGCTGAACTTGGTGAGGTAAACCATCCAGAGCAGTGATCTTTTCCTTAATAACCTTCAGGTCCTCAAGTTTAGATTGAACCAGGGCAAGAGTGGCAGCGATGGACGAGAGATCAGCCATTTCAGATGAAGGTTTTTGTTGACGTCGAGCAAAGCATGAAGGACCCGGGAGCCCAGAGAGAGAAGCTGATTGAGTAACAGGCAGATGTGATGAGTTCTTAGATGCAGAAGTCGGAAGAGATGGTGGTAAACGTTCCTCGTTAACGCCAGTATGGCCAAAACACCGAGCGCAAATCAGGCCCGAGTTTTGAGGAAGGAATCGAGCACAGTTGACGCACTTCTTCCTGGTAGACATTCACGTACTGTAGCAGGAACAGAAATTAGACACCAGACAGCGTGACAGGTGTCCATAAACAATAACACAACAGCAGATGGCAGTTCTGCTTAAAGTTCCTAGTATCAAAAGGCTAGTACTCAAAAGTAAACAAACACAGCCACTACTTCAACTCGACAATTGCCAGGTAAATTCTAGGGATTAATTGCCCGAATCGGAGAACTGAGCGTAGCCACAGCTTAGGTGGGGGTAGCCGGAGATTCCCGCGCAGTGACAAGCCATAAATGGACACTAGGTTAAGTAGAGAGATCGGTGACAGAAAAATAGCAGAAACATTCGCAGTCCGGAAATTAAAACATAATATATAACTTCACTGGAACACGCAAACACTCAGGAAAGATCCGCAACATCACACGTCATCGCGAATGACACACACACTCGAAAAAAAAAAAACAGAAAAACCACACGCGTCCAAAGAGATAGACGTGAGAGAGATAGATAGAGAGATTTATTCGATCTTGGAGCAAAACTCCTCAAGGACCGGAGACATGAAATACATTTAAGCTCAATTTCAGTGAATGACCATAGACATACTGCCTGGTAAAAATAAAAGCAACTTAACGTATTATAATAATAATATAGTGCTACATTGAACTCCTTCCATTGAAATAGACTACTATCCAAAATAGACTACTATCCAGGAGCACTCCGAGTTATCAAAACGTCGAGACAATCTCAGTCGGCTGGCCGTGAAGCCGAAGGTCAGTGATTCTGGAACGACTAAGACTGTGCCAACGTAAGCGGAGCCCACTATCAATGCCTCATGGTCTTGCCGACATGGAGTTATGGTTTTCTACGCATCAGCTCGCAATACTCGAAACTTCTTCATTCGGTATTCCTATAGTCTCGGTAAGCCTCTCCGAAGGACATCTAAGACAGATAATCAGATCATCAGCATACAAGAGATAAGAGCAGTGATGAGACCAATACGCTCCCTGGCGGCAGCCCGGAGAATCTCGGAATCCAAGCAGAGATCTCACGCTAAGCGATACGAACCGCCTGTTTACGTTGACCCAGACACGCGAAGGACCAGTTGAGCACAGCCTCGGAAAGTTTGACGTCTGAAGGTATTAAGACTTTAAGAAGAGCCACGTAGCTTTAGTCTTTCTGCGTAGCACCCCGCACTTCCTACGTGTCCATAGGCGTCTTCGCTTAAACATCGTAAAGCAGTTTCCTAAGTTCGGGCTTTGGCCACTGCGCATGCGCCTGATTTTCCCTGAGCTTCCGCAGGGGAGCGTCGCGATCTGACGCGTCGCTCGTGACTAAATGAAGACTGCAAGTCGATGGTCCACGGGTGGCTGATCGACTGGCAATGAAATGTCAAACGAGGATAGGACCACCCTTTTCAAGAAACAGCGTCGCGACGGTCTAGTAATAAAATTTAGGGTAGTTGAGAAACCGGTTTAAAAATAACTAAAATAATAATTGGAGCACGCGAGTCTAATACTTCAGGGTCTATGGCTCAATGTCGTCAAATAACTAGAGCCAGGCACATGAATTTAGGTGAATTGTGACGTAATACAGAGAGTCGGAACTCGGGCTTGTTACACGGTATAATCTATATGGACTGCGCTAGATGAACTAGGCTTAGATATTACACTAAATTGTTATAGAGGCGACACGTGTACCCAGAGAGAGAGAGAGAGAGAGAGACAGTCCCGTAGTAGCTACAGGGTGTGCGTGTAAAAAAGCATGGAAACTAGATACGAAAAAAAAAGAAAAAAAAAAAATTAAAACGAAAAGAAAGAACAAGTCGAGCAGAAAAGCTCGAAAGGGGAAGATACGAATAGACACATTTAGCCGCTCGGTTGCTCCCGTATCTTTCCCGGTTCGGAGTGTCTCCTGGATATTCGTCGGATGGTTGGATTCTCGAATGCTCGTTGGGGTTGCTGGAGGATCGAAGGGATGGAAGAGGGACGAAGTGGGTAAAATCGAAGGGAATCTCGTTCTTTTGAATTGCCTAGCCAAATTTGCGAAGGAATTGGCTTCGTCGGATGTCCTAAGTGGGTTCAACCCTCGATTTAACCACTCGCGCTTATTCGAGCGATCCGAAGCGCCAGTAGGAACCGAACGGGAATCGGCGGAACTACCCGAAGCCTTTTGAAATTTCTCAAAGTCTCCGCGTAAAGCAGAAAACTCACAAATTTATAAAGCGTCATTCTCTACTTTGTATCCGTCTCTCTCGTACACGCTCGATGTATCACACGTGATCCTATCTTTATCCACGTATGTACGTACGTGCTGTCCTGTATCTATAGCACGTGGGTACCTTAAGTTACACGTCTCGAACCGACTGGTGGCGCCACAACCATTTCTCTTCGATACAATGGCCACCAGTTAGCTTCACTTGCATCGAAGCTTGCGCCGGCGAGCTTTAGCAGTGTAAAGCTCTTCTGGGTGGGCTCGTGCTGATCCCCCCCTTTACTGTAGAGCCAGTCGACCTATTCCGCCATTCTATGTTTTTTTCATCTTTTTCTTTGTTCCATGTCTCCAGTTGACGTACAGAACATCACTGCTGTCGAGGGAAAGGTGGTGGAGCTACCTTGTGACATCAAGCCAACAGGATACGATACCCTTTATATGGCATTCTGGTTCAAGGACGATAATGGAATACCTTTTTATGCGTAAGTAGCAATTTGGTGTTTATAAAATAAAAAATTGATACTTTTTTGATCGATTTCAACACGTGTCACGAAATTTGATATCGCGTAACGTTAAGTACCGGGTGAGAGACACGACAGTCGCTTGGTCAATTTCTTTAGGAATTTCTACGTTTCAGACTCTCGTATGCAGTTCAAAACAGATTTGCGTTTTCACGAGAATATATTATTAAATAACATCCCGCTGTTAGCTCTCCGTCCACTGGGCTTTTACGTTTTTATTATTTACGTACGAAATTCCTCTGTGCATTCCTTACGCAACGTCCTCTGGCCTGGACATTCCTATACTGCGAGCCTGGTAAATAAACAGATATTTTTTGATTAATTGATATTAAAAAAAAAATATTGCCAAGAAATTTCTCAACGGAGAAATTGCACAATCATATTGTTCCGGAATCTGAAATATTCTTTATCGTTTTGAATATTTTTCACGGCAAATCGAACCCGAGGGTGACGCAATATTAATGCGGTGACGAGGAATGGCATAGGCTGGGGGAGGGAATGACAGGGGGGTTGCTCAGGGTGGGTGGACGAGGGGGATGAGAAAACCGGTGCTTTTTCGATATTTTCCGTAATTTGCAATCGGCGAAGTTTCGCAATTAAACTTCGGGCTCGATGCTCCCGTGGGGGTCGGTGGGTGGTTTCCAGATTATCAGAGTGTGGCGGTGTGGTAAGTGGGAGTTCAGGCAGAATTTTGACATTTCAAACCAGTCACCCTGAAATACTCGTGAAAATAATCGGTATGAAGGAATATATGTATACGTTACGAAAGTACCTTTGGTTTTTGCGAAATCCACAAATTTCACTGTTTCCGTCGGTCTATGAAAATTTTCAGGTAAAATTTTAAAGCGTCAAACTACCGTTCCCCTGTCACCCTTGATTTCACGTATTTTTCCAGGGACTTCCGGGACGTTCGAGATGCGATGGAAACGGATCGAAAGTGTCTTCGATTGTCTATAACGGGTGGCCCAAGGGGTTTTGTGCTACAGTGCAAGAGTCTCTACAGTAATGAGGGGTTTTAGGAGTGAACTATGACCTACTGATCAACCCCGTGGCATGTAATTATCGCGTGTCAATAAATTTCAATCGGGTGGCAACTCGACGTTGCCGAGATTCGCGGCGCCAGCTTTATCGTCAGATAATTGATAACGACTCCCACGGTCCTGGCTTGTTGCGCTAACGAGAATCCAAGGCCCGTCGCCTCTCTTACTCCGTTTTCAATTCGATTCTCTATTTCGCAGCCGACTCCGAGCCGAAAGAGAAAAGCAAAACGCAGATGGAAAATGGAATTAAATAGTTTGCGTATTTAATGACGACTGAAGATACAGCAAAATTACTTACAAAGAACAATTAAGAAATTCTCCGAGTCGAGAATGCTCGTTCTACGATCAACAATTAACCCCATCCCTCTGGGTTATATATATTATTTATAAAATACTCCGGTCGTGTCTGCAAACACATCAGGCTCGTTTAATCAAAATAAAATTTCAAAGATTCCAAATTACTTTTGCCATACAACCAAGTCGAGCTGTCTGTTCGTAATAACTCCGTACAGTACAATACTCCAGAGTTCCTCTTGACGTATTTTCAATATTCTTTGTAGAGATTCCGCTAGAGAAAATCTTATCAGATTTTTTTAACCCCGTTCTTTCACGGTGCTAACGACGTTCGCGACTCCGATGAAATATAAATTACACACGGTACGGACCATCCAGTCGGACAAAGGGATACCCTGTCTTATTATGAGCAGGGTCGAGGAAATTTTCATACGGGGGTTCAGAGTGCATCCACATCGCGCGATAGTCCGGAGCAAAAAAGTTAGCAAATACAGGGATTACCCCTTACTTATCGTGGCATCTCATTAGGGTAAGTATCCAAACACTGTAGGACATATCGATGCCATCTACAGGTATAGAGGATACTACTAATTATAACATACCATGCAAGGAGGAATCGGAATGCCAACTATGTGGCTGTACCTGCCTGACCTGTAGCTAAACGTAGTTACAGTTGGTAGCAACTGGGCGAGGTAGCAGGTCTCGTATCTCTTATCGCCCGGTGTTATCGAACGTTTATGCCCGTGGCGTTATCGGTGGGCTTTTGTGCGTGCCGAAATGCGTGGCGAGTGACTAGGTGAGGTCTGGAGGTCGCGCGATCTACAGGTCTATACAGCCCGTTTCAAAGCTGACACGAGCCTCGGAACAATCTCGAGAACTCGTTACTCGCTCTCAGGCTGAATTCGTTATCGTCGGAGAATTTACGATCGAGGTCGAGTCGTAGTCGGTTCTACTGGTATTCTATGAGCTGGCAGCCGGCACCTCGTTCCTCCTAGTAAATGTCAAGAGGTCGGATGAATCGGTCTGCTTCATAGATAAAGGAGGATTTTAGGTTTACGAAGCTCGAACGATCCGCGCGAAGGATAATCTTGAAACGCCGTGGAATAGAAATATGATAAACCCGGTACGGGTAGATCAGTCAGTGTTAGGAACCCGAAAAAAAATATACATATATATACGCATTGTTATCTCTCGCAGTGCCTCGTTATATATTTTTATCTTTATACTTGACCCTGTATTCATTACCGTCTTCGCCCGATACGTGGGCGACGCCTAACAGAATTTCTTAGACGCCACCCTTTCGGCGTCTCGTTTTTCGCAAAGTCTGACGAAATTTAATGAGCTTCGACTCGCGTCTTTGTTCCCCGCGAAGAACAGCCTGAGGTTGCGCATGCCGCTAAAGGGGTTGTTTCTCCCTTGTAAAAACATGCTTCCATAAGAAGCATAGGGTTAGGATGGTTTTGGTCGCGGTTATGACGGGGATGATCGTGGTTGTGGTTTAGTGGTAGGGACAGTGGCCGGACGGGGTGGGAGCCGTTACGTGGGACATAGCGCGATGGGTTGGAGGGATCGATGACACCGGGTGCCATTCGCGTGTCTTTGCTCTCAAGGGAAGAAATAGTTGGCGGCGGGCGAGATCCTTCGAAAGAAGAAATTGTTTCTTGTTCTCGTGGATGAATTACGTAGCAGTTACACAGGTATATTTACATTCTTAATGAAAATTGTCTAGCCACTTTCAGACCTAACCTATAATCAGTGGCCACTGGTATTTGCACCATGACCCCAACTTTGCCCCCTTCAATGCTATCGACCTCGTTCGTCGTTAGCGTCATTCAAATTTTCCTGGCGTATCGGGGTCCTGGATTTTTTTTTACTTCCGGAACGCAAGACCGTCAGATTGTTCGGGGACGGCGCCGTCGATTCGCCTGGGACGACGGAACCAATATGGCGTCCGAAGAATCCCCGATGAGCCGGGAAGAGTAAGGGAGGTCGAAAAGTAAAGATCTCTAGTGCCGAGAAAATTTGGATATTCTTCAGAATGTAGGTAAAAGCTCAAAGCACCCTTGGGGAATATGGGATGCATGCACCCTGGTTCTTGTAGAGGCACCCTAACGGTGGAGAGGTCAGCAAACAGGGATGAACTTCAGTACAAGACCTCAGGCTGCTGCTGCTTGTGTATAGTAAAGAGGGTAGTAACTATATATATATATACACGTAGGGAGTGGTAAGACGGGGGTGAAAAGGTGGCGAGAAAGGAAGGGCGCGAGGTCGAAGGGATTAGGGGGGGGGGGGAGACTGAAATTGTCCGGAAGCAGGGCACGTTGGGGTTAACTCTCCGTTGCAAACCGGACTTGATCTTTTTATCCGTTAGGGTCACTCGAGAAATATGTCTTTGATTTTATTCCCGGTTGCCATAACCGTGCGGGGGGGGTGGAGGGGTGGGAAGGGGTGAAGCCAGGAGGGTCAAGGGGACAAGTGTCCCTTGATATAGGTACTGCGTCACTCTTTCGATTTATTAAAGGGTCGCTCCAGGCTCTCCGGCGAATATCCAGGAAAAAAAAAGTACTTTCGCTTCAGTCGTAAAGCGGTTGGTCCTTTCTGCGATCCTTCGGTATTTTTCTTTAATCCTCGGATAGTTTTCCTTACAACTTTTTCCCCACGATACCATCCTGTCGAGTCCAACCTTGCTGCAGTCCATCTCGACGATCGGTAGTCCCAGGCACCCCTTTGCGTAAGGGCCCCAAGAGTCACGGGACGATCCTGACAGGCCTGTATTTTCCATAGTTCTCATGAGACGAATTCTGCGAGTGGAATATCTGCGGCTGTCGCCTTAAGGCACATCGCGTCGATAGCGAGGAGTCCATAGGGGCTGTAGACTGCGAGAGGCTTACGTGCGCGTCGTGGGGTTCGTTTGGAGGATATGAAGGGTGCACCGAATCCGAGTTTAGAGCGGAAAAAGGTGGAGGGGTTCTTAAGGAATATTTCAGCCCCTGCGAAATTGCCAGGAAAATATTCGGGACGCGCTCTCTGGATGCCGGGAAAACTTTGCCTAATGCTGTGCGGCCCATTTTCGTCCGGGACACCTTCTATAGTCTACAAGCGTTGCCGGAGGCCTTGAGGAGAGCGGGAGAGAGAGTGCAAGGGAAGGAAGGTTAGCTATGAAAAGAAAGAGAGAGAAAAGGGAAGTTGCATACATCAGTGCACGCTCCTGTACAGTAATACAGAGCGATAGAGAATAGAAAGGGTAGCACAGGGTAGTACAGGGCGAGGTAGCAGGTAGCTAGGTAAAAATCCGAGGGCGGCTCGGCATAGTTCCAACCCCCATCTCCATTACAACCCCCGTAAATCACAGCAGTCCACTAACCCTCCCTATACCACGAGAGCCACTCTTTCTCCCAAGTTTCTCCCTCGTGCAAGACACCCTTAGCATTACATGGTAAATAAGCGATAACTACGACCACCCTCGATCCATAATCAAGGGAGGACGTGAAGGAGTGGATGGCTATTGGAAGCTCCGTATGCCGATGCCGGCGGCCTGGCGTGCAAACCGAAACCCCCGGCCGGCATGCAACCCCTAACAGCCATCGTCGACACTATCATCCCCGGGAATAGATTATAGAAAATTTCTAGATTCGAATCACATAATGTGTCTGCGGCCCGAATCACGGAACAGCCTCCCCCCAGTATCGCCCCCTACCGAACGCGAACTCTCACCTACCGATAGACGAGAGGGATACGTGCTGCGATACCTGATTCAGATAAGTCGAAATTCCCTGGGAGACCCAAGGGCTCCCGGCAAACCCATTATTTTTAAACCCAACCCCATCGGCGCCGTAAAACCTCCGCGTCCGCGGATTTTGCTTTTTAAGCTCCACCCTGTATAACTGTACTGTATGCTGTACGGATATCCTACATACGTATGAGACGACGTATTCCATGTAATGATCGTTCCCTTATGGTGCACGTAACTTCGCCTAGCTGCGCTCGTAAACGCTTTACTGCACCTTTTCCACCCTTCGAAAAGCGTCGTTTCGCAGCTAACTGCTAACTGTTGGCGGACCGGCGCTCTTCGTTTTCTACTTTTCAACCTGGATGGACCAAAAGGACTTTGTGCACGTAACTTGGAAGAAATATAAAAAATATCACTGGAAATGGGGAACGCTGGGTTCGGTGGGGAAACGGTGTACGAATTGGACACGTGTAAAATCGTATCGCGCTCTGTTTCTGGCATTGATATATTTTTATGGATCTTGCACGGCGAGCCGAACCCCTCTACATATTTTTTTTTAAATATTCAATATTTCGTGAAGCTGCGGGAACTTTAATATTAGACTCGTATAGTGTTATGGTTGTACGATATATTCCTGGTGCAGTTTATATCTTTGAAACCCTCCTATTTTAACGTGCTTGTCGCAGCCTCGACTCGTGTAGATTTCTGACGCGATGCTCCTCTCGACGTATATTCGCGCTTTGACGCACAAACAGGATATCTCTCTCCTACGGCATAAGCTTAATCCGTTTAGAGGAGAAAACGACTTTCGTTACCATAGTCGAGTATTCATTGAAAAATAGGAATTTTTGGGAATTAACCAATCGCGAGTTTTAAATTTAATTAAAAAAGTTTTTCATGAGTTTAATTGATTTTTATGAAACGAAACATTTTACTGTGTGTTTTTTTTCACTGCTTATGGGCTGTCGCGTCAAATTTTTTTTTCATGATTCCATCCGAATTATTTGGGTGGGCGACGTCGGCCGTCAAATTTAAATTAATTTAATCTTCATGTCCTAAAATTAAATTCAGGTACTTTCGTATCAATCTGGTATTTCACGTGTCAGTTATTTATTATCCTCTGCCTAAACGTCGTAGTGCGTCGGGTTATGGATTTGCTTCCTGTAAAATTAGCTGACGATGATGCTCGGTTGTACGTGGGGGGTAAATTAGGACGCGAATTCATGGGGAAATTTACGGGGTGGCATCAAAAATCTAATGTATTGGCTGGAACGGAGCTGCTCGGTCTACGTGGTCCGCAAACCGGGTACTGTGCTTCTCATTTTGCAGAATCTCGATAATGATGCTCATCTCGTACCTAAAACAGCCGGGAGACCGATGGGAATTTCGTTACGTAAAAGCCACATGTATCACTGTACGCAACCGTAAGGCAACTTTCACACAGATTATTTAATTTTTCAACCTAAATTACCTTTATCCAAAAATACGAATTTCTCATTGGTTAAAAGGCTCGTTCAAAAATTTTCAATGCAGAAACACGAGAAACGATATTTTTCCTATCTCTCAAATTAACTGAGTATCCCGAACGAGCACGGGAAGTCGTAAATTACCAAGTACCGCGAGATGTGATATTTAACACAGCGAGCTAAATTTACAAAGATCCAATTTGAGCTCTGCAAGAAATCAAGATTCAAATAGGTCATTCGTTGATCTCCCAGCAGATGCGTTTACGGTCTAGCTGCCAGAATTACAGGAGACATATAGCTAAATCTCGAGTGTCATCCATGATAATAAATTGATATAGACAATTGATAAAATTTTTATAAATTACTCCTTCCGTCATTATTTTTAATATCAATATCAAAACACGCGACGTTACAAAAACAAGGTGAAAATTTTGTAAAACGACGGCAAAGCTTCTTCCGGACTCACGACGTGTAATTAACATCCGTATACGAGGCTTTAATTCGACGCAGCGTCCCGTGGCGATCGAATAAGGCACCCGGTATAGAGCCACTACTCGACGCCATAGTTGTCAGGATGCATTGAGTGACGTGTGTAAAATTGGACTGCGGTAATCTTAGGGGTCGAATAGGCTGCTGCTGCTGGTGCAACGGGGTAGCACGGTTCGGTGAAGCTCGGATTAATTAAAGGGGTTGACAGGATTGCGGTGAGTGCACGTTACAAGCGGACAGTGTCCGTAGGTGGCGTCGGGACGCGATGCGTCGCGGCGGGACGCCTCGGTGGCAGCGGGAGGAAGAAGCCAGTCCTTTGGAAGGGGTCAATAAGTAGTCAGGTAATCAGGAACTATTTTTCCAGGATAAAAAATTCCTTCGGCCACAATAAATCATTCTCACGTCGCGTTATCGCGCAAATGGCGAACGTCGAATGTACAATCGGTCATTGTGAAGCCTCCATAATAATGTTGGCCCTTCTGGAAGGACCAGAAGGGTTGGAAGGGTTAGAAGGGAGAAGGGTCGGACGGGGTAGAAATTTCGATAGGATCGGTAGAGGCGAACCGAATGAAGTGCGGGTGTCAAGAGGATTGGGTTTGGGTTCCGGAGAGAAAGGGTTAAGAAATATAGCAGCGATAATTGACGTGAGGGGTGTCCAATTTCTTGACTTCTCGATTACCCTACCTCTTCCGTGACGTCATTATTACGCAATCCCCTGTTAGGATCCTTACACGAATACTTGACATTTTATCCGTTCGATCGGAATTATTAGTCGCGCTTCGAAAATTTCGTTTTCGTTCTGGTTAGGTAATCCCGAGTATCTCGTGGGAAACGAAGGTAAATTTAGAAATTTTCTTCCATAAGAGCACACGCATGAGTGTAGGAAGCCGAATATCCTCGAGCACTTTGGGAAAAAAACTCATATCCACCTGCAGCCCGACTCATCGATCATGCGTGTCAAAATATCGTGAACTTATGGACATTATTTTATCCGTGTATTTTTTTTTTTTTTCGACAAATACAATGAATCGGTCGATATGCCGAAGGCTACGCGTTATTGGAATTATAATAGATTGATATACGGATGCGTGTACGTAGGTGACATATGGGATAAAAAATTACACGGGAGTCTAATTTGAATTAATGTACCGAAGTTAACAGCTCCGTGCGATTCGTATGGTAAAATTTACCAGTGTCGATGATTTAATATTCTTAATCACCCTGTACGTTTATTTATAAAATTTAATAGCGATTTTACGTGTATACCACTTTGGGGTAAAAAAGTGTCTTTAAGGGAAAATCATTAATGGAATCGGACCTTAGTTCGATGCTTTAGGAATGCAAATTGATAATTCGGCTGATCGTTCGAACAGCGTCGAAATCGAAAATCCTTACTCCCGACGTTTTCCAAATTTCGTCTAGCATACGTATTCGTGTATACTGGCCTCTATCGAGCGCCGCGACGCTCCTAACGAAATCTTCGAGACGCTGAATATGTACGCGTATGTTTACACTAACGTTAGACTTGTGATTCCTGGCTTAGCAAATCATGTCGAGCTATTGGGTCATTAGGGAGTACACATATTTAGAGTATGTACGGGGTTGATATATGTTTGCATAAATATGTATGTAGCTATGATATCGTATATTACAGTAGTATGCTATATGCTATATGTAATAAATATATACCATGTACTAGCCATTATAATATATTTTACATGGGGTAGACGCACTTGTGCGCGCACGTGGTTTTCCCTTTTATATTTATATTCCTGCTTTTTCCTTGGACGGTACATATACCTCGAGTCTGGAATTTTTTTATTCGCAGTCCCCGATATCTATTGATTATCGATAAGGAACTCGTGACGCTTATTTTTTAAAAATATTTTTCTTTTATTTTATATCAATTTTTTAAAATATATTCAGCGTTCGCAAAATAGATTTCCAGCTACCCCAGGGCCATCTTGCGCGATGACGTATCGGATGACTGATTGGACGGGGTTTTCCCGTCTGGCATCTTTGATCTCTTAATCGATAACGAAGGAACTTTTTTGTGCTTTCCGATAGTGAGCTAGAATCAGCTTTACGGGGGGTTGGCTTCGAAGGGTGAAAACTCGAGAGGAGTCACTGGGCAGGGTGGGAGTGGAATTACGGGGTGGGAGGGGTGTAAGAGAATCCACGGAAGGGGTTAAAATTTGATGGGGCTGTTTAGTGTAAGAAAAAAAAGGGTCGGTAGAAATCTGGCGCAAGCACGTCACAACCCTTGGCAAAGATTTTGTTTTCCGACAAGCAAGGGGGTTGCTCCCAGAAGAAACACATTTAAGGGTAGGCAGAGCTGTTTGCATGTGCGCATACCTTTGTAAATAAGGGATAAAGGGGCTGTAAAGGCAGGTACAAGTGTAAGGGTGGAAGTGGTGGTTGAAGTGAGGGGTGGTCAAGGGGATGTTTCCCAGGGTGGAACGGGGGGGCCGAGGGGTTGCGAGGATGCCGCGCGATCCCCGATGAAACATGGGGGTTGTTTCTCGCTAGGTAGAAACACCCCGGGAAAAGGGAGTATTTAAAGCCGCGAGGCAAACGTTCGCTGGGGGGTGGCGAGGGGGTGGCGAGGCAATGGCTGTCGTCCATCTCCATTTAAAAGGCCTTCACGGGGCTTCTCTCTCCCTTTAAAAATGGAGTCGGCGGTGCATTACGTCCCTGGACCACTGCCGACGCCGTCCGAACATCCGGCACTTCCGGTCCAATCCCCAAAGAGACATCGTTTACGTAACTATAAGATAGAACGAGCTGCCTCTATTTCGAGGGATCCTTGGAATTCTTTCTTTTCTTGCTTCTCTCTCTCTCTCCTGCTTAAACTTAAGAAACATCTAGCTGGCGAAGATCCGATTGTCGCAGTACTATTGCCCTCCGGCTTCTGACTCCACTAGTCGATTCGAACTAACGACTGGAATTCCTATCCAAGTTTCTGCCTCCTTTAGCCGGTGAAGCTTTTCATGTCCAGAGGTCCTTTCCACCCTGTTGCCAGAGAACTAGAGATAAAGAAGAAGGAATCCTGCGAGCTGCTTGGCTGTCGTGCTTTTATTTTATATTTTTATTTTATTTAATCGTCTCAGTACTTCTTAACCCGCCATATCCCACCGGTACGTGTCCTCTTGTTCCCCGGGTGAAGATTCGCGAATTCCAGGGGAATTCCTCCTTTTCAAAGAGTACGTACAGCGAAATTCGTTTAGTCCCCAGCAGCATCCCTTCGATCGTTAATAACGTCCATGATTTTCTTTCTTTGCCAGCCGTCAACGGTTCTGTACCTTCGTCTCGTTCCTGACAACAACCGACCCTCCAGGCGCCGGCTTTTAAACACTCTGCCCTTGAATTATGCATAAATTCGGCAACGAGGCGAACCACCCCCCGATCCCACGTTGCTTCGTAATTGTACGTAGTTACGTTACCGCGCATGCGCGCCGCGTACTACGGCCCGTTTACTTTCCGCATGACGTACAATGCTTTATTAGGCGAGATATTTCAGCGCCGGCTATGCCGGGTAAATAACAATTTGGCCTGTCATTGGCGCGGCGCGGCGCGGCGCGAGAGACTCGACGATTTATCGTCAACGAGCCGCAAACAACACAGCCCAAACTTTCTGCCGATAGGTATATGCATTTGTGGTTTAAATGTAGAAGAGAACGTTTGCGCGTGCGCGGGGTGCCCCACACTTCCGCCCATCCCACCCTGTGCCACCAAGTCACAGAGGGCTGGTTTGATTTTACAATAACAGCATTTTGTCCAAGTTTTATCCCCGACGATTTCACTACCTTGACGTATTTTTTTTTGTTTCTTCGATCTACACCCTTTGACTAGCCTCGTAGTTTCCGGTGACGACGAAAGCTTCCGGATCGGCCACTCGTCCTGAGAGTTAATTAATTAGCAGGATCACCGGGAGAGGCGCCACAATGAGCCACCGATATACGAATAAGGTTTTTGAACTGGCTCGGAGCAATTTCGAAATTGAAAGTTTTTTTTTTACTCCTCCATTCTCCGCCTCTGCTCTCCGGTTTGGACTTGGTCTACACTGCGAGAGAGCTACCTTCGTTCGATCCTTTATCGTCCTTTAGGTACACACGTATATACGTATATACGCCAGTACATAGATATACGTATATATAAAGAGACAGAGCCATCCACTCTCTTTTCCTCTTTCTATTCTCCGACATCGGTGAATTCGCGAGGGTCGGTTAGGGGGTGGACGGACCGAAGGGTAGGTAGAGCTATAGGCTCTTTGGCGTGTATTAAAAGTTTCGGGCAGGACGAGCAGCGTGGCTGGGATACCGGATTGCTAGTAATTATTTTCAATGCTTTTTCCACCCTTAGCCACCCACCCCCTCCCTCTCTTTCCCAGTCTCGAAGGTAGCCTAACATCGTAGGAACCTCAGTCTGGGCAGCGCAGCCTCTGCCCCTTCGTCCCCCCTGGATTCTCCACCCACTTCGAGTCCAGCCTCATTCAGTTTTATTGTAGGATATCCCCAACCGCGGTCGACCTGCCCGGGAGCAGTGGTGCTCATTCCGACATTTTCGAGTCCCTCCTCCCATATGCATAGCCTCTGGCAGTCCACGTGTTCCGTAAGCCAACTGAAACACCCAGACCCCCATCTCCGCCTTTCCCCACCAGCCCAACCAGCCCAACCAGGCTAATCCTTATTGCTTTGCGCTGCACTGCAATACGCGCCTGCCGACCCACCACATTTTTTCCAAAACTTCCCGTTAAATCTGCACTGCGAATATCTGCGGGTTTCTACCCTCGACCTGTCTCGCTTCATCCCACCCCCCCCCCCGTCCTCCGTTCGTTTACCTTTTATTTTAATCCACTGGGAAATTAGCTCGTGCACGCACCCACGCATGCGCACTCGCCGATTCCCTGGAAATTACTGAAAGTAATTCGCCTGGATTGTCCCAGCTTGGACACCTGTTACGTTTCGGTAGCGATTTTCGCGAAGCCGAACGAGAAACTGGAAATAGGTGGCGTCCATGGGTGTGGGAGATGCACGTGTGCTTACACGGTCTGGGGATATTGTGGGAATGTGCACGTGCTGCCCTCTGTTGATCGGAATTTTTACTAATTCAGTTTTTCCCCTTCTCTTTCTAATCCCCATAGTTATTTTCCCGGTTTTCCATGGGGAAACGGGCTCGAAAGATGATCGTTTGATTTTTACCCGGGATTAAATTGTACCTTGTAAGAATTGCTTTTATTCATTTTTTGAAAATTTGTTCAGAAACGCGCATAGTGTTTTCGCGTAAAATTTTTGCAAACTGCAGAGCAAGTGCCGAGTGCAAAAAGTATATGAGAAAAGGAACGGAGAATGGCAGCTGCGCAAGGTGTTGGGTTGAATTTTCCAAGGTGATTCCGCTAGTGGTTTTTCCAATGAAAAAAAAGGGTGTAACCTTTTTTTTATCCTCTTTGGAATTCCCGTACGCAGCGCCACTCTTGTGAAATCTCTTATAAATTTGCAGCATAAGTATACGTAGCCGGAGGGCGAGAATTATAGAAAACCGATGGTTGCCTCGCTTAGGCAGACGAAAGTGTAACGTTCCTTCGGAGATGACAAAATACCAAAATTTCCATCAATCTCGAAATTTCAAAGATTTACGTCGAAACGTGCGAAAAACTTATTTTCGCCCTCGAAAATATTCTTCATTATTATTTCTATATGTCTTTTCAGAAAGCATTGAAATATTGCTCGAACAGTTGACACTAAAAAATATTTGACTTTTGACCTTATTGAATGGGTATCCGACTGGGTCAGCTGATCGGGCAGAATTTAAACGTGTTCCCTTATACATGTTATATGTTCTCGAACGAGTGTTGCATATGAAATTCTATATTTAGACAAGACCTTTAACCTCCATCTGGAGGAAAAACTTTTGACCATCCTTATAATATACGTCATGGATACCCTTCGTCATCCCTTCTACCCATCACGCAACCTGATCCTCACTTTGATCTTAATTTTGTGTAAACGACGAGACTCGAGACGACAGGACCATGTTGAAACGAGAGGCTGCGGTCCACACTTGCGAACGGAAGATCCGTAGGGGATGTACATGGAAATTTCAACCCTTGTGTCTTTAAACCTGTTTTCACTCATATACCCTCCCCTGTGTATTTTCTCTCCGTTTCCAGTTTATATTTTTTACATTTTAAAAAATATGTATTGTGGAGAGTGACGCGTTAAAAAAAATTGACACCTCAACAAAAATAAATAGTTTTAAAAAAATTTCTTTTTAAATTTCCCGACGTGCCAAAAATCAATGACATCGTTCCATGTAAATATAGATCGTGGAGCGTGACACGTTGAAAAATAAAATTGATTCTCAAAAAAAAAAAAAAAATTAATAAAGTTTAAAAAGCCAGATACAATAATTTCAATCGATTCCATCGATTATTTTCGATCGCTTGAGAAATTTCTAAATCGATCCGTTTCGGTCAGTCAGAAAAGCGAAACGTGCATAAAATAAGGTAACGCGTAAAAAAGGTTAAAGTCGTTAGATCAAACGTGGGAAAACTGACAACTAACGGCACCGATAGTCAAGCTGGCAGCACTGATTTTCAACTGGTCGAATTTCTGGCCGTGAAACTAAATCCCATTAGTCGAATTGTAAATCGTGCGAATAAAACGTAACGGACACGAGCAGCCCTTTCACCGAATATCGACACTGTATTCGACGATGGACCGTAAAGCCAAGGGGTAGTTTCCTAAAAAATAGATTTCCCGAATCCCACTCTCCTCTTTTTTTTTTCACTCCCACTCCACCCTCTCTCGTCGTCCCCTTCACGTACGAGAGCGTCCCGCTCGAATTTCCGCGACGCGGATCGTCGCGCTGAAAGGGAATTGATAGATTTATAGGGCCTGTAGATTCCAATATAAAAATATTATAGATGCGTTCAGGCTCGTTTGACGGGGACGAGCGAAGCGGACCAGGCTATTCGGGGCACGAGAGAAGGATGGCGATGACGGCGCCAGTAGGAATAGCAAGCAGAGGAAGGTAAAAGGAAAAAAAAAGAAAAAAAAAAAAATTTCGTGAGGACAGAATGACGGATGGACCAGTGATCTCCTCCTATTCACATCCTCTCGCCACCTTTATCCCGTTTCAGTCGTATACGCGACGCCCGAAACGATCCGCCTGGGACGACCGGATATCGTGAGAAAAATTTTCAGCGAGAGAGAGGAAACACTGTGCGCATGCGCGTTGACGTAGGAGAAGAGTACAGACGAAACCAGGAAAATCCGGCGTCGAAATTTATTCAGCTGGCGAAAAAGCTCAGTAGGTTTAGGTAGATATGAGCCAGCCAGATCTACGTGTACCTAGTCGAATCGTAGCTGCTGACTATAGTAGCTACATGCGTGCTATAGTATGTGGCGGATAGAGCCAGAGTCTGGAGCCAGTAGTAACGTACAGTAGCTAACCGGGCAGACGACGTGCTCCCGGGGGCTGCTAATCACAAAACCGTGTTTCCCCTGCCGGTTATCGTCATTATTGCGCGAGCTGCTGGATTAAAGTCTCTCTGGTACTTGGCAACGTGAAAAGGGGTTGCGCACTCCTACTACTAGTTAGAGGTCCTCGAGGAAGGCAGAAGGGACGACTGCCTGGCACTGGCAACCCCCTTCAATATTAATTCGTGAGAAGCACGCCGGCCATAACGAGACGCCCTGGGAAGCTGTCCTCTTCCTTGGACCAGTTTCTTCTTTCTCTTTTCTTTCTTCCTTTTTTTTTCATCCTCTCTCTTCTCCCTCCGGCCGCTTCACTCTCCTACGACTCGTTCGCTTGCATATTTAAAAGCCATAAGCTCTAATACCAACGATGGTGCTCAAATATTTCTTTTTCACCCTATTTCTTCAATATTGGACACGTGGGAAAATTTCAGAACGTGTTTTACCTTTTTACTTACTTTTCGTTTACTTTTACCTTTTTTTTTCTAACTTCTTTTTATACTCCCTCGACACGGCTACCCCGGCCAACGAGCGCCAAGTTATTTTTGAGTGTGATTAAGAAAACCGTAATGTGGTTTACTTTCGTAACCGTGCGTTATGGTTGGAGGCACAAGGGGTGGCTGCTTTTGGATACTGTATATAGAGACAATAGAGGGTGTAATCTCTGCCGTAGATGAAGCAGACAACAAGGGTGGCGAGCGACCAGGGAAATCGAGGATTGCAGAAATATAATATGAAATGCAAATATTTTTATTACGAGTGGACGGGCGTCCCGACGCTCTTGTGAAAAATAAATAACGGGGTGATATTTTGGAATGCGTCGGACGTTGCACATCCACGAACTTCTCGTCAGAGTGACGAAGAGAAATACAAAAATTGGACCGACCCGGAAACTAACCCCCAAAATAATCTAACAATTTTAATGGAATTTTCGAAATTTTACAGAATAGCCAAGTTTCTTTATAAAATTTACCTAATGATATACGTCAAACATTTTTATACCTGACAGTCCGATATAAAGTATTTAGAATATAAGGTATACACTGTGACGTCATTTTTCGATTCACCCTCGCAAGGCGACACCGGCTACCGATACAGATAACGTTCTCGATTTCTGGTTCCCTTCGGGTCGCCACCCTGATCAGAAGCTGCGCTCTCGGGTTGATTGGTATAGTTACGCCAATGCTCTCGTAGGATTCCGTTATGGTTTAGTTGAGGTCGAGGTGCTCGAATCTGCCGTGAGGAGATAGTCTCGACGTAGCGAGTTGCCCGGCAGAGCAGAGTACCCAGGAGACGTCTCCACGGACCGGCAGAAGCCCGGGTGAGACACACGATGCCTCGCTGGTGATGGGCGAAGGCTGTGGAGACGCCGGAGATATAGTTTTGATACGGTTAAGGGCATGGAAGGAACCCCGTGACCCGGGTTAAGGATGTGGTGCCCAGCTGTCACCGATGCCCTGGGAAAACGGCCGTGGAGGATCTCCACAAGTTACAGACTGGTCCGCTGAGCAACGCTCTCGACTTGGTTTAAAGGGACTCGAAAGAAATGTAAGAGTTATCGACCATAAGGATCTCGACCAATCAGAATGATTAGTTCTCGGATTTGGCTATTGTCAAAGCAGTCTGTCTCGGGGCACCGACCGAGGTGTCACGAACTGGCTCGCGCTCCCGTGCTATCTGTTGATAGTTTTTGTAGTCCTCTTTTGATACGGTATAGCAAGTTCTCGCTCATGTGTTTCTCGCGTTGCTCTCGAAATATCCAGGAAATTCTATGAATTCCTGTGAGTGTTCCGGAGGTGTAGTGCTGTGCCTACCCGAGTGCCTCTCTGGATGCAGTTCTCGGCCTCCGCGGATCAGCTGCACCAGCTCCTGTGAGTCCTCCCAATTTATTAATCGGTGAAGGGGTTTCGATTTGACACTACCGATTCGTTCCGTTACGTTCTCGATCCGCGACCCCTAAAATCTACAGGATTCGTTAGGTTTTCGCATTTTCTACTAGGCTCCGTCCGAGCTCTCGTTTTTGCGAAGTTGGGCCTGTTCCAGTCCAACTCCCAGGTCACACCGGGTCGTCAGTTCCCAGTGAAAAAAAGAACTGGCTGGCGCCAGCCTAGTTCGCGGATGCACGAGCGAAGGGGGACGGCCGAGGGTAACGTTAGTTCTCGGATCTCTCGTTATAGGTATCGGGTTAAGAAGATACGTTACAGTACTAAATTCCTTCGTCCCCATATCAAATTCCAAATATGAAAAACATAACAGAATATCTTTCAAAAAACATTACGTTAAACCAACTCTCTCGTTTCTGTTTCACGTAACCCAAAAAACAAAAAAACATCGGACAAATAAATTGAAAAGACCTTATTTTTTGCAAGACAGAAAAACTACCTTGTTATCTACCCTCAGAGATCTACCTGCTATAATATATATATATATACAGACATACATATATATATATGTATATATCCCCGAGGCAAGAAAATATCTCAACGGAATATCAAGTAATAAAATAAGCAGCATCTCCTCTCATGGAATATGATTGAGAAAAAAATAATAGAAATTCCAAAAATACGTCTAAGCATGTGCTCAGTGGTGATAAGCTGATAATATAGGTAAGAACGTCTGGCAATTAAAATGGCGGCGATTTAAAATCCAAAACGTTCAACACGCAGAAGCCTATTTAAGGTACCAAGCGTGTACGCAAAACCGAATTGAATTAGGAACTTCCGGTGAACACACGACGACATTTGCATAAACGCTGCGAACTCGCAGGAAACAACGTTGAGCCGTAACCACGTACCTACACCCACGTACGTATCCGCATAGTCGCATAGTCACCCTTCCGCATAGTCGGCTGGAAGGACAAACGTCCCTGTACACGTGGATAGCACGTAGTGACGCAAGTGAGTAACTCGGCCTGATCCGGTAAGAGAACCGCGGAGAAGGCTGGGAAGAGCAGACGACGAAAGGGAGGAAGAGGATAAAGAGGAGAGAGAGAGAGAGAGAGAGGGTAGCACTTTTTTTTTCCAAGGCAAAATTTCATGCCCGCCCCCACTCCTCCCCTCCGGCTAATTCGCTCCTACACCCTCCTCGGGGAATCCCCAACTAATTTCGTGGCACAAAGGGCACTAATGGGCCACTTTGACCTGATTTAGGCCACTCGCCACCCTCCTTCCTCCCCCTCTCGCCCTCTTCATAGTCCTCTTTTAGCGTACAGCGATCTACACGTACGTATGCACCTGTGCATAAGCACGTAGCCTGACTCAAAGCCCGCGTACAGATACACACGTATGCATATCCAAATTGAAATGCGTAACGGTGTAAAATTTCATTGAAGGAATTTAGCGTTAACTCGAAATAGAAAAGTTTTTCGCGTTTTCCTCTATTTTCACGTGGAAACTCGTGAAGCTCTACGGCAATTCATTGCCAGTCGAATGGGAATCCTCTTCTCTTCGGGTATTTCGAAAAGTGGGAAATATCGAGAAACCGACGTCTACCGTAAGCTCCCTTTGACGATAGTCAGTGGTTACGGCAGTCGTGAGTCAGCCCGAGCGTCCCCATCAAATTTGACTATGCCCTTAAAGGGGTTGAATTACGTAAGGGTACTTCGGGTACCTATAGCCATAGGGATCGTTTCTATGGCCTTGAAAATCCCATGGCTTTAGGTCTGTCTATTCTCTCCACGAGGTACCCCCCCCCCCCCCCCCGCCTTCCCCTTTCAACCCTTCTTAATGTCAGTCAAGGAATCGTATACCATTAGGGGTTATTTATTACGTCACTAAATATATTCGAAGGGGGTCGCGATTTCTGCCGATTCGACGTCTGCCACAACTCTGTGTTTACCTACTTTTAATCGATATTCCATCGTCTGTCTGGTACGTGCTACTACCACTTAAATTTTGTTAATGCCTGTCAGGGGGTGAGTTATACGTGAAAAAGAAACTGGCGGTGCAAGGTCAGTACGGGCCTTGACAATATCTCGGGGGTAAAGCGATATGCTCGTATTTAGGGGATGAAGAATTGTTTTGATTTTTTTTTTTTTTTTTTTCTTTGTAAATAGGTAAAGAGAGCAGTGACGGTTTTAGAGACGAAAGCGGTGGAGGTTGGTGAGACCAAGTGAGACCGAGTTAAAGAAAGAAAAGTGTATTCTCGCGACGCTAACCATGTGTAGATGTGCACACGTGGACACGTATCTCCTTTATATATATATATATATATATATATATATATATATATATATATATATCAGAGTATTCAGTGGAAACGGTAATGGCGCAGCGACCTACTTATTTTCCCGGTAAAGAAGTGGAATGATATATTTCCGTGTTGGCTTCCCTTTCCAAAGTTTCCACGTGGGAAGGGAGAGATTCGACTAGCTATCCCGGCGGACGATACCAGCAGGTTCGGGAACTCGGGAACGATACTGGAAACTGGGAGTTTAAAGCGATAAAAAGAAAGAGAAAATGGAGGAGAAAAAAAATAAAAAACCGATAACGCTATAGCGACACCACGGATAAACGTTTCTTTTCGGACAGGAATCTTTTGGACCTTTTATTTTCAGTGGAAACGTTCGCCTAGGATACTATGGCAGCACCTACTATACCCTTTTTTTTTACTGATACTTCTGCTATCACTGCTACTACCGTTCTATGTGTGTATTCACATAGTATGTATACATATATATATGCCGGTAGAAAGTATCAGCGCTACTGTGGTAATAATTGCAACTATCATTGTTCCACTCTTTCCCTACCCCTGGGTAACTGGTAACCTGTAATTGGTAATCGTAAGTACCAAGTGGCAATTGGCCCGAGTTTTAGGGTGGCGCATCCACCTCGGCCATTTTCAAAGTAAAATCGTAGTCCATTTTCCAGGAATGTAAATCGAGAATCTGGGGGAGTTTAACGTCAGTTCTTGCTCAGTTTCTCTAGGGGGTGGTGGTAATCGGCCGGGAAAAGCACTCGGTTTGCTCCGTCGTTGCCTCCTTTTTCGCGGGGATCGAGAGGGTTGAGATTATTATAGGGAGTTTAGGGGCTGAATCGGTAGCAGGGGTTCGTGAAAAGGGGTCGGGACTGAAAGACGCCAGTCAAGAATTCTACGGGGTGCTAGGATACTCTTTATCATTTTCCTTACTTCCCTGCGTATTTTTCCTGTTTTAGGCTTGTTTTTAGGGTGGATTATTATTTTCGGAACTTTCTCACAGTGGGGATGATAACTTTTGTAGGTAGTTCAGGGGACTCATCTCGATGTTACTAAAGAAAATTATAGTGTTCCAGAAAAGTCAATAAAGATTTTTGGAAATTCTCAAACTCTTAAGCGAGAAGAATCTGAAAATAAAACAGGAAAATCTATGCCGTCCCAGACACATTTCCTCTATTCGATGTAAAACAGAGAAAAAGAAAATTGAATTTTCAAGGGGAAAATTAAATTTGAGCTCAAATTTTTGTCGTGAAAGGTAAAAAATATAATAATTCATACGCGAATGAGTATTAACAATAAATACTTACAATGCAAAAAAATTATTGATTTTTTGGTATAATATAATACTACGGTACTCTAGGATATTATAGTCAAATTCTAGTTTTCTTCCGATATACATATTTCTTTTGACATTTACGCCATTAGTATTGACATACACAAATTAGGTTTATTTGCCATAAATAATTTTACACGGTGTCGATCGAAGAAGACATAAAACTTTATTGAATCGATGAGAAGAGAATATGCAAGTTTTTAATATTTATTGATTTTGGCATTCGACTTTAAGTAGATCCGTATATCGACTGCCAAGTTACGTTTGTACTTAGTTACGTCACATTGTCAGTAGATACGAACGGATTATCGAAGAAAGTTTCTCCAAAGAATTTCCTAGCTCCGACGTAGAAACAATACTTCACGTGATTCTGGGATTTCGCGAAATAGCATCAAACAACTGGAGCTTCACTTTAGGGAAAATTGTAGCCGCGCCTTGTAACAAGAAGTTAGAAAATTAGGGTCTCTACCGTTCAGTGGTAAATTAATTCTCGTACGTCACCGACAAATCGCACGGAGCTTCAGCGTCTAGAAAGGACGAGAGAAAAAAAAGGGCACGGTTCGGCTGTCGACGGATTTCTCGCGGAATCGCATTAACGCCTGATGAAAAACGAACACGCGTCACGCCGTAATTCCTCCTACGAGCTCCTGTACGTTCGCACCCATCGCAGGGCAAATATGTGCGAAAGAAAAGGAAGGATCGAGTGGGTCTGTAAACGAGTTAGACAAAGACAGAAAGAGAGAGATACAAAAGCTGAGGTACGAGTAGAGAGGGGTAGTTTGCCACTGAGTGAAGGGTAGTAAATATAGCAATTGAGCAATCAGTCGGTGTTATCAGGACTAGTATCTGTTATCTAATGAATTAACGTCATCAAGACGCCTCCACAGCGGCGTCGCGACGCCTCTGAGAAAATCTTCTCTTACAACAGATAGCATCAAAGATTTTTCTGTGGGGGTAAAATAAAAAAAAAATTTTTCAAAATGCCCGCAAGTTCCTTCCTGTCGTTTAAAAAGTCATCGGATCCAACCGCGAGCTCCGACTGTGAACTCCCTTTGTGTTATCCGCCGTCGTATCTCGGAAGCCACAAGAATCAGCCGGAGATTCGATCACTTTTCGAAGTACTCCGAACAATGGTGGACTTTGGAGTCTATCCTTTCATCCCTGTTACAGCATCCACCCGATCCGGGAACACTGTCAAAAGAAAGGACTACAATAGTCAATCGGTATACTATCGTTAAACCGCATTCTTCCCCGTTACTGCAGCTCGAATCGTTTCGCAATGGGATAACGAGGTTCGATACCATTCACTGATAAAATTTCTCAACTATTCTCACTTATCAATAAGAGTCCCCGATCCGGGCTTAAGTTCCTCGTGCGGACAAGGCGGATTTCCATTGTCGGGGAAGAGGACGACGGACGATGAAAGGCTGCGACAAAGTTTTCCAAAATGCTGGAATACAGTCGAAGCGACAAATGAAACATGATGGTCCGTCTAGACGTCATCGTTCCCGATGACGTCATTAGAAACGGAGGTCGGAGCGATGATTCGTCAGGTTAGGTTAATTCACGGACAAACCAGGCGAATCGGACCCAAAGTCGAACGATTACGTGGGCGCAACTCGCGTAATCACGACTGGGACCAATCACGGCCAATCACGAGCCCGTAACTCCGAGCTGCGTTTACGGAATTCGGATCAACCGGAAGAGGGATGTTATGCGAGAGCCAGAGGGTTGTTGCCGAGTTGGTTCGGCACTGCGGTCTATATACTATACTACAGTGAGTGTACTATAGCGAGAAACGAAACGACGGTGTCCGTGGTGTTAGTCAACTGGCCCGAAAATAACTAAACGTTTCGTGTTCGGTGTTACAGGGGGCGAAAAGGGGCTGCGAATGGTTAGTCTGGGAAAACGCCGCGTGGAATCGGAATCAGGAATCGTTATACGGGCCATGTACAAGAATAGGGGATGGTAGGCGTTTCGCTAACCGCAAGCGATACTAACGTCACGTCCGTTGAGAGGTACGAATTAGAACGGAGTGTTAATGAAGGGGATGGGATCTGGGGGTAGGAGGGATCGAAGATAAATTTGCAAACAGGAAATAGAAACGCGGTACAAGTAGATAAGAGACGAGTGGAGAGAATATGGGAAAATTAAAATTGATGCTTTATACTTGGCCACCGTGTACGTGAAATAGTTATCGTGGGAATTATCAAAGGAGACCTCATTTCCGTGCGAACTACAGAATTCTACGTTGCGGGCATTTCGTGTTGTTTTTTTTTTCTTTTTTTTTCTTTGGTATCTCATTGTGCGCTGGAACATGCGAGAGATCGCATTTCTGGAATGGTACCTACTGGCAACGCTGATCTTCTTGGTGGATGCTGTATCTGGCGGTGGAGTAGTTGCTGGTAACGCCACTGCTTGCGGTGGCAGCACTGACGCTCTTATATACGGTACTGGTTTGTTGCACGTGAAATAACATGGGATACTTCGTCTGGACACAATAGTGGGTGGGGCGCGTTACATTCATCCCCCTTCATTGCCTTTTCACTTTGCTAATTGAAAACCACCCCCTCGATATCGTACTCGGTAAGGCAGCGTCGTTTAGGCAGGGCGGTGAGGGTTAAAGGGGTAGGTTTTCTCTACGTTCATTCTTTTCTTCTCTCTCCGTTCGTATTTCCGATTTTTCACGTCACCCCACTGATCGTTCCGCTGTTTCGATCTTTTGCTCCCTATATTCCAGTCAATTATTTAAAGGCGAATCGCTGCTACGATTTTACCGAATAAACGTACGAATTTCGAATCGTAGCGCGTGATTAATAAGATCCGATTTGTTTAATTGAGAGAATAATATTAATTAACCAATCCCCCTGATCAATGCCTGATACACGTGTTTATCACTATTTTAACTAAATTTCCCGTGTTCTATCTTCACGCCATTTAACTCTACTTTCTCAATAGAATCAGTAAAGTATCTGGTACTCGGTTGGGGTGGAAACATTTCACGAAGGGTAGACACGCGATGTCTGTTGTTCATGGCTGGTTAGATAGGTATTTATCTACTAGCCATTACAGTGAGGTATCTATACATACCTGTATATCTATATACAGTACCTATGTCTATATCTACATACGTAGACTAGTTAGAACCTAGAAATCCATACGTCTCCTCTTTTCTGCTTTGGCTGACTAGGCTGATCCTACGACTACTTGACTTGGGAGTGTTCTCGATGGGAGTGGAAATGAAGACTAATTTCGAAAAAAGGGCCGCGTAATGGGCGAAGGGTGAAAATAGAAAAGGAATAAGAAAAATATATGGGACCGTACAAGATGATTGAGCTACAAACCCAATTTCGTAGAACACAGTGCTTCTTTATTTTTATCTTTATTGTCGAATTATTTCTTCACTGACGGACGCTTCGCGACTCACGCTTCCGCTAGTAGGTACGTCACGATTAATTTCATGGCCAGACATCGTCGGAAAAGGTACGCATAAATACCGAACGTTCGATTGGTACCTGCTACGAAGGAATTTGCAACGCTGCGATAAGCAGGAAAGAAAACTGGATCGAGTTAAATTGTGGGAGGTTGTCGAGAGGAGGGGGTTGGAGGGTGAAAAAAAAATGAGGACTGTCTGAAAAGATATATCGTGTACACTAGAGGCAAGAGGATCGAGAGAGAGAATAGGGAAGATCGCAAAATCGGAATATGGGAAAACGAGTGGAAATCGGGAATCGTCCTATCAGACGTTACCTACCCCTCGACCAACCCTTCTGTAAGTGGGACTCGGGAAAACATATTAAGGGAAGTTTTCCACCTAGCGTTCTTTTTCTCTCACGAAATCCCAATACGATTTCCTCTTATCTCCTCCAACCTGCACGAAGTTTTCCCTCCCCCCCCCAAATTCAGCCCAACCCCCCTGGAAATGTCGCCGAAAGATCACGCGATGTGTATCGCACCTGATATATAACTATATATATTTTGAGTTTTTATTTTTTATTTTTGAATATTTTACTCGTCACTTCATATCCCCTATAGTTTCTGAACCCCCTGTACGACGGCTCTGCGTTCCTTAACGAGGCAAGCTAACGGAAGGGTTAAGGCGCGTATCGCAATTTAGCGACAAACGAAGAGTCGTCGGTTTCATCGCTTTAGGTGGCACGTACGCGAGCCCCTATGAATATGTAAAGCGACTTTAGCGTCGGCACGTCAGGTTTGCCAACTGAACTTGCCCCCTCCCCCCCAACCTTCTCACAGCTGGATTCCACTATTTCTTCATTTCTCTCTACTCTTTCGCATCCGTGTCTTTATCCGGTTTGGACTCTTTATCCTTCATTCACAAAATTTCGATTTTTCAATTTCTCCCTCTTCCTCTCCCTTCGCTCGGACGCTTCTAGTCTTTACTTTTCGTTGCTACTTATACACAGGTATACGACTGTGTATAGGTTCGTAGGCTGGTAGGACCTACCAACGTACATTATTATACCAGGGAAACAGATTACTCGTCGTTAATAAGAATAATCAGGCTTACCAATTAACGTTTAAGAACGGCCTTACATAAACTCATCTGCTCCTGGCTGCCACGTTAATTAAATTAATAATGCACTCCTAATTTCCTCTAGACGCTCAGTCTCTCTTTCCCTGGTACAAGATGTTATATAGTCATCATCCTTCTTATTTTTTCCCTTGGTTTAATTATCCATCCTCGATGCACCTTAATTCCCCTAGATCCTCTACGGACCTACCGATGGTACGAGTCAGTCCTATTTCCGCTTATAGAAAATCTTTTTTCGTCTCGACATCCTCATTTTGGAATGTCCTCGCATCTCTTTGTCTCTCTCGCTCCATTCTATTTTACTCCATTACATTTTCCTGCCGCTCCGACTTTTGTCCTGGACTGTACCTACTAGCTTTTCACCTTGTCCCTCTCTCTCTCACTCCGCCTATCTGCCGGTATCTTTCTCCGTGCAGACCCTCGTCAAGAGAGAGAGAGAGGAGAAACGAAGAGCGAAGATGGCGCGCAATGGAACTAAGGGATGCTCCAGAGTTGAAATAAGGGTGGATCATCGTCCTCGGTCGAATCTCCATATCCTGCAGGCGCACACGTGTCCCGGAATGAAATTAATGAAAATTCACCGCCCGATTACGGGATCCTTAGCTCCGGAGTGTCGCGGGTACGTCGAGTACAGCCTCGGCAAAAAACCGCTCGGGCATTTCTCCGCGGGAGGAGGCTCGGGTTCTGCAGTAGGGTCGGATGGGACGCGTGACGTCGAATGAAAAGAGGATCGTTCGTTACGTCGGACGTTTCTCGTAATGATCTTTCACGGGGCTGCATGGCTGCTCTTGGATCGGGACTTTCGGAGGGTCGTGACCTCCGGGGATCGAGGGTGGATACTCGAGAGGGAAGAAAGGAGCGAGGGGGCAGGTGTTACATAGGGGTCGTGAGGGAGCTCCCACCACCCTCTCAGGGCGTGGTCACGTGACCGTGCGACAAGAGGCGCAACCTCAAAGTCGATGAGGTCTCTCAGGCCTCTCAGGTGCCTGCAAACGGATAAACTACCCTCGGCACTGACTTACGTAGCGATATATAATATCCGGATTTTCATATTTGGTTCCTGGGAAAAGTTGCCACATAAATTCCCAGGGCCGAGGGGAGTAATGGAAAGTCCCGCGGAAAAACGTAGCTCGCCCTACGCCTGCAATTTTTTTCTCTTGGCGTTTCCCCTCCTTCCCCCCCTACCCCTCTCCCTCTTCATTTTTCCTCGCTTTCCCCTCCTCCCCGCTCCCCGCTTCCCTCCTCCCTGGCCTCTCTCTTTCACTTTAGATCATCCCCCGGCTGGCACGTCCTGCCGGGCACCGAGCTGCTCCTAGTCACCCGGAGAAATATGCAGGGAACATAAAACATAAACCATAAACCGGAACCTCCAAACGGGCAAGTTTTCACCTTCCTTCTTTGAGGGATGATCGCGCTTAGCTTCTGAGACACCGCGATATTCAGCTACAACTGGCTACCTATCTGTCTGGCAAGCCCTTGGTACCAGCCTTACCAACCTTACCCGTAACACGGTCTACCCTCGAAAATTTATCTTTCGCGCTTTTCAGCCTCTCTAATCAGACGATTCCTCGCCCCTACAATTTCTTCAATTCCCACCCCTCTTCGCGGCCAGGTCTACCTAACTATCTTCTAATAATTCCGAAGCTCGGAAAATCAATATACAACGCCCTATGTCGACGCACATAAATCCGTCGGTCGACCTATTAAAAAATTGTTAAAGGCATATCGACAGCACTTAGACCCCCTTTTCTCCCAAAGTATCCAAAGACAACTATCCCTTTGACTGGGTCCGCACGCTCCAGGCAAATAATCGACAAAGGGCTGACGGGCTTAAGGCCGCCAAGTTCATATAAATATATATGTATATATATATATATACACGTCGTCCGCAAGAGGAATTGCGGTGGAAACTTGCAAAGACCTACAATGCTCGAGGATGAAACTTGGAACAATGCGAGAGTGTCTGAACTTACGTTCTATAGATAGTCCATGGTCCGCGAGCATAAACTATACGTTACTGGGCTTGACGGAGAAGGAGAAGCGTGTGTTGCTCAAGGAGCATCTACGTAGGCTAGATATATATATGTATATATGTATAAGCGTCGGGACGCCTGGTCGTCCGAACGTCTCGGTTGATAGGTTGATAGGTAGCCGGCTAAGTAGGCAATGACGTACCTGTCTGACGTAACCTAGGAAACGGATATACGTTTCGGTATAGGGGTACTCGGGTTATACGTCAGGTAGGTTGGGTTGGGTTAGCTTGCCAAAGAGCAGACAGAGGAATTATGCTAGGCCAGTGGATTTGCCTTAGAGGTAACATCATAAGTATCCAAATGGACCTTTTGACCTTGCTTAATTATTTCCATGCGCGACCTTGTCGACCAATAGCACAGGCCGAGTTCAGTTCTCTAATTAGTTGAACTAATTAAAGGGATGATTAATTTCATTATCCGAAGGCTATCCTTGAGGCTTCTTGTTGACTTCGGCTTTCTGTGACGTGTACGAAGGTACTTGTGTACAAAGGTAAGATAGGTTATATATATATAGATATATAGATATACACGTAGGTACAGTCTGCTTTCATTCTGCAAGGAACCAAAAGGACATTCATGGTCCTGTGACGTGACAGCCACAAACGGGAAGCCAGACCAACGTCCTCCGTGAAACATCCTGTTTTAAGGAAATTTGAAAAGAATTGAACGCAAGGAATTTTGATTTTTCCAGTAAAGTTTGAAAATACCGTATAATATTATTACGATGTTTTTGTTTTCCATATGCCGCGGACCAATATCCCGAAATGTCCCGAATTGGTAAATGCAGATCGTGCGACGTCCTTCGGGATTCGTTGTCCCAGGAACACAGGACTCCCGCGGAAATTGGTACAATATTATTAGCCGCGCTGTTTACTCGAGTAAAACAGGAAAAGATGCGGTACGTTTGCCGGGGACGCAGCTTGGCGTCCCGACGGGGTCAAAGTTTCGCGTTATTGTCTCAGCGGTGTTTATGGCGTCGGGGGTCCCGGTCGCCGGAGCGTCACCTCAGGGCGTCCCGACGCCTCCGGCTTGGGATTAATTATCCTTTATCTCAGCTTATCGCGCCGAGGCGAGTCGCGGAAAAATCGTCCGCGTGAAAGCGGCCCGAGATGAGCTGCTACCCCGGCTAATTGGTTGAGGGTGTCGGGTGGCGCAGCCAAGGGTAGATCGAGGGTGCGTCGGGGGTTGCGAGTGGCGTCGGGACGCCGGGCGCAGCTCGAGTAACGCGCAACCAGGGCACATTTACCTACAATTGAATTTATCTGGTGCGCTTTGACCTGCACTTTACGGAATCGATCCGCCGATTCCATCGGGCATTTATTAATGGCATTTTCTGGTAATAACGTTAAACGATGTCTAGTTTAATTTAACATTAATCAATCGCGTCTCAGGTGCAAAGTGCATTAATCGAGAGTCGCTCCGATAAGGAGGCCTTGATTATTAGCCTTGTCGTAGGAAAATTCCGAGAGAAAAGGCATTTAAATGCAGGGTAATGCGTTTCTACTGCGGTCTTAGATATAGGGGTTGGTAAGTGGTTTTTAGGGGTTGCGGGAACTCGTAGCCCCGACATCTATGCCAACGGAGTTGTATCAGGAAGGGATATTGGTGCCGGCCATACTACGGCGTGTACACTGGTGTACGCGTGAAATTTTGCAACCCTTGTACCGTGCCGGTAGAAATAAACAAGGTGCAGCCCCCCCGGCAAATCGCAAAATAAAAGTAACAGGGTGAAATGCATTATCCATAAAACAGCCCCTACGTAACACTGAGCTATTGCCTGTTTTGAATACAACGCGCAGCTCTCGAGAACCGATGCCGACTTTTCGCCAAGGGTGAACCACCCTCCCGGTGCCGTAGCCACTGCGCCAGGGAATATGCAATAAAATAGCGCCCGGACGTCGCAGGCTGGGAATATCGCGTTCTGATGGCACCATATGCGATCGGGGAGACGGTCGTAGGGCTGTAGACAATTTTTCTTTTTATTTATTCACATCATTCGATTTTAATCTATTTTTTCACTTTCATCCTTCCCTTCATTAATTTATGCTTCTGTCACGTATTACTTTGTTACTCTTTATCTCTCTCGGATAAAGGACAAGTTTTATTACTTTATCGCTTTACAATATCCTCCCTTTCTGTTGCTTACATACAATCTCGCACCGATACAAAATTTAGCACACGTTTATTGGGAATCTATAAACTTTCCGTGTCCCATTACAAATTTATGTAATATTGAAAAAAAAATCATTTTTATAAATAATGGTAGATCCATCCATCCCTAGTGAAATACATCATCAGGGAGCTTTTTTCAGCGTATCGTATAAAAGGCATCGAATTCAGACACGAATTTCGAGTTCTGGTATTCAGTTTTTTTTTTGTATAGTCACGAGTCGATTCCAAGAACAAAGATCGATACCATGTAAGCGCGATGTATCTCGTGTATAAGAAAAAAGTTGTAGTAGATAATCCAGTACCCAACAGACAGCCAATCGTGTAGAAAATCTATTAGGGAAACTACTTCCGGTTCCACATATAGACACGGCGACTGGTGCGGCAAGGATGGTTTCGGCGTTTGGTCCAGGGGTTGCGAAAGAGGAGGGATGGTCTGAGGATGGCATACAGGGTTCGGTAGTTCGGTGCATGAGAAGAGGGTGGGAGGTGGGTGGAGGGTGCGGGAGATGGTCATGGAATAGGGAGGAAGCCGTGCTTGTCGGACAGGTCGTGATTTCGCTACTTACGGCTGACCCACTTCGCATTCATACCCCTCGCTGGCCGAAAGCAGCCCCTGTTACTATTGTTTGCGCGGTGGAAGCTGGGAACACGAGGAGTGCCGGATGAGGACGTGGTCGGGACACGGGGGATCAGGAGTCAGGAGTATTCCCACACGTATATACGTAGGCGACTAGACGGGGGGCGTAGATACCGCACATCCGGTGTGGATGAATCTGGCGTTCAGGGGTCGCAGGGCCGGATTATATCCGGGCCAATTCCTCTGAAATATATATCGGATCGTCATCGCGGGGAAGTTGTTCAACGGCCGGTTTAAAATTTAACAATTCGGCTCTGAGCGACGCCTGTCGTCCTCATGAATATTTCAGGACGCTTCAATGAGAGAAACAGCAGCGGAGGTCGAGAGGAGGAGAAAGGAGGAGAAAGTGATACATTCAAACCTATACTCGTCGCCGCGTCACACTTGTACATCCTGTTCGCCGTTTCTCATTAAACTCCAGTATACACCAGCTATTGCATTTCCATGAAGACGCTCAAATGACGTGTTTCGTATGCATTGAGAACGCTGCTGAATAATCTTAGAACAATACTGAAATAAACTGTAGGATCGACAGTGGATAATCGGTAGAAAAGATTTCAATTTTCGTATTTTCGACAGAGTCCCGATACTCCCATTCCTGCCCGTAGTAACCGTAAACGAAGAAGCTACCGCGAATTTCCCTTCGCTTCCGGTGAGCTTTCAGAAAGGATTTCGTTCGCTCAAGAGTAAAAACAATTGGCCCGAGAGTTCTTCGTCAGGGAAGAAAACCGCAAGCGAGCGACTTTTATTCGAAACTTTTTGGGACAGAATCCGGTCAGAGCCAGGCGTGTCCCCGTCCGATACCCACGGGAGAATTCCGGGGACCTGGTTTCCGGTTCCAAAGGGGATGCACGCGCGGTTCTACCGACTACCCAGGGGTTGGGATGGAGCCAGGCGAACGCGAAGGAGAATCCAATGTATCATCGGCCTAACAATACAAGGGGTGGAAAAAAGCTGGGGAAAAGGGAAAGAGAAAAAGACGAGTGAGCGAGGGGGTTGAATGGGGGTGGGTCTGTATACGCAACGTACGGGGGTACCGGTAGGAGAAAGTGAAGGAAGCGAGAGAGTGCCGGGCGTAAAAGAGGGATGAGAGCTACCGACCAGGGGGGGGGGGGGCGAAGCGAGCTTGATGGCAGGAGGAATGGAAAGAAGGCGGGCAAGCCAATGTTACACGATCGTCCCGTACCCACCACTTTGTTCGCAACGTTATTTATTACTTATTGAAGCGGTCTTGTAATTTCCTTGCGTGATGTATATGCGCGAGGAAAAATAATATCGCCCAGCTATGCATTATGTATCTGGCGTTTCTTGCACGCGCCGGACAACGCTGGGCAGTCGCCCCTTACTTTGCACCCCTTCGGATAGCCAACTGCATACGGACTATCATCCTTACTCCACGGGGGTTGCTTGGGTCTCTACCTAATGAAATGAACAAAGCGCCACGAAGACCCTTTTAATTATTCAAACGGGTGACGTTTTACAGTGGCGACCATAGAGGGGCGTCCACGTGGTGACTGGGGGGGTTGGGGGCAGGGAAGGGGTGAACAAATTAGGTTTACTTTTATTTCTCATAATAATCCCTCCGAGCTCTCGCTGCCTCAACTACCCCCCCATATTCTCAATATCATCCCTGTTTTATAGTCTCGCTTTTTTATCTCCTTCAGAATCTTCGAATTGTTACCACCCCTCGTGCTCCTTCGCCTTGCGACCACCCGTTAGCTTTTGGACCGTGTACCTTTGAAAAATTCAACGGGTGCCCGTTTTTGTGAATACTCGACCTATTGTTTAGCGTTCCCAAATCAGGGGTTGGGCAGGGGCTGGTACTGCTCCTTGTTTTCTTTTTTAAGAAATTTTACCCCGTGGGGTGTAGATATAATTTTATTGATTGAAACTCTCTAGAATTTTTTGAGGTATTCGGTCGTATCGAACTTTTAAGTACAGTCTTGGACGTAATTAATATCGCCAATTATAACATAAGCGAACGCAAATATGCGGTAAGAATTCGAATTTGCAGTTTAACGATCTTGGCGTAGAAAAGAAAAGAAAGAAAAAATGGAAGAAAGTAGAATTTCCTATTTCAAGATAAAAACTTTCACCGGTACCTTCGGTGGTCTCCATACCGCGATTCACGGTAGAGTGACTTTGAATTCTCTTGAAATTTTCAGAATCGTCGAACAGACCGGAAACGGTTCTACCGTCGCGCTTCCGCTCCTCCAAACGCGATAGCATCCAGCAATCGGTTATCAATACCCAGAGGTATAGATGAAAAAGCCGCATTGCAAGTTTCGTTATTAATTTTTCTATCGGACCCAATCGTGTAAAAGTGCTGATAGAAAGCTATCACTCGATTCATATTTTCATTGCCCCCACTCGACGTTCGTTTAGAGTAAAACCTTTTTACTGAAAAGATACATTCTGTCAAAGGTAAAAGCTTTGTGTTGAAAATTCAATATATTCACGTACGATAACCGTGACCTTTGCCCTTAAATATCCTGTAACCACCCAGCTACATCCTGACCCGAAATCCTCACCGATTCAAGGTACCACAAAACCCTAACCTTCCTTCAGCAGCAAACACGGCCTGACCTAATCTCACGAACAACGATACATTAGTAAGAAGCTGGATGACCCAACCGGAGTTCAAAACGATCAAAGGGCCAGTAGCATTAGCGGCTGACAGGTGATGGCGCAGACACACCGATAACCAAGAAAGAATTTGTGAAAAAAAAAAGTCTCTATACGTACTACAGATAAATCGCGAGGGTTGGCAGCCCTGCGCAAGGGCAGTAGGCCGGCTGGCTTATCCAGAGGATTTTATCCCCTGCCGGTTCAGGTAGCGGCTCTCCCTGTGAGGGATGACCCCGAGGGTTCACACCCATTAATAATCCTCAAGTTGGTTCGTATACGTGCAGGTCGGGTGGGTATCTAGCCACTGGAGTACCCATTCTCCCGTTAAGTGAAACAGCCACGCCAACCCCCGGCGTCCCGACGCGCAGCGTCGCTCAGCGCCGCGCCGTAGGCTACTGACTTTAGCACGCGTCCCCGATTCGAATCGTACCAAACCTGTCCGGTGCGAATTAATGTCGCTGCTCGATCGTAAAGCAACACGATGAACTGCTTGTTCCGGTCTTATCCAACTGTGTCTAGCTGGTTATGCCCCCTATCGCATATCCGTGACACCTATTACTTATATCTTGATTCCAACGAAAGTCCCGCTGTATAGGCATGCGATAGAATTTTTATATAAGAATTAACCCTATCCCGTAAGCCCACGTCATTTTCTTATCTACCGCGTAGCTGCGTCTAATTTTCTATACTCTGTTCGACGGAGTTGGATGGCTAAATACGTAATGTATATATGGTATATGTGTACAAAGGCATTGCGCCGAAAGCCAATTCCATCCGGAGCCACGCAGAGGAGCCGTAGGGTAGCAATTAGCGTAAGGTACTTTGCCAGAGGCAAGAGCGACTAAGGATAAGGATGACGACGAGGAGGATCCTGCAGACGGCATTGACAATCATCAGCCAGTGGTAATCCGTTCGACGAACGGCAGGAGCCGTTGGAGCCGTTGGAGCCATTCAATGACCAAAGAGTTCGCCATTCGGCCTGGCTTAAGGTTCAATCAATACCGAAGACCATGTGATATCTGTGGCGTATTTCCAGCGCCGTTTAGTCCAAGCTTAATGACACCTGAACCGTAGTTTAATCTCGGCTTAAGCTCGACGGCTATCCAACCCCTCTGCCTGTGCTATGGATACGTTGGGGAGGAAGAACAAATTTCGAGATCTACCTGGCGAGTAGTCAGATAGTAGATACTACTAGGAGATACTATGCCAGTAGTATCCCTTGACTCCCTACTATTTCCACGGATGGTTGCATAATTGAATAGACATTCATACGGGTGGTCTCCATTCAAAATATTTCGATAGGTGGCTGCACTGAAATTCATTAAAATAATCGTACCGTATGTATTTTAATTGGTCTGGAGTTTTATTTAAAAAAAAGGACAGATTCTATACTTTGGTATGAACGCTGAATTCTGATTGGATTAAAAGTCTGGCTGAAAGGGATTATATGTTTTTACGCACACGCTTTTTGTCTACTATCTGCTTAATTTCGATATTCCGCGCTCGATGAGTGGAGACTCGGAGGGATCGCGGTATGGCTCAAGTGCTCCTTTGATGTTCCCAAGGGGTTCCTGGCGGTTCATAAGCTTCTACCTTTTCGCGATGGACACCAGGTAGATGGATGGATGGAGTGCGGGTGCAAGTAGGGATGGTATCTAACGGTAAAAAGCTCAGTGCTATGAGACGGAGGGAATAAAGAGACAACGATGTCTCGGGGTGACTCGGAAGGAAGCTGAAGAGGGCTGTACCATGTTGGTTTGACCGGAAGGTGCTCGATTCGTGTAAACTGAACTTTGATTAAATATCGAATTAATACAGTTACTGTAACACGAGTTTATTTGTACAGTCCGAAGTTTCGAAAATATCAAGACCAAGTCTGTATTTATATGTCTATGTACTCTATGGCATAATATATACCTGTAATTTAGAAATCGTAAATACCAACTTGCCGGAATATATTGAAAATACGAAAAAGAATGTTTGACGATATAGTATTTGAGAATGGAAATATTTTTTGAAAATATTTTCCCGCCACTGCCTTCAGATACGTAACCTAGCCGATGAATCCATGTGACGTACTAGGCCAAAGGAGAACTCGCGAATGTTCGTTAAGCATATATCATATTTTTTATTTAAGTATAAAAAAATGTTCGCAGCTGAAAATTATCATTCCATTTTGGTAATCAGGCGTCCTAGAGCAGTTAGGTAGCGTAGCTGTGCAATTTGTCGGACGACGCCCGGCGTCGCATATTTTTCCGGAACTTTCAATTCCTGCAGCAAACCCCCGAGTCTTAATATTGGATTCTTGTGTCGTCTAAGTGCACACAGAGAGACTGTGTGTGAGAGAGAGAGAGAGAGAGAGAGAGAGAGAGAGAGAGAGAGAGAGAGAGAGAGAGAGAGAGAGAGAGCAAAGGCGCCTGCGCCATTGGCCTTCTCGAGCGTCACCACCACTTTTCCCTTGGTTCTCTTTATCTAAGAATATTTGTTCAGGTGAACTCAGTGAAATTGAAACGGTTGCATTTTTGTACCCCAACTAGAAGCAGCGTCGAGCAGTCGTACCAACTTTATATCCTTCCGTCCCCTACATTCTATTTACTCATCGCGTCGTATCCTCCCGGAAGAAACCTAATCTAGCCGCTCGTCCACTGTCTTTAAGATCGCCGAGTAATTCAGCAATGGCGAACGAGCTCGGATGCTGCGATGTACCATCTCCCCACACAGTGACTACTACTGATATGTACAAATAAAATAAAAAACAAATTTCCCATTCTATCCCCATGAATCCCAACTAGAATTCCCTAGGAGAAGCTAGGAGAGGTTGAAAGAGCAGTAAAAAAATATTATTCACAACAAAGAAAAAAAAAAGCAGAAAACATTAAATTCCCCTATGTAAACAGATACAAATCTAGTAAAAAAAATGGTGGAAGCGATCGGATATCGCTAGGGTTTTTTTTTTCTCTCCGAACAGATGTGACTCACGAAATCCGTGATTTATACTGACGTCATTTCGTACAGTTACTCTCTTTCATACTACAGTCTCTACTATAACACTGTATACTCCTGGATTCTGGTTATGTACTGGGGAGCTAAACCATGTAGGTATCTCCATGCCTCTACTCGTACGTGTACTCTAGGTACTTGAACCCTGTTATATACATTTGATGGAAATACTATATACGTCCAACCATATACGTAAACAAACAGCCATGTAATACATATGTATAAATATATACCTTTTCTCATTGTTCACACGTATTCTCATCGTATCGTGTTATTCCTGTTTACATGATATTTTCCCACTACCTTCTACTCATATATATATATATATATATATATATATTTTACGAATGACTCTTTGATTATGTAAAATATATATATATATATAAATATATACACCTAAAAACACCCCAATAACACTGTCCATTTACGAGTGACTTTCTAAATGTCACATGTGTCTCCTGACCACGTTAAAGATCGTTCTCCATACGTCTATACACGTGTACACGTGATTACACCCAAATGTCATTCTCTTGAATCCGAAAGCCTGTAATAATTAAGCAAACCGCCCCTGGGGTCTACGGTGTGTACCAAGACGGTTAATTTGGCATTCCAATGACGTAAGCGTGTCACGTGCCGAAGGAGCACGTGGTGCAAGCCTACCACGAAGAAGGAAGTCAATGCTTCTTCGCGTTCTCATCCAGCCTGACACCGGGACACTCGCTCCTTATCCTGTCAGGCCGAAGTCACGTCTCGTGCGTCCCGGCAATTATCCCCCAGGACGACGCGAGGCTCGTTAATCGTTCGCAGCGCTGGGAGACGCCCACTTCGTTTAATGTAACGTATACAATCATTTACATTTATGTTCCACCTACTAAATGCGTATACAGGGTGGGCAAATTAGATATATGTATTTATACAGGATGTTTGTTCGAGCTCAGCCAGTCACGGGGAACTTCGACTGAACGTACCTGTGCGCGGGACTTGTTTAATATACTTGGTGTATTTAATGTTCAATGAGAAACGTGGGAAAGCGCCTTTCGCTGTCTAATTATCCTAAACGACGCGCGAGTAAGATCGCGTGACAGCTGTCAAATCGGCCTGGTACCTTTGTACCACGTGGTCCTGCATACAGTCAGTATGTAAATATTGGTATTTTTAAAAATTAATTTTACACGCGCTCACTAACACGGGGCGTTTCTTCTCGATGCACGTGGAACGAAATAGCTACTCTCCTTCGTAATAGTTCGCAGCATCCCTCTCGCGTCCCTGCGTCCACGTGTGGTTTAAGAGAGAGAATGATGCATCGCTGTGGTTGCCTTCCGGCAGTGATTATCTTCCTCTCCCCTCGTTATACGAATTGTCGGGAACACTTTGTACCCTGCTATTTCTCTCGCTCCCTTTTTCGATACCAGTGCCATCTAGGTAACTTCCTGTTCTGCAGCCAGAGCACGTGCCATCCGGGAGCACTATCTTGTTTATACACGCTTTGTATCGCGAGGCAACCCACCCTGGAGTTCTCTGCTCCAGAAAGTTGCAGTCGGATTTAAAAGGAGCTTTGATTTATATTGCGTCGAAGTAGAAATAAGGGAAGAGGAAGAAAAGGGGAAAAGAGAGAGAGGGAGTGTATACGGGAACAAGAGGAAGCAGGACGGAAAGTGGAAAAATATTCTAGCCCGTGCAGCGCAGAAAGTGTTGGTAGTCAAAGTGGCTCCTCGGTCGAAACTGGAATTGCCGGGGCGTCCTCGAGCGTCGTCAGGCGTCGAGAGGCGTTCGTCATTGGAATCCAGCGAGCGTGCCACGACGTCTGCACCTCCCGCTGCCACTCTCTCTCCCTCTCTCTCTCTTTAATTACAAATTAATGCTTTAATCAGGAAACTTGCCAACCCGCCGTGCTCGTACTTTCGCGTCAAGCTGCCAAGCGAAGCTCGGCTAGCAATATTATCACCGACGCTGCAGCGACGCCCGGCGTCCCGCGGTGCGCGTCCCGCGTCATTCATCGGCAACCTTATTGGCCGAACTTGCTAACTAATTTTATTAAACGCCGACTCGCCCAGATAATTCTCACAGGAACACTCGAGCATTCGGACGCACCGGGCTTACTCATCCGGACAGTCGGCCAGCCACCCGTACAATTAAGTAGATCAAGCTTACGATTAAAAGGACACGGTTCACTTTCACAGCCCCCTTTCATCCCGTCGACCTACCCTGCGTCCTGTGTCTTCGTAAGGGTTGGTCGCACCTTCGCGATACCCGAACCACCCCTAGCGTCGAAGGGTGGAAGTTCAGGCGAAGAAACGTGTAAAGAGATACGGCGAACGAGTCTGGGGGCGTTTCCGTTCTGTTGCGCGATGCTTGGCCAAGGGATGTCGAGCTAAGCTGAAACGACCTGTAGATTTGACTGCCCTGTGAATTTTGGATATAATATATTTTTTTTTATATCAGTGACGTAACCGGCAGATCCCAGGAGCAACCGCGTTGCTCAAAGGGAAATATATGTGCAGGACCACTCAAAGACTGATGGCTCGGTACACATGGATGTACACGACGTCCCGACGCTCTTGGTCCTCCTCCAACCACAAAGGCGCCGCTAGGCAGTCGCTAGCGTCACTCGACGACCGAACCACCCAAAGCTGTTACAAGCGTATATATAGTTGATCCGAAGTCCACCAGGTCGTGTCCCAGAGCAAGTGGTAAGCCAGCCATACTCTCTAAATAATTCAGGTTCCTGCTTTCCGCAGTGACTGCCAGTCGCGGTTGGAATGGAGGAGAAAATTTTGTCGCGACGTAAAGGTCCGCCATGAGGAGTCAAAGGTCGCACCACGGATGCTGGCTGTACCACCGGAAGACCAGACCCCACCTGTCGCGACCGGATTCCCACGACCCTCTAGAAAATTTATGAAACGACAACGCGCATCTTCTTCTGGGACAGCAATTTTATCTCTGACTCTCTCCCTCCCTCCCTCTCCCCCCCCCCTCTCTTTCTTTGTACTAGATTCTTCTACTTTTTTTGCACCCTTCTTATACGTCATCTCGAAATAACCCTTGCGACTGTCGTGACTATTTCTATTGTTTCCACTTCGTAAGTATGCTCCTTTGTATTTCATCTGTTATTGTTTTTCCTGACGCCACGTCGAGCTTGCGTAATATTTTTATATTATTAATGCCCTGCAGCGTTTATCATATTTTACTTATATTCTTTAGGGGATCTATTCTGATGATTTATGCAGTATACGTTGCTGCGTATGCATGGATAATATCTATCTAATTAGAATTATTCGAGATCAATGGGCTATATGAAATTATTTCGTCCATTTGATTTCTATGGTGGAAATTTCAGTTGATATACTGACAGACTGATACATGTATATATCCAATATATATATATTGTAACGTGGCGTTACAGAGCTGGAGGGGATACCACCTAGGAATGACCGAAAAGGTAAATAAATAGGACTTATCAGGTCGGACAGTGGGTTCAGTAGCACAGTGGTAAGTGCTCGACTTGGCAGTCCGAAGGTATCGGGTTCGAATCCCGATCAGAACTCCTAATTTTTCGGAAATTCCTAGCCCTCTAGCGCTCCCTGGCGGCTCTATGGATAAAAATTAATTATAGCGGGGACGAGCCGAGCCGGGCACCCCGTTATAATATATATGTATTTAATAGATATGGAAAATTTTCGACGTTCGAAACCAGTCGGGGACTGACAGACGAAAAGCCTCGTTAAAACGTATGTAATTTAAGCAGCTCGTTTACTAGCCAGAGTCTTGCATCGGGTTTAACTTGCAACCCTCGTCCTTTGTACACACGTGTTACTGGTGCGAGTATCAATTTAATAGAAACTTAATATAGTGGATTAACTCGACGGATCCTACCGCCGTATGAGTCCGAAACGTTTGGATTACCAGGTGGCCCTGCGCCGCTTCCCTCCTGTAAGACTCCTGTATTTACTTCCAGATTCGAGAAACAAGATATTCTCCGCTCGCAAGGAAGTAGAGTGTAGACTTTCCCATCTAATTGAAAACAGCAGGAAATTCGATAGTGATTCTCCTCGGGATTTGCTCTTGCTTTTGTTAAGGGATGATTTCTCGTCCGCGCCAGCAAGTAAGGGATGCTTGGAAGGAAAAGGTTACAAGACTAAGAAAAAATAAGAATTCGCGATACGTCGAAACCGCACAGTTCAGGACTGGAAAATATTAACCTTATACCTCGACTACCTTGCATCGTCCCTATACTATCCCTTACGAGAAAATCGTAAAATTCTGACGTCCATGTACATCCTGACCCACATAGACATCTCGGGCGACAAAGAAATTCGAAAAATTCTCGAGAATGAATTTTGGAAAAAGCACGTGACAGTGACGTGAGAAAAATTTAAAGGTGAAGTTATAAAGTTGAATCACCGCATATATGCGTAGCTGAGAATGGGGGGGGGGCGTGTGTGTGAATTAATAAGCGAGCATACGAGTAAAGACTGGCCGTGGGAGACCGCGACCAAATAACAATGGCGGATTTACAGATACCAGGGGGCAACTAATGAGGTCAGGTGGCCTCACGGTATAACTTAAATTCCGATCCAATTATGGCAAGCGAAATCTCAAGCCCCGGAGCTTTCCCACGGAAATATTGTACATCTTCCGATTCCCCGGGGCTTCCGGTTGGCTTTAATTGTTCATTACGACGACGACGACGCTCGACTACCGACACGACAAACCTTTCCCGCGTCCTACGGTCATGTGGCCCGGGCGCGTCCACATGTGGCGTTATTCGCCTCTGGATAATAATGGAGGTACTGTTAGGTCGGGTTATCGCAATCGTTCTTCGAGTGTGGAGAAGGCATTACGTTGAATAGCCATAAGCTGTAGTTGATGCGGGGGCGGCGAGAGGAGGGTGAGGGTGGCGATGGGTGGGGGAGCCAAGGGTGGACGACAACCTACACTGTAAACGTGGCTTAAGCCCACGACGCTTTAAATCTTCCTACGTCCACGACTAAACGTTGAGACTCCCTTCTCTCCTAACTTCACCCTTTCCCTGACTCACCCTTTTTTACCGTAACCTTCTACTTTCTCAGGTTCCACTTCCGGTCCCTCCCCTCACTCCCCACCCTGCCCCTTCCCATACTCATCCGAGGATTTTGTAGGTGGTCGCGTTACAAGGAATAATGGAAATTGGACTTTCTCCCTGGGTGGGACTTTCTTTTTCTTCCTTTCTTTTTTTTCTATCAGTTGCCTCTCTGGAAACTTTATACATATATATATATGTATATGTATAGTTTGAGGCAGCGCAGTGTCGCGAGGTCACGGCAGAGACCTTTGTGTAACGTGTACGTGCTACGTCGGCATGTGTGTTCAGTGGCCGTCTGGTGTCTCCCTTATAATGTTGTGAGGGTTGAAGGTATCCGCCCTTATCAGTGGGTAGCTATGTAATTAACGGTCTCTTGTGCCGTGAAACACGTGGCTTTTTCTAGCCATTATTTTCCCGCGGCGAACCCCCATACGCCACGGCGGTTCGGACACCAGCGCCGTAAATCAAAGGTCTGACGGACAGAAGGGGTTTGGGGATGGTAGGTCGTAGGTGGTTTAAGGGTCGAGGGGTCAGAAGGACCGGCGGAGAAAGGGTCAGGAGTGGAGAGAGCAGCAGCCGGGACAGAGAATAGCCGGTGCGGAGGGTACCGAGGGGCTGCTACTCAGGATCCATTCTCACCCTTTTTCTTCGTCATTATATCTTCCCTTCTTACCTGCACCCCCCAATCCCCCACCCGATCCACCCTCTAACCTCGGCTTGAATTTATCGCTTTATTTAAAGCTTACCAAGTAACACGAACTGACATACTTTTTCGCCGGGGAGTAATTTAGTGTCGCGAGACACGCCAGTGTCCTCGGGTAAGGGAAGGTCCGCGAGAACGTGCGGGGCGCAACCCCTAACTCTGCTCTGCCGCCGCCACCCCTGGTCGCCTTGTAAAAGCTTGTAAACGACCCACGCACGCCATCTCGAAGCCCGCGCGTCCAGGTGTAGGCAGGAGCAAAGTGGCATGACCCTGTTACCTTCCTGCCTCGTGAGCATCCCTTATCCTAGTTATCGTCGAAGGGTTGAAGGGGGGTGCGAGGGGGGCGATCAAAAGCACGCGTCCTTGCCAGAAAGAATTTCCCTCGTCGCGCTTTACGTAATCCGGGAGGTATAAGGGTTGGTCGAGAGCCGCCATCTGTATTCTTCATGAGGGCCACCAGACCCCCCCGCGCAGCATCCTCTTCGACGTGAAGCCACCCCTTGCGTGCCGCATTCCCGGATCCGGTCTCGCAATAAATAACGCTCCTGGGCTTTATTTGATTGTCCGACGTCGTGCGAGTTTTACTACTGACGTTAACGACCGAGCCCCTTTCGCCGTTTTTTTTTTCCTGGGCTTTCGAGCCGTTCGCCAAGATGGGGCATATCCTCCTGCTTCCGGCGTCCTTGCTTAACCAGCATTGCAGCTAATGCGCTCGTTCTCACCTACCCTTCGGTTCACCCTTCTTAACAGCAGCCAATTAAAATCCACCCTCGACTCAGCGACGATCCGGACGTTATTCCCACTTCGAAATCCCTTTTTTTTTTTTTGGCTTTTTACGCCATAATGGTTTTTTTTACCCATTCTACCCACTTGGACCAACTTGTCTGGCCTTATGGCTTTTGTGCTACTAGGCTTTTACGTGAGATTATCGTTATCCTCTTTTTTTTTTCTTTTCCTTTTTTTTACAGCTTCGGAAAAATCTTGAGTCACTATTTCTGCCGTTGGGGTAAGATTTGTATCGACTCATTGCCCGTGAAGACCCAAGAAGCCGTTGCTCCCCGACGGCTCGGAGACTTATTCGACGATGCCCGTAAATGTCGCGCGAGCTGTTATTTATTTATGGATCAAAAAAGGGGTAAAAGTCGGCCTAGGGGTTGCTGTACGGATGAAAGGGACGGGTTTGGCAGCCGGAATAATCGATCGACCTCACTGAACAGCCCGTGCGAGTACCTTTAGGCTGTGCTTTTGTCCAGCGTTAAGGGTGTGTGGGTATAATGGATATTACCTAAGGGTTGTGCGTATCTCGTGCCCACGAGACTGCGAGTGGTTACGCGGTAGAATGTCAAGGATACATATGAAATAATATAAAATTAGTCGATTTTCAAAAATACAAGGCTCTACGTCTTAGATGCACCAAGGAAACTGTGCAAGATCCACATTGGGGGAGACGCGTTTCTCGGGCCAATTCCCTGGCGTCGCGACGTCCCCGTTCGCCGATAAGGAACCGACGCCTGTTTTTCTTCAGGGAAATGACGTTAGACCGTGCCGGAACTATGAGAGAAAGAAGAGGAAGGAAAAAAAGAAAGAGCTAAGAGAATAACAGCAAGTGGAAAAGAAGACGGCAGACGGCCGGCGTCGTAATTTTTAACGACGCCGCCCGCATTTAAGCACACCGCAAAAAGAATAAGTGCACCGCGACGCCTCCATGCAACTCCTAGGGATTCTACCCCCAAGCATTCTCTAATGACCCTACACTAAGTACCGTGAGTGAAATATGATTTTAATTAAAGATTGTCAAAAAAAAAATTAATAGTACATAGACTATCAAACTTTGAATTAATAATGATCTTCTTATTATGTAATTTTTAACTGCGTAGAAAACAAATTTGGACTCTAGCTAAGACCTAACTAACATTATCGCAGGCCTAATTAGAACAGGTATGTAGGACCAAGTTAGAATCGTTATCGTTAAACTCTAATGGTGTACGTAAATATAGACAATTTATTCGATTTATTATTCCTTACAATATATTACGTGCATATTTTTCTGTTTGGCGGACGCAAAAACTTATTTGTGATACCGGAAGCGGGATTTGAACCTACGACCTTTCGGATCCTCCAATAATGAGTACGACACTCTACCCACTGCGCTACTGATCCAATTTCTTTGAATATAATTTTTTATCGTAATAAGCTTTCATATTCTATTCATCTAATTGGAAATACAGGGCTAAAATTATAAATATATAATTATATAAGTATATAATTTTAGATACTAAAATTGTAAGCATCAAGTGAATATGGATGCCTCGATAATGCCCACGAACCTAGTTAAACATTACCAGGAGGAACTCGCATTGTAAAAACACTATCAGCCTGTATCGAAGCCATACATTATTTGGGCTACCCCGATGATTCCGTGTACGAGTAATTTACTCAAATACCGTAAGTCAAGTATAATACGTCTAACACACCACGTACGTACGTCGTGCCAAAGTAGTATGTACGCCGATCGATAAACGTTTAGTACATAGGGGAGAATAAAAATAAAATAGCTCTGATATAAACTAAAAAAGAAAACTAAAAGAAGAACGCTACCCCCAGCAGGACAGGTACGTGTCGAAGTGGTAGTAGTGTAGGTACAAGGAAATAAATAAATTTATCGGAAATTACCGTGCGAGAAGCAATTTCGTGAACAACCTATTCTGCCGGCGGCGGCAGTGCATTACGAATTCTCGTCTGGCTACGACGGCAGGTGCTCCATCACTGGACGAGTGTTGCCCGTACATGTGCTCACGTACGTAAATGTACTTTGGGTGCACCCTGGCTTGAATTCCAGGGTGCGACATACCTAGCCAACGTACGAAGAGTACGATAAGTAAAGGGAGATATACCCGGTGACTAGGTGTATATACGTCGAAAAGACATACACCGAGATGCTATACATATAGGGTGTCCGCCACTAGAGAATGACTCAGGGTCAACGTCCCCATTACTGACATCCCAAGGTACGTCCGCTGCATTGCTCCAGCAGCCGGCACTGTACCGGGTGGCTCTTGTTATTCCATACCTGGCAAGATCCAGAGATCCTCGTGGGTACCGAGTGAATCCGTTATCCAGTATGGAAGGGACGTGGGCGTCGCGACGCCAGGGTGAAGTCGGACGGGACGTTCTCCAATTTTCTGGCATTCATGTACCGACGACCATGTATACCGCCCCTGGACAGTGCCGAAGTCTTTTTGCTGCCTTCATCCCCTATTTCATTCTTCCGTCTCTACATGCTCCTTTTGCACCCCATGTTTATCCGTACCGATTTACTCCCTCCTTCGAATACCTTTCGCAGCCTGCTCGAGCTTTTCCCATTTAGTTTCAATAATATTTAAAACTTTTGCCCGTAAACAACCCTTGGTTCGCGTTCCCGTGGACGGAAGTCCTCCGTGACGTATTTTGTGTTCGCAGGCGTATTCTTAGGGGTGGTAAATGATATTTGTCTACGAGACAGGGCAGAAACGACGAGCGAGCTAAGGGGTTGAAATCGTAGAAACCCTCGTGTTGTCTCCCTATTACGGTTGTGGCTTCTTTCTCCTCTCCAGGGCTTTTCCCACCCACCCCTTTCGCCACTCGACGAAAGGCGCATCATCCTGGAAACAAGGGACCGGTTTACGGAGGTTTTCATTAAACGGCACTCGAGTGTATCCAGCTCGTGGCACCCTTTCGCCCCTATTTATACGTCATTTGAGGTTTTTAAAATTCAAAGCCCTTTCTTCCCGACCTCGATCTACCTCGATGACTTCATACAGCATCCCTCGAATAGCTAGCGACAACGCTAGTGCGGCTGACGATGACGGCAAGATAAGAGACAAACGATAAGGGAGCAAAGAGAAAGAGAGACAGTTAAATCGGCACCCGCGGGAGTCAAGGATTTTCAACCCTCCAATTTTTTTCCCCTTTATCCTTCGCGCATATAGAATTTGCGAATGGGAATCGCGTTCTATTGACACTCCTTCGCGAGGAATCTCACGTTCCGTAAACAACCCCTGTTTTTATTCTTAATCGTACAATGTTCTCAGGGGGATGATACTCCACCCACGCCTCCACGATCTCGATCCACTTCGACTTCCACCAGCCCGAGCTATTGCGTCACGCAATAAGGGTTGCACTGAGGAATTCACGGTTAATCTGCTTTACGGGGTAGCCGGGGGGAGGGAGGGGGGACGTGTAATAAAGGGAGACGCTCTCTCATCGGTCTGACCAAAAAAGCCGTTAGCATGGAGTCCAGGAGGCGAACTGGAGTCTCTTTTGGTACTTTACGAGGACACCAGGAATAAGGTCCCACTCCAACCCCTGCACCCTGTCTGGCTAAGGTCGCTGCAATACCACTTAAGGCTAAGTTATCGTTTCATTCGTGCCACCTACAACTACCCCTGGTCTCTTCCTCTTTGGCTCCCTCTCTCTCTCTCTTCTGTGTGGCGAGGCCATGCCACCTTCTCACTCCGCCATCTTGGACCCTCTCGAACTTTCGTTTCTCCAGGCCCCACTTCTACTTGCCAAACGACACACGGCATGTTACTACTGAAAATATTGGCTCCCTGCTATCGCATTTAGCACGGGACATGCATTTTTTGCACCGGGAAAGATTTTTCGATCTGGTGAAATTTTTTTTTTGGCGAATTTACCTGCACTTTTTTAATCTTCTTAAACTGTTAATATTTATGGAGAAGGGTGTAAATCTTTCATCGGCCTGGAAATTATTTTACTTTACTCCGACTTGACGTTTCCCATTACCAAAGGCTGTGCTACTGAATCATTAACAATAGAGTCACAGCGACAGGGGTCCGGTATTGGCAAATACGTACCGAACGGGAACCTCTTGGAACTTTACGTGCAAAATGATTAATGCCCAGTGACGAGCGACGGGACCAATGACGTTACAGAATTTCCGTGAATTATCCTGCGGCTGAAACCCAATCGTCATTTCTACACGGGACTGTTCGATTTTACCGCAGCCCGACAAATTCAGCGAAATCATTAAGGTACACTCCTGCGTGGGCGACCTCATTTCAAAACTCGTCAACGAACAATGTCCAGCTCGTTATTTTCGTTAATATTTTAACTGTCAATCCATATTTGCTTTTCTAACCTTTGCCATTTTCAAATGCGGGAGCTACACGAAATTTACTATATGCTTTTAAATTGCCGCGTATAGCGTATACGTGGGAAATATATAAATTGTCCTTATACCTGAATATTATTAATTTTATACCTTAATAAATACCTTTCATTGTCCAGTGTGTCGTATGTACATACACTGTACAGCTTGAATTCACTATAGTCACTGCCAAGTAGTATCCGCATTACTTGGTCAGACAGTAGTAAAAGTACAGAACTGTCTGCGAAATTTTCCCTTCTCTTCCTAAATATTGGCAAATTCTCGTGTCCTTGGCCCGGATTAAAATATTCTCATCTCCCCTTACCAAAAATATTTATATATTCTCCACCTCTCTCTCTCTCTCTCTCTCTCTCCTCCTCGAGGAATATTTTTCCTCCTTTAAATTTTAACGATATTAATATATTAAAGCTGATGAATTCGAGCAGTAATTGCAGCGGCGCTACGATTCAAACGGGCGAACTAATTTGCAGGTCTTGAGAGGCGAGAGGAGACTCGAGTATCCTCGTCCTCGTCTCCGTCGGCGATATTTCTACGTAATTACTTCTTTCGCTGGCCCCACGGAAAGCTGCGGAGAAATTCCACGAGTCGTTTGATCGCCCCCGTTGAAATTTGACTTAAGGAAAAGGAGCTGGGCGAGCTCTGGAACGAAGAGAGGCTTAGGGGCTGACCAATTTTTTTTTTTTTTCAATTCTCTAAATTCTACATACGATCGAACGATGCCTTACATATGGGTTACACGTGGGGATAAGTCGACTGGCATTAAAAGCTATGGAAACGTTAATCGGATTTCCAGATAAGCTGGAATTGCGAGGCTGGAGGTGGGTGGTGTTTACCTATACGCATATATATGGCGTTCCTCCAAATGTTAACTGGATTAACGCGCGACGGTAATAACGTTCGGATATCCGCCGCGTCAGCAGCACGTGTTGACCGCATATTGCCAACTAAATCCAACATGGCGTCGGAGTATATTAAAGGGATGAACTTCTAACCCTCCGTGTACGTGAATGTCAGGCGTCAGCGTTTATGCCGTCGCGTCTAAGCTCCATAACTTCCTTACGACCAACCCCAAACTAAAACCTCCGCTTCCACTGTCTACCTTGGATTTGAAACTTGGCCCGACCCACCCGTGTAAACTCGCCCTTACGCCGTACCGGCTCCGTTTGGATCTAATAACTTGACCAAATCTTAATCCTTGAGGCCGTGTCCCAATCTCCAAGGCAAACTGTAACTCGCGATACGTCATACAGCCCACTGGGTATGACCACTCGTACCGAAGCCACGGATGCGTAAGATTGACGTGGTCCAAAGATTGGATTGGCTCGGCGGTAACAGGGAAAACATGCTCGAAGCTTAAGTCACCCGAACGATCAGCGAATGGTTCAGACTGCCGGGAGCAAAGTCCAATATAGCGGTTGCCGGTGAACGTCTGAATAAATTTCCATCGATTTTTCAAAGAACCATCTACTGTACGATCGGGAGGGGCGGAGGTTCGACATTGAGGTCGTGGAGGTGAACGAGTTTCTCGAGAGTCGCATTCGATTCGCAAGCCTGACCCAAACTGACTGGATCCTGCAGTAGGGTCGATATGGTCTGAACGAGTGTGGGCTGGTATGTACCCTGGCTCGTGTGTATTCGGGGGGTTCAGGGAGGATGAAGAAACTAGCGAAAACTCATGCTCGTCTTAATACCGTAGATATACATAGGTACCAACATTGAAGTCTGAAAGTTTCGACACGGGTTGGGGCTAAAATTGAAAATTACCGAGTAATACGGCGCAACTTGGTTTCTGATTATGTTGAGAATTTTCGCTTGGTGGTTTGGAGGGGTGGTACGAGTGGATACGTGGACATGAAAAAGAAATCTTATCAACGCGTGTCGAGATAAACGTATAGGGGAAAAATCAAATATTTTCAGTCCTGTATTCAGGGGATGGGATGACGGGTGGGGTAGCGCGTAACTGCGGCCAAGTAGAGAAAGTCGGTAACTGAGCGTACCTGTCGGCAAAGGGTTTTTCGAGTAAAAAAAAAAAGTCCGAACGATGCCTCGACACGATAGTTAAATCTTTCGCGACGGGGGTGCGCAGGCTAAAAAATGATTCGCTCAAGAGGGTAGTTGGCAAAAGTTTTCACCGCGGTACACGGAAACCCTGTGGCCAGGACTATTTACCATTTTCTCAGCGCGAACAGCGAGCGCTATAGCCTTCCACCGTACCGAGGTGGCGATAAGCTTGAGATATCGTGGTGTGAGGGGGGCGGGGAGGGGAGGGGGGTGGTTGAAGTTGAAAACCACATGCGAAGCCAGGGCGTTAATAACTCTTTAGCACGACGCTTAAGACCTCGCGGTCTACTGTGGCCTGAATAATCGGCGATGTATCCGGTTTATAGAAGGATTTCTTGATATTCAACACATAATAATTATAATTTAGGGATCCGATGTGTTCAGATCCGGTGGACGGTAACGGCCTCGTTATACTCGGAGCTCGAACTACCCCCTGCGCTACGCTAGTTCCGAACTGCTATATTCAGGCTTTTTCTCGAGTTAACTCAAACTGTCATTGACTCTATACGTGTATAGGACTCTAACGCATCCCCTTTATTAGAAAGTTTCTACCAATTAGCCAATGGAGCTCCGGGTGCGTCCGGTATATATACCTTCGTTGAAAATCCTATTGATTTTCTCGAGTCACCAGAGAACGTTCGGCTGTTAACCAGACAGTGACTATCCTAGCGACTATCCCCGTAGACGTCCCGTGTAGCAGCAGCCAGTCTGGCCGCTGACCGTCTCTGGCTCCCACGCAGCCAGTTTAACGTGGTACCGATTGCTGGCAGTTTACGCTGGATTACCTTCATCACCATAAATTCCACGGCCAATGAAATTCAGCGTAATCGCGGTTGCCACGGCGTAAACAGTCTAAACGGTGTCCCATGAATAAAGCCACGGATCGAATGCTTACACCAGCCGGCACTTCTTTCTGCCCGAACGGAGAAGCCCGCGTCTACCTCCATGAATAAAAATATCCCTGCCCACTTATCCAGACTTCGAAGCTACTCGAGCGTCGACTCGAAAAGGGCTCCGGCATAATGTAAAGCCCTAGGATAGTCCCTGTGCTCGACCCTTGTCCCATGTATTTTGATGCAGCCTACCGAATCGCAAGGGCTTCTCTCTATATATATATCACGTGCGTCGGCTAGTGGAAAAGCCTACAGCAGAGTTACGACACGCGTGCTCTTGTCCCGCCAATGGAAAGACAGGACCGGAGAGTGTCCGTCAATATGAATAGGTGGCAAATGACGTCACGATTACAAAAATTTGTTACTACCTTTACACAGCCTTCGGTTCCTGGTGGTTTCGGTCTCTATCGATCGAATGGACTTTTTTTTTCGTTTCTAGTATTGTTCTCTATTCTGCTTCGTCGAGTAAGGAATACCCATTGTCGTTACTAAATTTAGATTTTCTTTTGGTAACGTGTGCTTTCCATTTGTATGGCTTTTTGTTTTTTGCTGAAATATTTGAGGGATGACGTGGGGCGGGGGGGGCTGTTCGGCTTACTTGAAAGTTGAAGTAGTATTTTACCAAGCACGTCGTGGAGAAAGGCACCACGAGGCTACGGCGGAAGTGGGTTCATTCAGGGTTAGAGTGCAGGTGATAAAGAGTGGTAGGAGAGGAGAGAGAGAGAGGGGGAGGAAGAACGTGGAAACTAAACAGAGAGACAGAGAGAAAATATAAAATGGCTGGAGAGGCGTCTTTCGCTTGGGGCAAGTGCCATTGCCATTTCAGCCATTTCAACCATTTCATCCATCCGTCCCACGAGTATTTGCCTGGTTTTTATTTCTGAGACCCGGCTCGTCTTCTGTCTGGAGTCGTTTTTATAGGGACGCTCGATCGCGATCGTAGAAGCCGAACCGGCTTGAAAGCAGCTGAGAAACGGTACGAGCGTCGCGACGCTTTATCGGCTTCAATATTAATGCCGCTACGACAAATCCATTCTGTAGACAATGAAAATCCTTTCCGGGTAGGCAGTAGGTAATTACGCGCATGGTAGAGAACGTACATACGTGATACGTAGAATTATGACGTGAGTGACGTCACTGGTGAAAAATTGAGAAAAGGCGGAAAAAACGGGTTAAGAGCCAAAATACTAGGACCAAAGGAGTAAGAGAGACGCCTGGCGGAAATTTTCAGTAGCTGTATTCTGGTGCGATTACCGAGGCTACCATGGGAAAAGTTTATCCACTTGGGAGCGCGCAAGGAAGGTTCTTTGTTTAATAAAATCCGAGTTACCTGATAACCCTTCTATTCTCCCCAGCGATAATTATGGAGTATCTGCATTAAATAGACTTTGTTTAGCCTACGTTCCGGCCTCCCCTCCGTCGGCAGTCCCAAGAGGCTCGCGCGCGCACCCTGGATATAATCCTAATGAGTTTAAGAGAGTTGTGTTTAAAAGCTCTGTCTTTCTCTTTCTCGTTACGGGAGCCGTATAATGTCAGTCCGGCTGCGCGAGAGAAAGAGAGACAGAGACGCACGGCCGAAGAAAAAGAGAAAATTTCTGTCGAAGGGGGCAAAGTAACGAGAGAGAAAAGGAGAGCGACTGAAATAGGTATTACTGAGAGGAACAAGCTGCGATTAGGACTGGGAGATTCTATCGAGAAGATACGGAGAGCAGAGGGAGACTCGGAGAGGGGAGCCATAGAGTGTAAAGGGAGCGGGGGGGGGAGGTAAAAATAAAACTAAGAAAGAGGAGGGGGGGGGACGAGTGAAACGAGAGACAAGGGAAAAAGAAAAGCAAATGGTATAGTAAAGGTAGAAGAAAAAAGGAGAGAGAGAGAGAGAGAGAGGAAGCCAGGTATTACCTAGTCCGACTAGAGAAATGGAGCTCGACGTACATTTCCTCGCGTTCGAAAGTAATTTTGTTAAATGCTCGTGGAAAAGTGTTAGCGTTGTTTAAGTAAAGTCTTGGCGGGCGCCCGGGAGTTTTACGAGCAGCAAGCGCTGCCGGATATCGCGACGGGCCGCCTTCGCCCGTCTAACGTCGAGACGATTCTTGACTTTGCGAACGCGGCTGAAAAAAAAGGAAAAACCCAAAGCACACGGTGCGACGGTAGAGAAAGGCGCTAGGGGATTCCTTTATGCCCAACGTGCCGAGCCAACGGAGACTCGTTACTTCATTCTTACCGAAAGATTAAATCCCTCGTTAGGGTTTTTCCAGGCTTTGTAAACGCGCCACCCATATTTCTTTATCCCGTACTCGTGCTTCCTCCTCCACTCCTCGCATATCTGTATCCTGTACCATGTACATACCCTACTGTACTTACCCTGTCGTGTCGCCTCTATCGCAAATGAAAACTAGCCCTGACAAAAGATCCGCTCCCCCTCTCCCAGCCTTATTATTAGTTTGAGCACAACGTTAACTATCGAGGGGTTTCTGAAATGGCGGAGTGTCCGGGGGTGGGTTCAATTGGGGTCAGTACAGAGCTCTCGCACCCCCGCTTGTTTATGCCTCATTAGCTACAGTAGTTACGTCAGTGGCCTTAACTACCCTCCGAACTAAACACTGGCCACCCTTCGTCTCGTATCTCGTCACTACCACCAGCGTCGGGAGGGACGGCAACGGCAACACGGCGCCACAAGTCCTTGCTACAAGCCCGTCCGGCTACGACGTGCTGCTAAGTCCTCTTATGGATGGAGCAGTAGGTAACGTTTACGTGTCACGTGTCGGTGCGCCCCGACCATTATACATAGGAGAGCCAAGCTCGACTGGAACGACCTGTATTAAGCTCTGGAGTTTCCATGTCCTTTCAATTTACATATGGCTGGAGCTTTTACCGCTGAGCCGTGTATCATTTTGGGAACATAAAGACTTTCGCTTGATGGACCTCGGGGAGTGTCTTTCGTGCGATTTAATCTTTTGGAAAATATCTGGGACGAAAAGCGACGCGTGTGCACGGACGGTGATTCAACCTTTAACCTCCTCGCGAACTCGGTGGAAATATTTTTTTTAATCATTTTTTTTCCTTCTTTTCTTCATGCTCAACCAGCGACCTTATACCGGGTAGGTTAAAGAGGGTCGTGACCAAATAGATAAATAGGACAGCAGGGGGGTTGTTGCTGTACGGAATGAAAGGGGTTGAAATACTGTTGAAGTTTTACTTTAACGGGCAATTAACTCGCACTCGTTGCAATTACGCAGACTCTGCGTGCGCGATCGCACTTAATTCTCTCTGTGCATCGACTGTGCAAAGGGATGCACGAAGACAGTGCTGAGAAATAGGGGTGAAAGTTTAAGGGTCGTTTCAGCGACGATAGACTCCCGTAAAGTTGGGTCTGTCCCCGTGAGCCTGCATACGTTCTCAAGTGGAATTCATAAGTCTGTTTTACGTTGGTACTGAGGAACGGTCCTTTCGATCTTCGTGAACTTTTCCCGTGGAGCCACGTACCGTTCCCGTTACTTCCCACCTCGAGGAATTCGTAAATTCGCCAAACGCCAAATCGAGTCGCGAGAAACGAGCTTAGCGAAGCTTTCGGTGGTATTTTGAAAATTTTCAAACTCAATGGAATTTCTCGGAGTACCTTGGGTACGTACGTGGATATCGACTTCCGCAAAGTTAGTCGGATGTACACACGAGGAACTTGCGTCCTGCATGGATACGGGGCACGGATTCATCCGGCGTCTCGACACACGTGTCGGAGAGGCAGCCACGCGAATACGGACGCCACGTGCCGCGAGACAAAGAGCCAGCAAAGCCTGTGGCACGCCAGTCATTCAGCACGAAATTGGCCCAGAAGTCGATTAAGCCGTGATAGGATTTGGAGGCGACATATACTGGCCGTGGCCAATGCCGAATGGCTGATCAAGATAGAAAATTGAGGGAGAGAGAGAGTGAGAAGATTGTGAGAAAGAACCAGTGAGAAGAGGATAAATATACCGTACGTAGGTCAACGGCGAAGCGAATTAGTTGAGCAAGCTAAAGAAAAGGGAAATTCGAGAGGACCGCAGGGGTGCAAATAATGCTAAGAAGGTAGGAAGATAAATTTTCGATTTGGAAATAAATAAAGATACAACAAATCGTGACTCGATCGTCGTGAGAAAGAGCATTAACGCGACTCCAGGCGACTTTTGACGATACGACTGCAGTTACGTGCGAGCGTGACTCGTCGGGCGTGTTCGCAAATCTGCTGAATGCAGGCGAATTCTATCGGCGAGCGACTCGACAATTACGCGGGAGTCGCTTACACGTCGACGTTATGACTCGTAAAAGCCCGTTGGCGTCGACGAAGCTAGTACGACCGTCAGAGGGTGAGACGGAGGGGATGAAAAAAAAAAAAAAAAAAAAAAAAAGTTTAAAAATTACGAAGAAAATAGTAACGACGTATGGAGGTCATGGAGGTCAGCCACATACGTACATCGAAGTTGCGTACACAGGGGTTGCTCCGTGAGGGTAGTCGTACCGAGCGTTGGAAATAAAGCGACGTGATGTGTTAGAGGGTGCGTCGCGTAAGGTTAAGGGGGTGGTTGGTACACCTGCTCAGCTATAAGCACACTCACGCTCCAGCGACTCGGGTCGCTTTAGCAAGCACAGCTTTAAAAAAGCCTTGGCAGTTGAACCCGTTTAATGTTTTTTTCGCGAAAAACTTTATAGAAAATAGCAGCGAACGTTAATGTAGCGACTCGAGTTCAGCAGGAACGATTTAGAGCTACGCTAGAGAAGCCTACTAGACCCAAATACCGAACACCCGTCGATTTGCCTGTGTGCTGCACCGGCAGTAGGTACAGTCAGTGGAAGCCAGACTAGCGGGCTAAAATGTTACCGGCTCAAGTGGGTCTGAAGTCTTAGGAGTAAAACCTGAGTAAAAATAAAAACTGTCGTGGGTCCACGTTGAGCCGTGTCGCCAGGCATCGTAGCCCTGAAGGCGAGGTGGTTGCTGTGCCGGAGGTACCGTGATGACGAGACTGTAGAAAATTTTAAGCCTGAGCCAACCCAACCTAACCCAAGCGTTGGGTACGTCGGCCAAGAGAAAAGGGGACGCAGATGGCAGCACTGCTGCCTGGTAGAAATTCCGTTGTTACTCGGCGTAAACGTGGAGACTGTAAAGGGATCCTGAAAGAGAGACGAAACAAAGGATTCTCAGAATGAAGATATAACGGGTGACCCGATTGCGAGTATTCTCATTCTCGACATCAGTGCTCGATCTCTAATTACAGCTCGTATTACTATGGTAGCTGGGTACTCAAGCGTTAGGCCGATAATTAAGAAGCGGCCGCGTCTGGCGTTTGACGCCATCCGTCCCGACGCTCTCTCCATTCCTGTTGCTTTACGAGCTGAAGTCTCAAATCTGGGAGTTTACATCGTCAAATATCGCGACTGCTTTACGACGTGGCCGGAGCCGTTTTGACGGATCCTGGACTTTATGGGTCTGTTATAGTCTGTCACCGGTGACTGTCAGCCGAGGTCAGTAACGTCTCGACATTTTTAGTCGTTCCTGTGTCGTTCAATCTGTTATACTCAGGCAAGTAGTAAGTAACGATTGATGACGTTAAAAATTCTTGGAAATTTTAGTCTAAAAATTGAAGTCTTAAGGCCGTGGTATGGATAGTCAAATTTTATATGAAATTCGTGTATGAATTCATACAGTTATTAAAATCCATACACCGAGTGTTTTAAGCGTAAAATATGTATATTGGGATTTGAGATAACAGCTTCGAGCTTCGAGGCTTCGGAGTAATGGAATTACCGGGATAAAATGATAGAAGGAGAGATTTAACGAAGCTGTACTAAAATAAAAAAATGTTTGACTTAATCAAAGTTCGCGGGTAAAGAATCTTAAGTAATTCGTAAGACGATATCAAAGTAGATAAGGCGTATTGATAGTCAGACGTAACTTTAGCCGGAAGATTGGCAGTTTTCTCGTTGCCCGTGTCCTCATAGGTTTAATCAGTAACTCGAAGGGCTCGGTCAGGGGTGCGAGTAGAGGGTAACGTGAGTAGCTAGGCGAGAAATTCCATAAAGAGAGCTAAGGAGGGTGGTGTGAGAAGGTGAAGAGGTCACAGGAAGTCCCAGCTAGAAGCTAAATAGAGAGTGTGTCTACGTAGCCGTACATGGACGTAGTCGAAAGTAGGTGTGTGGGGCCGTAGGGGTAAGATGGACTAAAAGGGATGAAAAAGGAAGGAAAAGGAGAGACGAGGAGAGGAATGGATGGGTCGCTATAGGCCAACGGATACTAAATCCAAGGTTGGCTTGGTCCGGCGACATCGCTAAGCGCGTGCTTCCTTATCGTGCTAAACTATTGACCGGAATAAGAGGGCCGGGAGCGCTATGGTCTGGGTCGACATTTTTACAATCGTCATTTTACCGGCTGACTGATCGACCTAGCCTGATTGCGCCACCATCTTTGTCGTACGTGACGTCACATGGTGATTTCGTCCAGATCGTGGCAAAGTGGGTCCGTGGAAAATCGTATTTTTTTGTTTTCGTCGAGGATGTTCATAATTGGTTTTTCAGGGTTTCCCGAGGTCATCCGAAAGGTGGGAGAACCTCGTTACCGGAAGATGTCATCGTCATCTAGAGATCCCGGTTTCTTTTCATTGTCCCGGACTCCTTGAGCTACACGGAAAGGAATCCTCCAAGGGGTTCCTGGGTCTTGGATTTAGTGCTTTCCGTGACGAGGATGACGTCCAGGTAGATAGGTTAGTACCCGAGGATGGTCCACCCAGTGATATTCCACTCTGGCGTGTGTGCTTGGCGCAGGAGGTAGCATTGCTGATGGGTGGGTGTCAGTAAAATCTAGGGTCACGTCCGTGGGGGGTTTTAATACGGTCAGGTCATTCGAGGGTGAATCTTCCTTAGGCAAGCTGGACGACGTCCAGGGTTTTCGAAGGCGTCCAAGAACCGGAAGTGGCGGCATACCGTAGTTTAGGTGCTGCTCCAAGTAGTTCTTCCTAGTGGCACTAGCGGTGAGAACGTGCCTTCTCGTAATTCGAGTATGGATGAAGCAAGCCGAGTAGGTACACAGCGGGGTCCAAAAGAGGAAGCTGAGTAAAAAAGATTCGAGAACGAAGATGATACGTCGCCATGGAAGAAATAGGTAACCGTGGCAGTAACCGTGGTTCTCGAAGAGGAGCCGGAAGTCGATGACCCTGGCTCGATGAAAATCCTTGAGGAAGTTACGAATATATCTGGTTGGCTACCAGTTGTGTATGAGACTTCCGGTTGCACTTCCATCGTCCTACCTTCCAGCTTATGACCTTGTGACCTTCTCTCATCTTTCTCCATTGAATTGTCCAGCACCAGCACTGTTCCGCCGCACCTTCCCAACCGCCTATGGACCATGGACAAACCGATGAGATCAAGTAGAAGGAAAGGTCGTAGGGTTACCGGAGAGAGGTCACCAGGTAGATGGGAAATGGCCGACTGCAATTATAACGTCGTGCACAGGGCTTTCCCGGTAAATAATGGCTCCCGGGTTTGTCCGGCATTCGAGTGAAGCGTCAATCAGGCTCAATCAGTTAGCAGCTCCGAGTTCTGTCCAAATCAGAGAGTGGGATAGATGGACAGGGGGTGGGAGGTTGCAGGAGATCCGAGTAGTTTGATGCTGCAGTACCGAGTGCCATCCTGACTACGGGAGACTATAGAGATGCTGTACCGACTGTACTGTACGCGCCCGGTGGTGCTTTGGTGCAAAGTGGATGGTCAGGAGTTGGGACGGAGGACGCAAAGGACGCAGGCAGACCAGGAACAATGCAGTAGCTAACCTGGAGGATAGATATTTGGTTGCCATGCCGACCGTAAGGCCAACCTGATTAGCTCTCCGGAGCGATTATTATCGGTGGATAGGTTGTATCCACGGCATGCGCCACATTTGCGATGTGTTGTCTGTCCGCGGTACGATAAGGCTTACCCACATGCACCAACTTCCACGTTGCAGACATCGGTGGAGCTTCGATCTGGCTACGGGATAGAAATGCAGCATCCCTGCCTGCGTTTACGTACAATAGTCAATAAATCATTTGATACCCTCGAATAAGGCTTAATGACCTGGCTGGCTTCAGAATCTAATTTACAGATGGCTCGATCCTATTAATTCGGATGATACTTATATAGACCGACTACTGCTATTACTGTTCGGAAGTGCACTCGACGCTGTACAATCTTTCGCGACGCCCCGTACGGTCATGCGAAATTACACGTATACCATCCAATGCTATTTTCCGATCGTTCCCCAACGACCGTTAACCTGCGGTGGTCGAAGATAGTCGGTTAATATTTGTCTGGCAGACGGTGGGCCGCACTCGGGAGAAGCCGGGCTTTAAAAGCGACCGTAATCCGCCAAGTGACTGGCAGCTTGGCATCCGGAAAGTAAAGGCGTTACGGCTCTAAGTTCAGCAGTGTCAGTCTGGCTTTTAAGCGGCGGACCGCGGCCGTTTAAAAGCTCCGCCACAGTAGCTTTTCTCATTCGAATCTCGTCTCGACTCGGCTGCTCTCGTTTCATTTTACTTTCTTTTTACCTCGTTTTCCCACTTTGGCTGTTTCATGCCTGTCGTGGCTTTAACTTCCTCTATTTCCGGTTCGACACTGCCTCTTTACTCGAGAGACATCCGTTTTCATTTATCCACCGCGGGATGTTTGGGACAAAAAGAAAATATTTGCAATCCAATTTCGTGGGGTTCTTTTTTTTTTACCACCGGGGAATTTTTCATATTTTTAAGCACATCGTTCGCTTTCACGCGGCGCGCCGTCCTTACCGAGTTTTTCGTGTGAAATTTTTCACGCGCGACAAACGTGTTTTTTGAATGAAAATTTTGCGAAAAAAATTAAGAGGGTAAATGACGTGTAAAAATGTATTCGACTTACGATTCCCATTTTGACATTTGCATGTAAATAAGTGGCGCTAGCGCGTCACTTTACAGGCTGATCTTCGAACGGCAGGCAGACGGAACGGTTGCGTCGCTTTAAGGGTTCATAAACATATTTTTATATCCTTTCGCGTACAACGGCCTTAACGATGCTCCCCCGCGATAACGCCCACCCGTCGTCCCTTGATTTCGCTCAATGAGGATTACCCTTGACGCTCGATCCAAGCCAGCACGGAGAACCGTACGTGTTTCTTGACTCCAGACTCGGTCGTATCGGGTACGAAGTACGGTGGATGAATTCCTTGGTAATAAAAATGACTGGGAAGAGTTATTACGAAGAACTGTAGCAATTCGGGGGAGCTCGTAAATGCACGTAAAAGTTGAGAGATGTCGGGAGGAGACCTTTCACGCGGGACTAAAGGGACATAATTTAGCTGAATTGAAGACACGAGCCCTTCGCTTAAATAGGTTTTAATTTACCCCTCTGAACTCGGAGGGTGCGACCTGAGCCACCCCCGAGTTTTCACGGCGGCGCCCTCTCGCACTAGTAATACATAACACTCTGTATCCGGGGAGTAATTTCGGCCGTTTAACCTTCCTTCCTCTTCGGGGTCTAGAAGGAAATGGGATTAACCGGATGCCGAAGGTGAGAAAGCCGAAGGAGTCAGGAATCAGCCGTGTCCTACGGAGAGACTTCCGCTCTAGGCGCTAGACGAATTTCGGCTCGTAATGGTTCCTGAAGGGCTGGCTCGACTTTACGCGACGACAAGACGTCAGCGACAATCTTTTCCCGTGGGGTTGGTTCGCGTCGTCGTTTAAATGAGGATCCACCCGTTGCTCGATATTCGCGGGGATTTCGCGAGGCGTCTGCGAGCCCGCGGGACAAATTTACGTTCCCCGACGCAATTCCAGAACGAGGGAATCGGGTTCACGGTATTCCCGTGAAATTACAAAAAATAATTCCCCGAGAATTATCATAAGAATGCCATGTTCCCAGCTAGCACTGGGGTGTCTTCGAGTCCACCCCCCCTCCACCCTCCTTCATCCCTTGGGGAAAGTCAGCAAGGACAACAATGCCGTCTGTCCCATCTGCATAACAATATTTAACCCTGGAAACAAAGCACACCCCAGGAATAAAAATGGCAGCGGCAGGTCGATCTCGTGAGCTTCCGAAGTCGCCTTTCTAGAAACTTGACTGAATCAAAAATCACTACAGGCCGGTAGTCACGTCTCTTAGTTGGATGATGGTTTTCGCCTTTACCCACTTTTTACCTTTCGGATTAACGAGATAACCGAGTTGGATAACAGCGCGACTTATTAGACCCACGTAGCTCAAAGAAAGTAAGATTCAAGGGGAAACAACCCTGTTAAGTGTCGCGAGCGAATGCTGTCGTAAAGGCTCGTGCGCAATGCACGAGGTGCGTGATGCTCCGGCTGGCATGTCGCGGCGCAATAACCCTAAATATCAACACGGTCTTATGTAGGCAAATTGCAGTCGCATTAGGTCCCATTACCAAGAAAATATTGAATTTCCCCTATCGAATTTTCGTGTTTCGCGAACATGGAAATGCAACCCTTAATGATAGAGGCATTTAAGAAATTTTTAACCATGCTGCTGCTGCACCCTAGAAAATAACAGCAGCATCGTCCTCGACGAGATACTCTTCTCCCGTGCTTCGTCGTCGAACGTTAAAATTGTATCGCAGCTGCGTTCTCAAAGTCGAGTAAAAGAAACGCCAGACCAGTATTAGTGTACGCCAGTAGCAAAAGGCCGCTCGGGAACAGCCACGTGTGATGGAACAGCAGTGCCACCTTTCGAACCAGGCAATTTCGTTCAATTTGCAAGCGCAGTTTTATGACGCGATGAACACTTTTAATTCAATATCGTTTGGCTGCTGTTGCCGTCGATGCGTTTCGACGCCAAATCCGATACATTTCGCTTTGTGTTCCGAGGCAGGCCGACAGTAGTTGGCGGTGGTGCGAGTGCCGTTTCTACTTGGAGTATTGGCTGAAAGGCGAAAGGTGTGGTGGTACGTAGGGGAACCAGTGGTAGCGTCGGGTTTACAGTCAGACCGCAGTAGTACGTCATGATAGCGTCAGCCGCAGCTACGTGCGCGACTAAGATACGTCTGACTGCATATCGTTATTTCCCCTGAAATCTGTTGAGCTACACTGTACGTATACAGCGAACTCTGACTCGGGTAGGCAGTCCTTGGCCGTGGTGCATGTAAAAGTATATAGAGTGGAAGGGTAGACCAAAACGACAAATCGGGTCGATCTAGTTTAGGACTTGAAAATTGAGAAAGACACGAATAGCGATCGTTAACGTATAGGCGACGGTAAGGGTAGTTTTTTTTAATGCATAAACTTTGTATTATTTTAATTTGACAAAGAACCACCCCTTCCGGGGATTTTACTCACGCGCCGTTTGCATCAAAGAATTCTTACGCTTCGAACTTCTCGATCCCCCCTACAAAGTATATTTGCTCGTTTCATCCAAGAGGGTTGTATTTCGTCGCTACGGCCCCTGGAACGACGATCAGACTGTCGTTTTAACCCTAAAAGATTTTCTTTCGGCCCACCAAGCTCGCAGGGAACTTCGATTCCTTTGATCGTCAAATTGATTTAATCGCAGTTCGATTTACGCGTGATTCTCCATCCCTTACGTCGACGGGGCTCCGAGGGGTTGTATTTCCAACGCGTACGCGTTAACGTGTAGCATTTTTCAAAGGGCTCCACGTACGCGATACGCGTTAAATAGACTGACGATTCGATCATGAAAAATCTAATATACATTCTGATAATCGAGTTCACGTCGCTCGACGTAAACCAGCCGTTTTACAGTCGCGGCCTGAACTCTCCTCAGGGATATTCGAAAGATCCAAAGTGAATTTTTAAGGGAGGAAACTGCAGATAGATAGAGGCTTTCGGCGATGACGGAATCTACATACTGTAAGGGGTGAAAGCCAAAACACACGTTTATTTACACAAACACGGATACTCGAGGACGGGGATGTTTTCTCGGTCAGCCAATCCGCGACTGGCAAAACCTTGGGGTTCGAATCGCAATGAAAGCCAAATGCGATTCCGGATAAAAGACGACGGCGAAAGCGGCACTTACCCTCCTGTCTTCGGAGCGTCACGCATCTAGGGAGCGTCGCGACGCCGGTACGTATACCTGCTAGGGTAAGACGCAAGGAGGGTAGGTGACGTAACTCGGTAGACGTGAAACGGGGGAGGAAGAAAAAATGGCGCACCATGTGTGCAGCCGTATACATTTATTCGATTGTTATTTACCCTTTGGCCGTAGGACGTGTATCATTTTTACGAGGTGAATCGAGAAGGGAGAGAATCGCATGAAATATTGGGAAACGAGGTAGCCGGCAGATAAAACGTTTCATAAAACAGACATCGATTCTGTATTACCGACCGGAAGCCTTCTATCGCAAGAAACCAAAACCTTGGATACACCGTATACCTGTATAGTACGTGCAAAATATATATTGTATATACTCGTACTGTAGCTGGAGAAATACTGTGGTGGGTATGTGCCGCGGAGGGATGTAAATATCACACACTTTTAGCGGTTCGTATACGAAGGAAGAAATATCCGTGTCTGATCGTAACGTGCCTTTTTCTACTTAAGGCAAACAGAAAAGTGAGCAAGTATAATTTGTGAAAATGGACCGAACAATCTATTGACCAATGGCGTGCGCGCAAATAACTTATGTAACGGGGGTACAAGATTAAAAGAGAAAAAACTGTAAAAGATCGATACGAATCCACGAGGGTGGTATCGGGGGTGCAGAGAACGAACTACCCCTTTACCCCTTATACTGATACAATTGGCTGCCATATTCATCGGCAGCTTTGGCCGTGGACGAGAACGAAGGTAACTCGCCTGGAGGGATAAAAAAAGGCGGAACTGAAACCGATAATTGGGAATAGCTGTGCAAAATGGACGATAAGAGGGTATTTGAACCCCCGTTAGAGAGCAGCTCCACTATTACCCACAGCCACCTGAACAAGCAGGGCGTCACTATGTAAAAAGAAGAAGGGTGGTTATACACACAGCTCGTAGTCTTTTTGAGCATCGACCTCGAAAATGGTTATTTTTATAACGAAACGAAAAGGGGTGAAAAATCGTAAAGCCCTTACGAGAGGGTTTGATAAAAGTAAAATCCCAGAGTGCCGAAGGGCTAACAATGCAAATCGTTCAAAGTCACCGAGTCCTACCGGACTGAATTTACATAGTTTTCGGCGGTTCCCTCAAACGGGATAAATCTCCCTGATCATTCAGTTTTCGTAATTGCATAACCCACCCAAGAAAACATCCCCCGACGATGCACGAATTAAATACGCGAATCCAAAGTTCCTCCCCTCCCCGGACTTACGTGACGTCAGGGGGATGAAATGTCACGAAAGACAGCTAATAATCATAATTAGCAACGATAATAACCTAGACAAGCTTCACCCCCGGTTCTCGCAGATGCGAGATTTTCGCCAGCCGCGGATGCTGTGTTTTCTTTCCCATTTTTTTACATCCTCCTTCCTACCCCCGCTCCCCCCTCTTTTCTATTCACGATGCCTCTCCATACCTTCGCACACGATTCCTCAAAGCTCTTTCGCTATTTTTTAATTCTCTTACACCGGCACCTCCGCCTCATCAATCTCACCCCCTCCCCCCCCCCCCTTTGCTCTCGTTACTCTCATCCCTTCGTTCGTCCGATCATTTATCCCTGGTGCCGGGACGTTCCGAAATCGTTGCCTCTTCTGCGTTCGAGTGGAACGTCCACCCCTTCGCACCCCCTCCCCTTCATCCCCATAACCACCCTCCCGTACCAACGCGGCTCTTACGGGACGATTTTTGCAAATTATGAATATTTAATATTTCACTCTTTTCTTTCCCCTACGAGAGAATGCCCGACAACTTCCCTCCCTTTCGCCATTACTCTTAGGGGTGGGTTGTCGCTGCTCCTCTCCGTTTCACCCAGGAGAATCCAACCCCTTCTACGGCCTGATAAAAGCCAACTCCCTCTTTACCCCCCTCCCGCCACCCCACCGGTTGGCCCACCCCTCGCCTGGGACTTCCAGAACAAATGTACGTACGTGCATATCGGCCCAATTCTACATTCCGTTCGTGCTCTGATATTCCGTGCTCGCCGTACGTCATACGTTTCAAAGAGGGGCGGGAGGGGGGAGAGAGAATTGGAAAAGGGATCGCGAAAAGAGGGTGAATAGTTTTGCAAGACTTTATCTATTTCGCCGAATAAAATAATTGCTTGTGTTATTACCTGGGTGGTCGATTTCTTTCCATGTAAATTACCCCCTGTGGTCGGTTGCCAGAATCGATGTTTCTTACGTTTGACACCAGAGGGCTAAATACTCGTACGATGTGAAAAAAAAAACATTCTCCAGGCGTTCGATCTGTTCTATAAGAAGGAACGAATTGCAGTCGTTGTAATCGGATTGTAGCACCCTTGAAATATTTTTCAATAACCACCCCAACAGATACTACGCTCTCTTAAGATGCGTAATTTTTAGTCTTTAAAGTCTGTATACACAATTATTCCCAATTCGATGTATTCTCGCAGATTTTATTCCACGCTTGTGATCTTGCCGTCACGTATCGACCCTCTTCGTTAAGATTCATAGATAAAAATATATTTTTTTAAACGCGACCCAATTCTATTCGCTGTTTCAGAATTGACAGCCGCGGAAAACCTTTGACGAAAGCAGCTCACGTGCCAATCGCAGGTGGTTTCGGAACTAGAGCCTATTTTCGAACGACCATCCAGCATCCAGCAGTTTTGGTCCTCGAAGATATTCGTCGACACGACGCAGCGACTTATCGATGCCGGGTCGACTTCAAGCTTGCGCAGAGTCGCAGTTACCGCTACAATTTGGCAGTGATCGGTGAGTACACGTATATATACGGAAGCTGAAAAAAAAATTAGTTCACTTTTAACTGTACCGGGAAAAAAAAATCAAGGACGCAGGACAAAATCTAGTTCACCTAGATCGACCCGATGTCGGCCAGTGAAAAAGCGAGCGCAGGGTAAGTCCTACTACCTGGATGCAAGGAAGAAAGAGAAGTAAAGAATTTCGAGGTGGTGGTTGAGCTGCCATGGGAAGGGAAGTCTGATCAAACAAATGGCGACTACTGAAAAATGCATGAGCCAATCGGAGACGTGCTGCCCTGTCTGCATACTCGCCCGCCAGCCAGCCAGCCAGGTTGACTGCAGTACGGTTACCCGTAAGACCTTTTACTACGTAGAAACATGCACGTTACCTCCTTCTGCATTGCCATGCATATGCATAAAGAATATCTATACAGAGTCTCTGCACATCATCCATATACAAGATAGACGCAAACCGCCATTCGTTACATCAACAGAGGTCATCCTCGACCCTCTCTCCTAGTTCACATGGTCCATCAAAATCAGAGTCTAAAAACAGGTTCGACTTTTTTTTTTAATTATTTTTGAATATTTTCCACTGACTTTCTTATCCCCCATAGCCGAAGGCTAAACCACCAGGTTAGATAATACAAATTCGGAAGCAGCCGACTGATGCTGGGGCCGGTTACTTCCGATATGATGAGACCAGTAGAGACCAGGTCATCTCTGCTTGAATCGCGCACTGGATTCGGTCATATTGTCCCCCCCCCCCCCCCCCCGGGCTATACCAAGATACGAGAGCGGGTGACTTTTGTCGAAGGAGATATTGAAGAGGGGGGTGGGAGGGGGGTGGGTATGATCTGGATAACTTTGCATAGATTCAGGAACGAGATTCGTCCCTTGAATTTCTACGAAAATCCCTAAGTTCAATACCGGATATTGGAATTCATCTTTTGCGGCAATCCTCCGACTGTACGAAACATATCCCTTCCTCGAAGTATTGCTTAAGATATGAAAGACGGAATAGAAGTAGAGACGTGCGGTAAGTAATCTATTGGCTGCGGAGGTATGGATCTTAATCAGAGTCGGAAGAAGATCAGAGAAATGCTTTAAAGAGGACGAAGGTTCAAGAGTGAAGGAATGGAGAAGATAGAGAAGATAAGGGAAGGAGACTCTGCCGATGGATGTCAGACATTGCGTTGTGTACGCACCCTAATGTCTTTCTCTCGCTTTCTCATTTTCGGTCCGCCTCTTTCTCTCGCTCCCTTTGTTCTCTCTCGACTCTCGTCACTCTCTTTAGTCCCGGAACGGACAAAGAGTCGGGCCGAACGCATTTGCGGTATCCCAAAAGGAAGGGGAGATCGGAGGTGGGCAGCCTCCCAGATGAGGTGGGTATTTTCATCAGAGGAGATTGGTTCTCTAGAGTTTCTAGATTACATCCCTGCCGTGCTGCTTTTCTACCGGCAACCCTTCACGGTCCTACCTACTCACCTACTGCCACCCCCTCGACGGCCTCTACTCGTTCACTTGGGGACCTTCACTTCTACCCTTATATCCACGAAAAACTTCCGTACCTAGAGAGGGAGAGAGAGAGAGAGAGACTCTACGAGAGGTTCATGCGCGTACGTACGTGTGCACGTGTGTATATATATATTTGGGGGGGTGATATCGGGTACCCCTAGGTTCTCCGAGTATGTCTTCCGAAAAGAAGCCCTTACCGTAGAGGACGTAATGAAAACGATACCCACCCCGAGCTACCCTTGTGGTTAGGACCAATAGCCCTTATGGTTTCTAGAATGTTAGGCTGTGATGAAGAGAAGAAAAAAAATAAATACGTAGGAATCATCAAGGATTTGTTTCTGGTCCGTAGGTCGGAGGCAGGATGGAGAAGTAAAATTTGTGAAAGTAAAGTAAAGATGGCTCGTTTCGGAGAGATGAAAAAAAATAGGAAATATACTTGAGGTAATAGGTGGAAGATGGTGAAGGATGGCAGCAGCTTCGCCTCCGGAAGAATGGAGGTCTGCCCTCGTTAAGGAAATAATCCGCGGCTTAATTAAATACAGTGTAATTAGTTCCGAGTCTCTGTGCCCGATGCCCGACGCTGAAAGAACGTTCGGCGTCGCGACGCCATTGCGGCCCGTGGAAGAGGGAGGCAGGGAAGCAGAGAGAAGGAATAAGAAAGAAATAAAAGGACAAAGTAACAAGTAAGAGATTAGAGCTGGAATTAGAATTTCAAAAAGGCCAACCGGGGTTGGGCACCCCTATCGGTGGCTTAATTCAGTGGTCTCATACGAAATCCCCCATAGGCAGCTCCACCTGCCCTCTCGCTCCCTCCCTGACTTCCGTCTAATTAGTCGGATTCGAATTAGCCGGAGTTTCCGATACTCTTTTGCGACGAGTGTCGAAACGCCCCGCGAATGGGTTTAACCCCTTGGGGATTAAGATGGCGACACGTTCCTCGCCGGATTTACCACTTCCTCGATCTTTTTCGAACTTCCCGCCATTATTCTTCTCCCTTTCGTTCGTATCCGTTCTGCTTGGTCTTTCTCTTAGTGGCTGCATCCAAGCCTACCTAGGTCGAGAGGAATCGTGGGGCGCGTATTAACTAAGGGTCGTCAACCCTTTATCGCGAGCTTCCATCTACGTGGAACCAACAAAGAGAATGAGAGAGAGAGAGAGTTTGTACAGGGGCTGTATGGGGTGACCGAAGTAAAAAGCCGTGCTCTGATTGGTCAACAAACCGTACCCAGGATCCCCTTGGCATCGCGGTCGACTCGTCACGTGGGCAAGCGACTGTGAACCCGACAAGTTTTGTCCGTCGACGGCTGCCGTCGCGACGCCCTGGAACACGCCAATTCTAAAACAGTGTCGGGCCGTTCGCAACCAGCTAAGTAGCAAACTGGTCGTGAGAGAGGTAGCAACATACAGAGAGAGAGAGGGGGGGGGGGGATAGGGAGGCAAAGGAATGCCGCAAGAGCAGGAGAAGAAAAAAAAAGAAAGATAATGGGAGAAAATCGGAAATAGAGCATGACACGAGTGGACGAGTGGATAGACCGAAGTGAAGTACGAGAGCGAGTAGCTGTAAAAATAAGAAGAAAAAAGGAGAATGGAAATAAAAGAAAAAAAAGGGAATCGAAGGAAACAGGAGAGCAGGCGAGTATAAGAAAAACGCTTGGAAGAATCGTATGAATTTATGAGGACATAAATTCGAAGGGCTTGTTTCAGAGGCTGTGATTTCCCGCGATCCTCCATCTCCTAAGATCTCGGTACTCGTAGTCCTGCCACCCAGGTTCACGATCTCCAGGTCCTCCCGCGTCTCCTCCGTCCGGCTAACGTGCAAAACAGCCACTATACAATTTGCACTTTCGCAGAGTATCACCCTTTCGCCAGGACGCATAAAGGACTTCTGGCAGCTCGACCTCGTATCCTCCACGTGTCTTCGAGTACCCAGCATCCCTTTGCAGCCAAGATGCCCGAGTAACGAGGATCGCGTGTACTCGTGGTCCAGCCAAGGGGCTGTTCGAACGCTGACCTTACCCTCCTTTCTTTCGTCCCCCTTATATACTTCCTTACTCGCCTTCTTTCTCTCCCCGGGGAATGTGGAACCGGATGATCCTGGCAATGGTCCAGGACACCCCTTCCTCCCTGGCAGAGACGAGTAACGATCCTCTCTGAAAGGATGACCGCTATGGAGAGTATCACTCTTCCAGTCTTATGTACCAACCGAACTTCCGACAGATCGCAAGGATCCTTATCCTTGCGAAGTTCACCAGTGCCAACTGACTAATCCAATTGAAGGATCCCTTCGTACGGTGCGCGCGATCTGTGCTCTAGCCTATATTCCGTAGTGGACCCGAGCGAGTTCGTGAATTCCTACGGGAAAACGCAAAAAGCCAAATCGTATTAAAGTCCCTGAGGTAAGGGTAGGTTTAAAGGTAGACGGTAGAAAACGCTAAGCGAAACGTCCAACTTTGAAAAGGCCAAGGACGTCAGGTGGTCCATCAAGATTTCTACTTTGGGATGAAGTATGTAGGAGTAAGAACGCTTAATAATCAGGGAAAGGATCATCCTAGGGTCTAGGGAACTTCTGGGTTCCGTCAGATCCTTCAGCCGATCCCTGAGACGCTTTGCGTTTCTCCAGTTTCACCGCAGGAGACAGTTTCCCCGGTTACAACTATTCCAGAACTTTTCAACCTCGAGGGACATCAAGTTCGTCTCCCGTCTTCTGGAAATCCGTCTCTTAGACGTTTTCGGGTGTCAGTCATTGTCCTTCAAGAATTTTACAGGGGTGTATCTAGGTAAACATCCTCAAGGTATCCATACCGGACCGAAGTAACCGTCAACAGGGTAGATCCCTATTGCACCCGCAACATTCGTCACTGGTACAAGACCAGCTGGTATGCACTTTACTAAGTGCACCGAGTCCCTTATGTACCCGAGAGGCAAAAACTGATCCTAAATCCAAAGTAAGTCTCGGGGCGGCCATTCCCTGCACGAGCAGCATCTTCACGCAGACCGCATTCTGCGGCTTTGGGTTGGATGAACTATGTATCCGGGTACGGGAGCGAAGTCGCCCAAGTGTCTCGCAATGATAAACAACTCCACCGCTAACTGCTTGAATTATTCCATGTTCCTTTGCGAAACGTGCCAAACCAAAGCCCCGAGGAATTCGGATCGAATCTCTCTGTTACTTAACGTTTTCCGATGCTACGAGGCTGGCGCGAGGAATGCTTTGGTTTAGGTGTTAAGAAGAGGGGAGGACATAGCACGCAAGGGATGAATGTAGACGAAATCAAGTAATTAGATCGCCGGAATAACGATTCATTTTAGACCGTACATTTTTTAAAACTCGATGGATGATTGATTATTTTAGATAATTTATTAGAAGGCTTCGAGGCTTTAACCGGATATCGTTTTTCCTGTGCCGGTTGTACGAGTCGCTTTAATATTTAGAAAGCGACGAACGAAAAGTAGATTTCCTGTTCCAGAAATCCATTTCCAGTTCCATTGCGTCCTGATACAAAAATTGCTTTGGTACAATATACACGGTTTATAATATAGTACGTATATACATATGCAGATGTTATATATGAAATTATTATATTATAAATGTATATACATGTTTAAAGTATAATTTGGGGACAATTTCAATAATACAGCCGCTACTTTGAGAACAATTGTATAGTTTCGGGTCGGGTCTCAAAGTGATAGCCGTATAACGTATGTTTTGAGGCCCATAAAGCGACAGTCACACCAAATTTGTTTACTTATTTTTACTGCTACACATTCGGAGTTGTGATGAGCTTAGAAAGTGTTTTGTTAGGTTAGGTTAGGATAGGTTAGAATTTCAATGCTGTGATGTGTGAGGGTTTTAGCTAAAAAAAAACGTTAGCTTGCTATTGTGAATGCCCCTTAATCGCCTGGGTCCTCAAACTATACTTTATACGTGATTATATATATATGTACGTATATACAATTTAATGTATATGTAAAATTCTTAGCCCACAATTTTCTGTCAGATTTTTTCTTTTAGTTATCCACTATATCAAACTTTCCCATTTACGAGTGTTTCTCTATCTCTCTCTTTGTCCCTCTTTACACTCCTCTCCAGTAGTCTCTTCCGGATCGAGTTTACGTTAAGATTCAAGCCCCGCGCGCTGGTCCCACCCTCCTGACCTCGTACTCCTCCAATAGAGTTCACCGTTAGTCACACATCCCCCCGGCCAGCCTCAATATATTTTCAATTTTTCTAATATGTCCGACCTCTAACAACTTTCTTACCGGTGGACGCAAGTGGTGCTGCACGCTTCCTCCGCAATTCCCAGAAGATGCGCGACCCCGTCTGGCCCGACGCTGCACTCCTTCGCTTTTGGTTCAATGATTCTCAACCGTTGCGAAACCCGTTTGAAATCGATCGCGAGTCGAGTGTGCGAACGGGAGGGAATTTTTCTAACGGATACAATTATATTATTTTCCAAGCACGAATCATTGTTATAAATATTTGTTCGACTTGAAAGTCACGTTATTGAAGTGCAAAGTGAATTTTTCATTGATTCACCAAAGTTATTTGAGAACCTTCGAAGCATACAGAGACTCCCTCTAAATCCAGAAGGGCTGCCAACCGCCGGTGGATTTTAATATTTGCAGCCATATCTCAGCTGAGCGAAGTTCCAGCCGAGCGATGGCGAACGGGCTCTCACTTAAAATCACTTTATTGGGATCGCGGCCACATTTTCATCCTCTGGGTAGAGCCAGCCTTCACCGTGAACTCCCCAGCACCCCCACCGCCGCCGAAGAGGAAGGAACCTTCGTTCTTCATTCTTGTTGGCTCCTTTCGAACTGCTCATCCTCGGCGAGCCAACTCGAAAAACTTTGATACGTCATGGCGCCATTTTGCCCTTTTTAGCTCGAACCAGCGATTCCAATAATTGACAGAATTTGCTTGAGCACAAACTTTGCTCGTGACGTCTGCTCCAGATTGACTAAGGTCGGATGTGTCTTTGATCGATGATCAGGACCTGGGACAGTGCTGAGTCCAACGGTAAAAGGTACGGATAGCCTAGTCATGCGGAAGATGGTCATTTGCTAGGAGAAAATTATACCACTTAGGCTTACTTAGCTTCGGTAATTGCACTCCAAAGTTTTAATTGCCTTCGGATAAGGACACGCGACCAGGAAGTCGCGTTACGATCAGGTTTCCGGTTCCAATAGGAAAAGAGTACCCTGGTGCTGAAGGTAAAGGAAGTGAGTTGTGGAGAAGCTATGAAAAAAATTTGAGAGAAAAATTTTGAAAATTCAAAAACGAAAGAATTCTTCATCCCTGATCAAAATATCTTTGCTCGTGCACGGAGATCAGCTGGTCCATCCATGGTCGCAGCCACCGTCTGATTTTATAATTGAAATTTTTTTTTTTTTTTTAATTTATACCTCTTCTCTACTACCCTTGTTTTCTCATCTCCTACCCCTATCTCTTACTTCCTTCTCATCGGGTAACTCTCGCACATCCATTGGGCTACCGACGTTACAACCGATCTGGATTCCACCCTACCGTTTCCCACTACCCTGCAGTTTCCGGGGTGCGCGACGTAATTAAAATGTCCGTCTTTGACTTACCGACTATCGAAGTCCCTTCCGACTCGTTCTTACCCGCTCGCTTTGCCACTTTTCCTTTGCTCTCCCTCCGACCCTCGACCCCCCCTCTCACGAGAGCCACCCTCTCTCCAAGCACTTCCGGCCGCGTGGCTGAAGTTTCCACTTCCTTTTACGGAATCCCACGCAATCAACCCTCAACGTCTCAATGGAATAAAAGGGAAAAATTTAAGGCGACCCAATCCGTACCCACCCCTTCCTACCGTCGAGCGTTCCTCCACTCGACAAGTATCCACCCCCCTCAGCCTCCCCATTGGGGTTTAGGTAAACCACCCTTCCTCCAGTCCACTTCCATTTTTCCTCTCGATGTAGTAATCTCTTACCTCCATTTTGAATTTATTCAACTTCCGTCGGTGCATCGCTTGCGTCGTCTGCATTCTTAAGGACGATTCTCTGTCTCCCCCCTCGACCCCCCCTTTTTCCACAATCTTTCATTATTTCTCTAGAAATCCTCATCGTCGATAAATTCTCCACTGGCTACTGGCTGACGTAGACCAGGCCCGTTTCCGGTTACCCCGACGTGCCCATAGATACCCTGTACGTATGCGTATGTAGGAAAATTTGAAAAATATAACGACGACGCTAATGAAGTAATTTACGTAATTTTTATTATTTTGAGAAAAACAGTGAAAATGATGACGAAAATTTGTTTAAAAATTTTTTAATAAAAAATAAAAATAACGAATTCGCTTCACATTCGTCGTAACAATAAGCAGCTTCGTGCCGCTGTAATACGGATCGCTGAATTTCCATTCGTTGTACGTGTTTAGTTATAATTCCAATTAGTCTCGGTGAAACTACTGAACGTTGTGGCTTGGAGTCTTTTTAGCGGAAGGGAAGAAAAATATTTCGAGTAAATTGAAAAAGTATAGAAATATAGGCAGTACACTCCTTTATGCCTGCAGCTTCTTTACGACCATTGAATTTCCGATTTGATATTTACGGCCGTTTCGAAGTTTCATTTATTTCCCACGTTCCGTTTTTTTTTTTTTCTTATTTATTTAGTTATTTACTTGCACGTTTATCGGTAAAAGGACGCCTTCGCGACGCTATTTATAACATTAAAATTTACAGGTTCAGATTCAAATGATAGAACTATTAAGGATATACAACTCCACGAATTTATATTAAAATCCATCGAAAACCGATACCTCACTTTTTTCTTTTTCTAGTAAACCCGCTGCCGTGCTTTCAGAAGCGCCAAGTCACTTCTGCATTCGTCAAATACAATTTCCTTTTCGATCGTTCGAATTTTCCTAAGTGTCACCAGTGACGTTAAATGGACTTCTTAGGATATACAAATCCTATTGAAAGTAATCGTAAGCACGTGGCTTCGTCCTCGAAGTCAATCACGAATTTCGAATCCGCGTGCCTGCTTTGCACGAGTGTGAATCTGCCTGTTACATATACCTATATACACAAGCGCCATACAGTCACGCCAAAGGAAATAATGGCGGCTTCTCAATCGGCGATCTTCGCGGCTTCGGCTGGTTCGTTCAAATCAATTTTCGCGTCAAGAAGTAGCTACGCTTTTTCTAGAAGCTTCGAACGACGACTATTCCTTCGGGAAGAATCTGAGAGTAGCGTCTAGACGCCATTGTAGTGGAGGACGTCTTTCGTGAGAAGAAATGAAATACTCTGTCATTTACCAATAGCACCCTTAAGTAGGGAAACGTCGCGGCTAATCAGCCAACCCCTTGTTGACGTCACGTAAAAAAAAAACTTAATTCAAAAAGGACATAAAAGTAGTGCGTCTATTGGACGGCAATGTAGGAGCGACGCAGTTGACGCGAATGGTAGTTTGGAGAAGGCCTCATACATGGTGGCTAATAATCAAGTTACCTCAAGCAAAGGCAAGAGAGAAGTAAAAGGAAATTGTATAAGGTCGATGGAAGTATCGCTAATTCGAGTTGAAAACTGCTAAATAAATTATGGACTTCGGTATCGAGGAAATAATTTAAGGGAGGCTAAAGTATCGATGAAATAAGGCCCGATAACTATACTCTCTGTACATTGGCTAGAGACTTTGGTACAAGTCCGGCATCTTTAATTCAGGGAGCTTAAGTAATCAGTGACCCGACTCAAAGCATCCGAAGCTCGACTCTTATCCGGTCGGTATGGTAGAGCCCAACCCTAATCATTTTAACAGCTGAATTATTAAACGAATAACCCTCGTTACGGTGACTTTGGGACCTACGCAAAAGAGCATCACTCACTTTACGACCTATGCTAACTGCATTTTACGAGGCTGATAAGTATATATACATATATATATTTTTATTTTTGTATATATATATTACCTATATATATACATATATATACTATACTTTTGATATGATTATAGCGATTAAGGGGCATTCACAATAGCAAGCTAACGTCTTTTTTTTAGCTAAAACCCTCACGCATCACAGCATGGAAATTCTAACCTAACCTAACCTAACGAAACACTTTCTAAGCTCATCACAACTCCGGATGTGTAGCATTAAAAATAAATAAACAAATTTGGTGTGACTGTCGCTTTATGGGCCTCAAAACATACGTTATACGGCTATCAGTTTCAGACCCGACCCGAAACTATACAATTGTTCTCAAACTAGCTGCTGTATTATTGAAATTGTCCCCAAATTATACTTTAAACATGTATATGTATATATATGTAATTTAGGTAACTAACTGAAGCAACAGGAGGCACTATTTGCGCAACGCCCCTTTCATTAGCGGCATGTAACCCTGTTGTATAATTTTGCAATTTTTAGATATCGATATCTTATAACCCTATTGCACGATGCTGCAATTTTTGAAAATCTTTATACATTTGTAATTGGTTTTTAGGCAACTGACTACTAGAACTGTGAGAAAAGAGAAATTACAATTGGATAAAATTCAGTCTTCGTTAGATAACGGTACCGAAAATTGGTGCCAATAAAGAAACTACAAAGCTGAGTTATCATTTTGGGCCTTAATCGGAATCGTTATGTAATAATCGAAATTTTCTTTTCTAGCCTAGTATGGCTAACTCAAATTTTGACTCTTATTTCACAAGACTGAAAATACATAATTTTTTACCTTTATCTATCATCTTTGTCATCTGATGGAATTAATTTCATTTTTTTTAAACTTTCTCCTAGTGTCAGTGATATACCATCATATATTCTATCCTTCTTTTTCTGTTTCCACTGTAACCCTTTTTTTCCTTTTGTCCGATAATACTTTCTGCGAGCCTAGTATATTCAACGTGTACTTTTTGCAGACTCAAAATTCCTGTTTAAAATTCACCCAACTGATACATGGAGTCACTCTACCTATAAACTGGTCTCCCGTTCTACCGTTACTCTGGCGTCTAATCCCTGGAAAACCATTTCTGCTTTTACTTATTCAGCCGGGCTTATTAATGAAAATCTCCATTAAAAATATTCGATTCGCCAGTAATTACAGAATCCCCTGTGTAAGCGGGGTCGGAAAATGTAGAAAAATTTTATGATGCGAAAAAATTTCAATCCATCCGGCACATCTGCCAGACAGTATCAAAATTTCGACAGTAAAAAAAAAAATGTTGGAAAGAGGTAAAAAAATATACTGTAGAATCTGCCGTTATCCAATAATTTCTACGTTCGTTCAATGGCTTTTAAAATATCTCCTCTGCCCCCCCTCGCCCCTACTACAGACGTATCTAATATTATTTTCGCAAAATTCTCTCAATAGCAATTAATCAAAGTCCTCCACACAGATCACGCATATTTCCATACTGGGTTTACTACCCAGTACTACTAGTAATAGTAACAGTGATGGTAGTAGTAGTAAACAACAGTATCGCGCTACTAGTAATAGTACCAGCACTAGTATTCCTCGAATATTAAAGGGGTGTGGTAGTACCCCCTATTGTGCTATAGCTATTATATCCACCCTCCTGAAACTCTGATATGGCTAAGGGGTTGGTAAAATTGCCTGATGCCGAACGGAGCTGAGTGAGCTTAATATCGGTTGGAGTTGATATCAGGACATAAATGTAGGATATCGTGAAATTTCGACTGAAGGAGTAAACAAGTGAGGCAAAAACAAGTACGAATGCAGGTATACCTGTATACAATAGTAATACGAGGAAAAGAAAAAAGTCAGAGTCCCGACTGCGCTTCTGAATAAATATAGAAGCAGCGCATCGCGGAGAAACGTTAGAAAAGGAAGGCTATTCGAAGAATAATGGAAAGTAGAGAAATACATGACAAAAGGAAATAAGAAGAATCCGCAAGATTTGATTTCGCCACTTCCCTGAATACCTGAGTTCCGTTATCTCTGCACGCTCGGCAATCCCGACAAAATGTCATTCTGCAACGTTGTATACGTAAAACAAATTTTCGAGTAAAAAAAAGTGACGCATTATCAAATTTCAAAATTCCCCTCCCACCAGCTCGTTTCCGAACATTAAGTAACCCAAAGATCAAAATCCACCGGATAACAAAGATATGTGTGCTTTTTATCCGAATACATCAAAAACGCTTTTTGATACCGTAAACACAAGTTTTCACCGAAAAAAATGCAAAGGGTGGTAAAATCGTAAAATTCCATGTAAAAAAAAAAGTGTGAAGGTAAAGCCCGAAAAAGGATAAAAGTAAAGAGTCGACAGGTATAGGTGGGTATAATGAAAGTGAGGCGGAGGAAGAAAGGAGGAAGCGGCTGGGAAATTAAGTCAATTAAAATTGCGCAAGGGGTTGAAAATACGGTAGGCGAGTTGATACGCGAGCTTTCGAAGCACCCCTAAAATTATCGCTGCGGTCCGAACGAAGGTCCATTGATTACTCTCTCGGTAATTGCCATTACAGAGTGAGTCCCTCGACCCACAATTCCTCCCTCTCCCCCTCTACACCACTCTATAGGTCGCCATTACCCACCCACCCACCCACCACCCCTCTTCACTCGTGCCGGCAAGGAAAGTCCACTAGGTCCATTGTGGAGTATTCGAAGCGCGAACATGGCGCGACACATGTGTACCCGGCATAAGGCTACAGCGGGATTCCCCCTCTTAAACGTGAATGCGGAACTGAACCAAAGCAGGTCATTACTTTGGTGCTCACGTACGTCGATTAGCGTCGCGACGCTCGTTTGGCGTCCCTCCTGTCATTCTGACCTCTTGACCTCGGCCACAACTTCCCTTTTAGCCGACGCCTATAATCTTCTGCGTGTGGAGAAAACTTATGCACTCCTCCACCGGAAGTGACGACCTGACGAGAAGCCCCGACTTCCTGTTTGCACGTTCAGACATCATCATCGCCTACTGCAAGTCCAGCAGACGCCCAAAGATCACCTCACATTCATTTCCGGTTGTTTTCTTATTTCGTTCATATTTCTGCTCAACGCTCGCCTATATATCTATAGCTGCCTGTTTACTAAAATAAAGGATGATCGCTGGTCTCTTTGTATTATTTTTCAAAAGTACTTTGCCTCTATATTCAAATTAATTGTCACCAGTAGCACTTTCCACTTTGCGAGGGTCGAAGGGTGGAGACAATAAATGGTCCGTTAGTATTCACGTACATAGAAATTCACCTATATGAGATTTTCCTATACGTATGACCGTATATGGGCATTGAAATGGCTATTCGATAAATACATAGAATTTCTATCGAGTATCTTGACGTGACGCGAATTATCAGGCGGAGCCAATATTTTTCCACGCTATACTCCTATTACTATTATTATTATTGTTATTGGCAAATCGACGCATTCACACCGATTATATCTATATCGTGGTTTACTGGATTTATACAGATATTGCATAACCCCGTTCAAAATAATCCATACGATTAGCTCGGCTGCTGACGTGACATCTATAGGTATAGTATAATATACGAATCCTACGTACTGTTATCATAAACAGTCAAAATGCTATCGCCTTCGGACACACTGTATTTAATTGTGCCAGGTTGGCATCCTTGCGGCCACTCTACCGTAATTCCTGCTACCCTGCAAATGGGAGTCGTTGCCTCGGAGACAGAGAGGAGCCATTTTTAAAGGGACACCGTAGAATGGGGTTAGCTCCCGTTCGGAGTCATGTACTGTATATCGTATACCGTATATCATTTATGATGTATATACGTATACAGTATACGCTGTACAGCAAGAGAGTGGTTTTAAGCAGATACGGAGCCACATAGTCAGTAAACTGGAGTCGAGGCACGCTTGTTCCCTGAACTTTGACTTTCAGCTTTATTAACGAGGACCGGATATAAAATCATCCAAAACGTGACGTATTGCGAGTGGTGAAAAAGAATGAGTGATAAGATAGATAAATTTAAAAAAAAAGTAAAATTTGAATCCAACGATAATATCTTCGATTATAAATAAACAAGCTAAATAAATAAGCCGTGTTATCACGAAGATTCTTCAGACCTATTAAATCGAACCTTTCGTACATGTGTTTTCAGTTCCGCCGGAAGAGCCAACGATTCTCGACAGAATGGGACACGTGTTAAATGGAACGGCTGGACCTTACAAGGAAAACGACGAGTTGCTACTGACCTGTCGCGTCATCGGCGGTAAGTCTTACCAATTTCTAAAACTAAATAATAAAGACGTCTCTTGCCACGTTTAAGCTCTTATGCACCGACTATATATACAAGTACAGGTAGGAAAAAAATTTTTAACTGGAACTCCTCGGGTATCGGATACGATTAATTTACCCTCTGGGAATTAATGTAAATTCATAAACGTAATTAGAAAAGAAAGAAAATTTTTTCCGAAGCTTTTTAGCTTTAAGCACCCCCACGCGAATGGGGGGTTGTAAGTACTTAGCACACGGTTGCCTTATGTGGGGCACTTGAGGGACGTAAAAAAAAAAAAAAAAAAAAAAAAAAAAAAGGCCAAGGACGTCCCAGTGGCATCGGTACCCGTAAAGGGGATCGTGATACGGGGGTGGCCTGAGGGGTGGAAGGAACGTTCAAATATTAAAATCTTTATTAAAAGCTTAAACTTCGTGGCATAATGCTAATAGCTTTCGAACTGGCGCATCGAGCTTTCGAGAAATTATATCGTAGGGGCTTTCGTCTCGTAACGAGACTTGCGCTAACGCTAATGTTCCACGAGTTCTGGATGTTCCTAAGGGATGATCGTTCGCCACTCCCTTCCCCTCTCTTCCCCCCCCCCCTCTCCCCCCTCCAACCATATCTCCCATCAAACCCTCTAGGAAGTCTCCGTATACAACCACGAGATTGGAAGGCGCGCCGGGAACTCGATTAAATATTTTTTCTCCCATCAGGTGGCAGGCTTGTCGCCCATGGCTTAAGGTATCCTCTCCTCTCCCCTCTCCCTATTCTCTTCAAGAAATACCAAGGAATTCCCTCGGCGTAATTTCAGGCCACGCGGGGCAGAGGGAAGGGGGGAAGGACGTCTTGGGGATACGTTTTATCTGGAGCCATTTAACCATATAGACTCAATCCAAGGTGAAGCCAGAGTGAACCTAGTGAACCGAAATACAGAGGGCAAAGGGGATAAGTAAAATGTCGTAAATCTGGAGAACTAAGGACAGGGAGGTTAGGTAGGCCGAAAAGCTCCTAAAGGGACTGAAACAAGTACGCTTTGTCAGTTCGGAATATATTTTGCTGAACTTGATACTATGCAGAGACTTTTGCTGTCGACGACTATAGTCAGCATAGACTGTGGTAAACAATCTTAAAGGATAACGATATAGCCGATATAGAGGAAGGAGAGCCAGGACGACCATAGTCGCCCTATGGTAGTGGAACGGAGACATTTCGAAGTACGAGATTCATCGCGTACTCATCGAAGCTACCCGGCTACCTGAAAGTCTGGTCCATGCCACCATCGTGGCAACTTCAGACCTGGACGCTTATAGACATAACCAGGTCGAAGCACGAAGCTCAAGGATGCCTGCTTCTTTCTAGCATACTGCAAGGCTGGTGGATCCTGGCAGTTTCTATGAGAGCGACGCTAGTGGAACGTAGAACGGTCCAACTTTCTAGGAGATCGTGTGGATCTTTGCGAGTAAACGGATTAGGACGGTTGGTAGAGAACAAGACCTGGTCCTGAGCTCCAGCGTCAACATTGGAGAATTCCAAGTGCGCCGGAAGTGACCCAAGAGGATCTCGCTATGACGATCGATTCTGTAAAGAGCAGTGGCACGTGAATGGAGTGACGGAGGGGGGAGGAAGGAGTGTTAAAGTGCCTTAAAACCTCAGAGCGAAGTACACCCTGGAGTCAGCATCCATGTCTGGAGCTAATGGGGCTACAGGAGAATAATGGAAGCTATCCGAATTGGATAATACATTTAGAACGAATGCAACTTGAACGTGAAGTCCTGGGTGCTCGGGAAGATAACTTTTCGAAAGCGAACAGCTTTCCCGCTCTTTTAGTCGCTATACGAAATTGCGCAAAAGTTCCCTTGACGTCCTATAGAATGAAGGTAGATATATGCGTGCGCGTTTGTATACGCATATATAGGTATACCTCGTGTATGGAGTGAAGGAAGAGAACCAGTAGTGTCACCGGTTATTAGATCAGCCAACTTTTTATTGGCAACTGAGGCTAAGTGAAAAGTTCCACGTTCAGTTAGACGCGCTATAAGGGCGAAACTCGAAGGTGGAATGCGAGGGTTTACCTAGGGGCGGGAGGGGGAGTAGGGGGGGAAGAAGGAGGGTTTCAGCTTCCTAGATCATCCGAAGAGTGGGGGGGATGCTGGGAGATTCCTTCGCACGGTCGGATCTGTTCACGGCTGTTACCACTGGCACTAGTCGGGGGGGTCCTAGCTGCGACGTCGATGGAAACTACAGGGTTGTGTTTACTTTAGCAACTAGATCTAAATTTCTGTTTATATCTGCGGCAAGTTTGAATCCCTTGAAACATTATTTCCATCCCTTACCCTTCTTTCCTTCCTTACTTCGTAATGTCAACTTTCGGGGAGTTACACTTCCCAACGACCAGTCGGGTCCGAACAGAATGAAGTACGCGGATTATCCCTTCTGATCGGGCTGACGTCACATCCTGCTTGGAAAATTCATTTAATCAATGTATGGAATTTTCTCTGTGATGTAACGAGGGTCGATCGATAATATTTTGACATTATGTATTTACATAACCTATTTCTGATATATATATAGATATTGGCTGATCTATATAACCGATTGGAATTTGAATTGGGAATATTCTGACGAAGATGACGGAAAAGTCTGACGAATTGGTTTACTGTGTTACGTCACCCTTCATTTTACTGTCACTCCACGTGCACGTGTGGTATTCCGCTTAGATTGATCGCTGGCGGGAATTCGAATTATGCATCAAATATTTCTGTACCATAATAATAATGGTATGGCGATAAGGAATAACGTTTTTCGATAATACGCTTTTTTATTTCTGGTAATTCGAGATATGCGTGGAGACCCATTCAAATAATTGCGCACTGTCAAACGTAATAGAATTACAGTTATAGCTAATAGACACGTCGCTGTAATAAATGTGTAGCCATCTCGGGTAAAAAAATGATATATTTAATAATATATAGTTCATACACCATTTTGCCCATATATGGCAGTAGATTCATATACGAATCGTATACGAAATTTAGGTTATTTAAGTGAAAAAATATTTAGTACAAAATCGTGCATATATGTACTTGGTAGCAGACTTTTTGTGCAATAGCACGTGGGCTTCGCTAAAATTTGTTTATTTTGGAACTGTCAAAAAAAACCATGTGGAACTCGTGAATCGAGGACAGAACGAATTGCCAGCGGCTTAAGTCATAAGTCAACCGACGTCGAAGTTCATGTCTGCAAAATCCCCCAGGATAAATCCAGTCAGTTAAACGCGAAAGGAAAATGATAAAAGTCCCTAGCGACTATCTCTTAAAAATAATGTAACAACTACCCAAGAAAATTTTTTTTTATTTATCCCCTCCAGAACTACGTTGCACCGAGACGATGGTTCGAGCCTCGCTTTCTTGATGGTGCATCTTTATGCTGCATAAATGCATCCCATCATGGATAGTGCACTCTGTTCTGCATCATTACGAAAATAGCCAGATACCAGTATCCATTGGGTAAACGATGAAAGCCGTTAATTTCAAACGAGCCAATGAAAAACTTTTCTCTCGAGCTTCTCCTTGATGCACGTCAATGCTGATTGGTGCGCATCGTTAATTAAAACCAATACTGGCTGGTGACGTAAGTATGGACGATCCAAAAAAAAAGAAATATTCTGGTCTGAGGTGTATGACGTCATTAATTTTTCAATCGCGTTATGACGTCACTGTTATCCTCTCGATATATCTTTGAAGCTCCGATCGAACGTTTTGGCGATCTCTCAAATCTCTTCCTTCTTAAAAAGAAACATATCGACAGAACGAAATAAAAATTTTACCCGAAACGGAATATCTATATGCGGAAAACTCTCGATTAATATTTGTTGAAAATTTAAACCTAGATAATTTCAAGCCAATAAAATTCATATAATACATTGATTAATTCCTGTATTGGAAAAAAAATTATTATTATTATTATTACCGATACTTTACCGATCCATTCCGAGTTATTCTGCTGTATTTCATAGTTTTCCGTTTTTCCATTAAACCGAAATGGAGACTGCTCGAAAAATAAAATCAAAATCAAAATCTCGTCACGCCGGTTCAACAATGGCGTCACCGACTCACATAACCTTAAAATTGTTACCGAGTCGGTAATCGTTAAACCGTGATCGAATGAGCCGCGTCAAGATAAGCACACCATAAACCAAATAGAAATGCCGCGGAATGTACGACAACGTAAATAAAATGTAGCGAGAAAATATATGGAGCAGTAATATCAAAGCGGAAATCTGAGTAACACATCCGGAACACTCGACATAAACGTTTAAGTTATTTCGAGTCGAAATTTCCTACCAATAACAGCGCTCTCGTTCGTGCCACGAGAATATTTAACCTAACCTACATATACACCGCCCATAACTACGTCATTGGTGAACAACCTCCACACGCCTGATACACTTGCAGAAACCGCACGCAACGTTAGCCACACGTAACGGAGCATGCAGTCCGAATAGAAATCACGCGAGTTTGGTCATGGCGAAAAATCAGTTTTGACAGTTGCGACAGAAGAGAATTCGATCGGACGGAAGACTGGGTTAATTGACCATTGACACGCGGGCAATATAGTACAAAAAATTATTTAAAAATCCAAAATATATCTTGGAATAAAATTTTTGTTTCTTAAAAATTTTGGAAGTCAGCATATTGCATGGACTAAAAAATGTGCATATACATCACTGATAACGGATAACAATATAATAGTCTACAGTGATGGATTATAATATCAGCCCATGCACCCTTGTGAATTTCACTGGTGCCGCGTGACGATGAATGATCAAGGGGACTTCTGTGTTTGGTAACGCCACAAGAATAAGTCCCTCGCCAGGACTGTTTCCAATTCGCGTCACGACTTTGAACAGTGGCGACGGGCGAACTAAACAATCTCATGGCGGTATCGGAACGAATAAATTTACCCAATTTACCAGTGCCCCAAATTCAGACCCAATAAGTCCCAAGGGCTCTCATCGAAGGCCCACAAGGGCGAAGAACGTCGAACCGGTTAATTCGGGTTGCGGAAATAGACCAGCAATTAAAAGAGGGCTATCTAATTTCAAAAACAACCCCTATCTAAATCCAGGCCCGTGACAAGAATCCCTTTATGAGAACGGCGGTCGACGTCTTACAAGGGAAGTTCAACTTCTACTTTGATTCCTTTCATCCCCTATATCTAAAGCCTACCCTTTTACCCTGATATACCAAGTCACTGGGATATTCCAAATCAACCCCCCTTCTCCCAACCCCACCCGAGAATTCAGCTCGAGTCAAATTAATCCAGGTGGATGCCTTCTGGAGCGTTAATCAAAAAGAAAAGAAAAAAAAAAAAAAAAGAAAACAAACCTAACCTCAGATAAAAGTGCAAGACGCTCCACGTGCTCCGACTGAATAAATTCAAAGGAGGGTTGCTACCCCTATACCGATCGTCGAGTCTGCTTCGAGACTAACCAGTTTATTTCGATAATTATCCTCGGCTTGCTGAATAACTTTTTTCGACCCCCCCTCCCTCTCTACGAACCACTCTACCTATTTCCCCAGAGTACAGCGTCAACCACTCTCTCGGTCTACGTAGTGGTGGCTTCGCTCGTGTATTTCTTTTTTAATTCCTTTCACATAAGAGCCGTTCGATCGCGAGAGCGAGGATTTCACATGGGAGAAATTATTTGCAACAGCATATATAAGTTTTCTGTAACGGCAGATGCAGATATACCAATACCATATGGATACAGTCCCGAACATATACCCTTCGTCGTATAATTGATATGTGGAGCCTGTTGTATCGTTAGATTCAATCAACCGTAACTAATGGCTTATCAGAAAATTAACCTCCCCCCCCCCCCCCATTAATTGTATCCATTGTAACGTTTCCATTGATTGATATATCGATCGTGGCAATTTACAAAAATTGTACGGTAAACCTTATCTTGGTCTCGAACTACGCTGCTGATAGAATCGATTTCAAGTAACTCTCCGTAAAATCTCCATAGACTGTACGCTTCCTAAGGGAGGTATCAGAATCCAATGGATTTAACGTAATTTCGGAGGAAAATAAAGGGGATGTCTTTGGCGTCCCCGTGATTCCCGTTGATTCAACGTGGAGCGAATAGGGCGAGGCCGACCACGTTTCTCCGGCGCCGGGACTGCTTAATTCGTAAGCTCGCCCGCTCGTTTACGTTAGTACTTAGGGGTAGGTCCGCCCCTAGCGTTGACTTTAACTACCAGACTCGAACTCCTTCCAGCGCTAACGGGCGTCGCTATCTCTTCGCCAAAGTCCGGATTTTAATCCGCCGATCCCAGGCGATATCTACTGGGATTAGGCAGATGGCGAAGGAGAGAGAGAGAGAGAGAAAGAGAGGAAGAAGGAGAAAGACTGGATATACAGGAGGGTGAAGGTGAACGGATGCTCAATTCAACGACTAGTAATTGCGGACAATCTTGAATCTGAAGTCTGACATTGATTCTACTGATAAATTCAGTCTGATCCTAATAGGCCATTTACGTAACTTGAGTTTACCTCAAGGTTATATCTACTCGATTCGTCCCTATCGATAATGTAGCGTATACACGTAAGTACTGTAAGATTTGGAAATACTTAGCCCGGATCGATGTTCAATTTTATATTTAATTATAGCTTTGGCTCCCTTGTTACTCGAACGCCGAAATCCTGCGGCGAGGAATAAAATGGGGAGGAAAAAAAAAAGAAATCGTTATTCCGACGAAGCACGCGGAATAACAAGGATCCGATCAAAAGTGAGATCTCTTGGACTATCTCCGACGAATAAATAATCTCGGATAGATATTAAATGTCAGCCAATTTATATCCAATGGATTAAATAGCAATTTGGTATTCGGGCGAGCGTTCTGAATTTTAATGTTACTTAAAGATCCCTTTGACCTTTTGAAATTTTCCTCAACCCTTCCGACCGACAGGGGGTAGGCACTCCCTTTGAACCGAAAAAAGGTTTTTTACGTCATTACCTATAACAATTCCTCGAAACCACGTGTACCTTAAATATACTTCGTTTTTTATTTGACTCATATTTTATTTTTCGTATAACGATTCTATTCTTTATTATTATTATGCTTTCGTATTTTTATTTTTACGTAAAAACTCTATAACTCTCGCGCTGGGGTGGGAGGCGGTATATTAGTATTAATAGTAGCATAACGGCTCCAAGTATCCCTGGCAGCCACTCATCGCCCACCCCCTCAACCCCCTTCAACCCCCTTTTGCCAGTGTAACGTCAGTTCGAGGAGTTCCCTCTTAAGGTAAAGCTCTCGCATTTTTTTTCAACCGTAAAATCTTTACTACGGTTATTAGAGGGACTTTACGGCCACGTTGCTATACGGCCCAATTTCGAGCTAATTTTATAATGTAAATTATGCAAGATCCATCAGTCCTCTCCTACGAAAGACCCTCTGGACCCCCCTCGCCCTTCTCTGCCACTGAATTCAAGAACTGGCACGGTTGGCCACCCTCGTATCGGTTTATTACTCCTCCCGCGAGAGAAAGAGAATAAAGGACGAGGGTTGATAGGGTGAGAGAATTTTTATGAAATCCGATAAAGAGAAACCAAAAAGTAAAATTCGTATATTTTTCATGCACTTGAATTAAATATGTCCGCTTACATTTTTCATGTCTGTAAAAACCTCGTATACGCGATTATATGCTTGCGTTGGTTTTTTTTTACTCAAAATATACGTGCATGTATGGACTCGGAATTTTGGAAATTCAATTATTTCGAATTTATTTCGACTTTGAAATCTAGTCGCTCTTTTTTCTCTTTTTCTCGCTCGCCTCTATCTCATGGGATTTCATTGGCTACGCTTGTATCTGTTTGTACAACGAAAATTGAGAATGAATTTTGAAAATTTATTTATTATTAATTAAAAAAAAAAATTTGAACCGAGTAGATAGGTTACATATGTCTCATCGGTACGTGTTACGTTCTACCGTATAAAATGTTCGTATGGAATATGTACCTGTTGTAATATGAATTCCCAGAAGTTTATTCAACAGGGAGAAAATATATCATATTGCACTTTGAGCTCCACACGTAGAATTTTATGATGAATTAATTACTGTCAATTAATCCAAAAATGTAACATATTAATTATTTTCCACTTTTTATGCATTTCAGGTAAACCGGAACCCAAAGTCAGGTGGTTGATTAACGGAAAAATACGAGACGAAGAATCCGAGCATACTGCTGGTGACGTCATTGAGAATAAGTATGTATATACATGTTAATTTTTCTCATGTAAATATACTGTTACGTAAAAAAAAATTTGCCTCGTGCAAAAGTATTCATTATTCAAGTATACTTGTTTCACGAGAAATAAATTTCTTTGTTCAGGTTAATTCTGCCTTCGACCACTCGTGCAGAGCACAACTCCGTTTTCACGTGTCAGGCACTGAATACCGATCTGGTCGAGCCAAAGGAGACCTCGCTTGTCTTGGACCTCAATCGTGAGTAATGGCGCCCTTTAAGGGCTATCGGCATACACAATGCATAAGTTTATTTCGCGATTATTATCCATGGGCATTGTTATTCTTTACGGAGGGAGGAGAATCGATCGATTATAATCATATATAAAATTCCCAGTTCGATACTTAAGTAACAGCATGGATTATGAATAGCCAAGGACATTAAAACTTAATAAGGAAAATATCGAAGATCGATACGCGTACGATATGAGCTTTTGACTTCTAGTATTTCCGCAACCGATGATTGGATGGTGGTGGTGGGGGAGAAAAAAAGTTCAAAAATGTTCGGAAAACCTCGGACGAAGTTTTTGATTAGCTATCCGGCTCCCGTCATCGTTCCATCAGGAAATCCGGTATCACGATACTTTGATTAACGATATATTCGATTTCGTATTAAGATTACGTGGGGTTTTTATCAAAGACGTAATTTATACGTATAAAGCGGAAGAAGGTACACGGACAGAATTCTCATTTTAAAGTAACAGTCAAACGCGAGATAAATCTTGGAAAAAGTAAAATTTCCTAAAACTGTACTATAAAAGAGAGAAATTAGTGCATTTTAGTATTTTTTTACTATGCTGACTGATAAAATTTAGAGATCTTAAAATTTGCTGCTCTGTCGATAAAAACAACCTGCCTTACCGACGCGTCTCAATGTTACCAGGTTCATGGGTAACTTTTGCCGCGCGCTCGAGACGTAAACTTACTAGAATGTTTTCACCGTCAAACGAAACATTTCTAATTTATATATTCCGTACAAGTTTTACCTGCAGTCAGAGACCAAACGAGCGTCTATACGTCTGATATAAAATTTTTCCTTTCCTTACGTAATAAAGAAGAAGACGAGCGCCTGACTCGAATTGAGCTCCAACAAACGAACGTTCGAACCTCACGGCGTTTGTCCTACGATTCGCAGTAGCGTCGAGGACAAAGGTCCTAAAAGCAGAACACATCGTTCACACCGTCGACGTCGATCCCGTTCCACTAGGCTCAGTCAGGATCCGCGTTGATAGGAGTTTCGACGAAGAGAAGAGCGAGGAGGTGGAAGGAGGTTCGTGCTCGGGCTGAAAGAAGAAAAATGAAGTTGAAAAAGCCAAAGACCGATAAAACGTCTTACTAAGGGTTGTCAGGGTGAAAATAGGATAGCGGAAGGAGAAGAAGAGGTCTGGGGGTGGTTATGGGATCGGTATGGGGCTGAAGTACAGAAGGTGGGTCGAGGAACCCTAGAGTCGTGGTAGAACGGATCGCGTGCTAGTTAAAGTCGTCGACGTTTCTACGAAATTTTCACCTGGTGGAGGGGAGAGGGAGGTGCTGGAGGAGGAGGTTCCCTTACGGTTCGGCTGGATGATTTAACTTTGGAAACCTACCCTAACCTTAAAATCGCAAGAAAATGTAGAGGGCGCGTGCTTGACGGCGGACGCGAACGAAGAGGAAGATCCGAGATTTGTGAGAGGGAAGGAGGATGGTGGAGAGGGGGGGAGGGGAGTGAAAAAAGAAAACAAATTCTTATCAGACGCTTAACAAATCAGGACTCGGAGCCCCTATCACGCGCAGGGTGCTTGCCTTACATTAACGATAAGATCTATGAGACACTAGAAGTGGCCCGGGCCTCCGGCTCGCGCCCTCGAAACCACCCTTAAATGGGAGATAAGGAAGGAAATACATTAAATCCTCCGAGGCATCCCCCTCTTTCCGGCAAACGTCCATCTACGTTTCGGGTAACACCACCCCCTAACCATTCCTAACCCTCCGACAACCTAAGCCTTGTATTCTTGGGGGAGGAGAGGGCTAGGGGTTGCAGCCCCATCGGTCTTAAAAGTTTGAAAAATTAAGATTTTTCTCTTTTATCTTGCCGACTCTTCCTACCTTGGCCGATCTCCTCCCGCAACCCTTAAACTAACCAGTCGCCCTGGGCGCATCGCTCGAATCTGTTTTACTCGGTTCCTATTAGCCAGAGAGAGAAAGAGAGAGAGAGAGAAGTTTCAAAGTCGAAACTCGCTATAGTCGACTCTCGCACGCGTTTGCAGCTTTGGCTCAGGGGGTTGTTTCGAGTGGCGGATGAATTTGCGAAAAATAACGAGAACCCTCGTCACCCCAGCACTTCGAGAAGGTTGACTGGGGACCTAACCACCCCCCCCCCCCCCCGTTTCAAACGTGTTCGAGACGAAGCTCGTTAAGTCGATCAGTCAATTTTTAACCGGCAGAAAAAAAGGGTAAAAAAACGTCCCCATTGGCATCCCTTGCCTTTGCCGTCTTTATTAACGTCATATACACATTTACCTATAGCCAAATAGAAGGTTCGCTTCACCCTCTCCGACTGTTTCCTTTCATTTCCTCAAAAAAATATAACTGCTGCAAAAAGCCACCCTCGTGAATACATATATGCGCGTTTATAACGAAAATCGTAAAAGCCTGCAGCCCGAGCCACAGGTTGGGCGATCCGTAAAGGGTCAAAGGGTAAATATACAGAATATAGCCAGGGAAAGGGGACGAAGATGCAGGTATAAAGCCGTAACGATAGAAATAGGTAAACGAAAGTAAAAGGGAACACTGAGGGGTCGACAAGGGATCTCGAATCTCGCGTAAAAATCCATCCATTGTCCTGAGGGAAAATTGACGGTTTGCGTGAGTCGCCTCTGGCAGGAGCGACCGAAAATTTATGTCGTTCGCTTGAAAATTGAAGGGATGTGTTTTTCGTGTCTTGTTAACCACTACCGCTACAAGCGTAGTGCCAGTACCACTACTTCATGATATTTCGACCCCTCGCACCCTAGCGCGACTATCCACTGGATACTAACCATCATCTACCTATATAGATAACACCTCTTCCCCCCCTTTTTTTTATCAGGGATAAAACGAAAACGTGCATCCCTTTGATTTCCCGCGAACGATGATTACCAGAGTATTCGTTTTCGGATAAAAGTACCGTTCAGAAATAACGTGTACATCGTGATAGGACCCCCCCCCCCCTACCGCACTATATATGACTATAATTTTAGACTATATTACAGGAACAATATACGTAAAAATTTGTAGATCAATGCGAATTGGAAACGCAGCCTAAAACAGTGTCAATAATATTTTGTTAGGTTAGGTTTTATAATTTACGGATAAAGAGACACAGTGAACGGGGAGGAGGATTGTAAACAAAAAAAAGTGTAAATTCCTAAGGGCGTACTTATAGTCGCGTAGTGTATACACTCGGGTGGGACTAGAGAAATAATAAAAGGATAAAATATTTGAAAATTTCATCACGACGTATGACGTCAAAATGACGTAACCGCAGAGGACGGAAGTTACGCTGAACGTGAACGCACCCTACGTAGATACCGGTGTTCCCTCATGGCACCAATTCGAAATCATCCCTCCACCGCGCCCCCTCCGTGACTCGTTGGCTGATTGCAATTTTACACAAATCCGCTAACTCGATTAATCCCTGCGTCACGCTCTCGCGAATGGATCGGAATCATTGACTGTAATCCCGAAATGTAATTTTCCTGGCTGGTTGTAATCCCGCAGTGGGTAAAATCTGCGCGTTATTCCGCGAGCCGAAGTCAAATCTTCACGCGCGGCGATTCCCATAGGTAGACACGTGCACGTGGGTCGACCGGTGACAATGACCTTTCGAATGATCTCGTTACGGAGGAAATTATCTGAGATAAAATTATGAGATACTCATCCCTTCTGTTTACTTGATTTTCATATGCCACTCCCCGGATCGTGCCCGACGCCCGCAGTCAAACCGCTCACTGTGAATATAAACACACCGGCTGACAAGGGTGGGCTGCTCGCTGACAAACGGTACAACGTGACCTGCGAGACGGCCGGGTCGCAGCCTCCAGCAGTGATCACCTGGTACAAGGGAAAGAGACAACTGAAGCACGTGCAGGTAAGGAATTTTGAAATTTTTTCATCCATTCGCATCTTCTCCCCCTCTCCCCCCTCCCACGCCCAAGTGAACCTGCAGGCGTCGCAGCGGCTGATGCCGAAGGTCAAAGTTGAACTTGGTGCAGAGCCTGAAATCCGCCCTGAGAATTCTGATGAACTTGGGTCTTCCTCGGACTTCCACCTCGTAGTCGAGCGATTCGAATCGATGGGGACGAAAGGACTCTGGACTCTCTTTCGCTGTAACGGCAGAACTTCCAGGACTCGAAGGAAGTTCAGGGCTGAAAAATAAGTCCCAGGCTTGACGCAGCCTGGCGGCTTCGTCGGTTTTCTTTGAATCCGAAGATCTAGTTTTGCTCGTTCGAGAGGGGCAGCTTGTCAGCCCCGTTGGTGCTTGATGCTGGCCCAGTGGTCGGATGGTTTTCATAAGGACGTTATCTCGGGCTGGTACCGAAGGCAGGTTGGCTCGACTCCCGGCGCAATAGGGGTTCGAGTGAGTGCAATTGAATTAAGTAAACAACACCTGTCCACTGCAGATATATTTTCATTGGCGGTATGCTAATTGCCAATTAAACAATACAAATTAAATACGATTTCTCGTAAATCCCCCCCGCGTCCAACCTCGAATATCTCGCCCTTAGCCAAAACTACCCATACAAAATTCATCCCCCAACTATAACGTCTGTACAGTGCTCCACGCTATATCTGCTATCCGATTAATATGCAATTTCCCTCTATATTTAATTGCGCCATATTGTTGGGCAAAGCGAGCGTTCATTACGAGCGATTGGACAACGAGCACCCCCTCGCCACTCAGCATCCCAATCGTCCCTGAATCCTTGACTATCTTGTTCACCTTTTTTTTTTCCTTTCCATCTGCATACCCTCCTTTCGTATATTTTCGCTCCTCCCAATTTCATATCTTCTCGACCAAGCGAAACAAGTGCCCACTTGGTGTTCAATTTCAATATTTCTGTCTGGGCGCCCATCGGGTCGACCTTCGTCGCGACTCTGAGAATCCAATTAAGAAAAAATAGCTAAAAACATTTAGCGAATCGCAGGGTTGAAGATTGAAAATTTTCCATCCAGACACAACCCCCCTAGGAATATTCAATGTTCTCAACGATAATGTATGTACCCCAGCAGCGCATTAGCGGTGTCATCCACTGGGACACATACCGCTGTTACTTAAGCAATGGGTCTAAACGTTATTTACCACGCTGTTGTTATGTAAATCGCTAAGTTTTCGTTGCCAAACCTAACCTAACCTGACTCCACGAGTAATATCAATTTTTGTATTCACCTCGTATACGAGTGAATAATCACCCCCTAGGCATTCTCTCAATACCTCAATGACAACTGTCATATCAGCACGTGGTCTCTATCTTTTGGTAACGACCCAAGGTCACTGTTGACACTCCGCAATGTGCTAAGAATCACAGCTGACTGAAACAAGGCTGAATGCGTAACAGTGCACGCTTGTTTGAATTCGCGAAGCCCTCGAGACTGGTATCAGAAACCGCAATGGGTAAAGCAACGGCTGGTGTAGTTCGGTCTGAATGCCCATAGTTAGGGTTCTCTGAGTGGGGCTTGTGGGATGGTTGAAACAGGGAACCCAGAGAGAGGGGGGGCACAGTGGAGAGACTGTGGTACGAGTCTCCAGGAGGGGAGGGGGGTCACCCGCATTATCGATAATCCAGAATCATAGCTGTAACTTCTCCGTACGGGGCTACGTAGCTTAGAGACGCCAGGGCGTCCTTGTTGTCGCTGGTTCCAGCCTTCGGAGTCGCTGCCAATGGAGAATCTGCCGTGGGAGGCGTAATTAATTTCGAGCAGTTCATTACCGGTCCGACCGCAATGCCGACAGTGGGCTCTGGTAGTTCTGTTACGTGTGTGCCGGATGAGTTTGTGTATTACGTAAGCCTGGAAGAGACGGACAAAGTTAAGACGGTGTTTGCAGAGATTGTTAGTGGAGAGTGGAGTAACGTCGAATAGAGAAAATACATGGGGGGGTCGGGGGGGGGGGTAATTAGATATGGAGTTGAACGATGAAAGGTTCTGGATTATTTTAAAAATGATATACAAGGGAAAATTGAGGGGGGGGGGGGGGGGAAGTGACCTTAAGACATATAGCGTGAAAATTGTAACGGGCACCTGCGGGGTCAAAGTTCAAGAAGCATTGAAAATGAGGATACGTGCCGAGACTCCGCGAGGAACCCGAGCTCGTAAGATCCTCTCGTGTGGCCTAGCCTATCCTCGAGAAATGCGAAATACTGCTTGTTCCAGGGTTGGCATCACTGCCGGGGGTTGTTAAATACCGTTGGTGCACGAGTTGCCTAAGAAGGGCGTGTTGGAGTATAGGGGTGAAGATAGGGTATGTAGTTATGGGGGGTGGCATGGATGTTTGTAGGATAAGTAAACGAAGATGAGGGTTAGGATAGTGGGACGTAGGGTTTAGATAAATTCAGTGAGGGGAGGTGAGATTGGGGAGGGAGGGTGGAGCGAGGGTTAAGGGGTGTAAGGAATGGGGGGTAGTAGGTGTGCGGCAGCTCTTTAACATTCTTCGCGGAGCCCTTCTAACTATGAGATAATAAAATATTACCAGGCATGGGAAGGATTCTTGAAGCGTCCCGAGGTTGGCGGTACTGCCGGTGTAAGGGGGTCTCTCTCGCACCCCTTACCGAATCTACCCCTAGATAGGAGATTCTCAGCAGGGCGAGGACAGATATTAACATAAGCAGATCCTCTAGCCGAAGGATCACGTAGAGCACTTCTACCGCATTACCATCCTGATTATCCTATAGCATGCACCCCCCCCATTTAACCAGCCATAGTACCTACAGACATACCAACCCCCCTGCTATACAACGTCTACGAGAGTAGGACGCGCACGGGGTGAGGCTTTGAGGTGTTACTTTGAGAGAGTGAGAGAGAGGGGTGGAGGAGAAAAAGAGAGAGAAAGGCTGAACTCGTAATGATATAATGACCCAACAAAGAGAAATTGTTTACTGTTTACTAAGGATTACACTTTTACCTTTTTCCCCTATTTTGATCGTTAGCCTCGCCATCGTCATCCCCTCGGCATCCCTTATGGCACACTACCAACAACACGCTCTCCTCGACCCGTCTCTCCGAGGAATTCGAGGAATGGCATAATTTTTATTTTTCCCCAAAAACCCGAGAATTCCGGATCGTCCGTTGCATCGTCGAGCCTCCTGCGTGGGCCTCTGTTTCCAGCATCTGCCATCTGGGACTTTAGGTCCACTTTACAGGAGTTTGAGTTCCGCGCAGCCGGCGCCACGACGCCGATGGTCTGTCTGGCAGGATGCGGTTTTCCCTTGGCTTGTTATTGCCGGAATTAGGTAGGCATCCAGGACCCCATACGAGACTCCCACGCCAACCCCCCCGGCAACGACCCTAACTCAGCGTAGCAAGGTAGCGGCCGGGTGGCCGTTTCCCTGAATGACGCAAGGGGTGTGGAAGTGTCGGGGTGAACGTCGCAGGGGTGGCAACTCAATGCGTTTTCTCGGAGAAATTATTTTTCAAATTACACACCCACGACCCCCGTAAACTAGCATGCGAATACAAAGGGAGACCCTGGCGCTGAAAGGGACCGCCAGGATTAAGGGATGAAGACGGAGGATGAAAATGTAAAACCGTTGAAGGGGTTGAACGGCGGTTCCTACAGTCTGGCACTTGTGCGAAACCAACCCTTATCCTCTTGCTCGAGTGAGGCAATACGAAGGTCTGACCGTGTCTCCGTGTGTTCCAGTGTCGAGCGCAATCAGACTTTGAATACAAAATTAAAAACCGCGCGTACCGAACCGACACTCGGCAGCCCTGAATAGATTCTCCACCCTCTCACCCTGCGGCGCTGTAATCGCATTAAGGCCCACCCACCATCGCCGTCGTCGACCTTTCGCCTTTCCCTATAATTTTTCCTAAATCGACGCGATACCCGAAATCACGACAGATCCCATTAAGTCGATCCAACCTGCATTCGACTCACGCGGCTTCGTCGACGCTATGAAAATACGCCAATAGGATTCGCCCCTTTTTCAAGCTAAGTCAAACTTAGCCCTAAATGTCAGAGTAGCCGATTGGCTTGACTTTCCCGTGGGTCGGAAGGTTCAAGTGGGCCGGGGGAGGGGGGGGGGAGAGTAGGGTCGTTCTTGTTATCCCAAATAGATAAGGAAGCCACGGACGTGTCTCTATCTCACGAGAGGGCGTCGGGACGCCTCGCGTCTTTCACGTGAAAAAGTTCCGGTAAGTAGCGCCATTTATAGGTTAGGTTAATACTTTCGGGCTTGATTCTCTAGACGGACGTAACTCTCTCTCTCTCTCTCTCTCTCTCTCTCTCTCTCTCTCTCTCTCTCTCTCTCTCTCTCTCTCTCTCTCTCTCTCTCTCGCTCTCTCTCCCCGGAACCCCGCTATCTTTTATCGTCTCGTAAAATGGTCGCGCGCCGTTAACTACCGGATAGAAATTTTACGAGACGCTCAAATTCGACACGGCAAACGCCGGGCGTCGCGACGCTATCCGGGAGCAAGTAAACGCCGACGTCACCCTCGGAGCCACTATTGTTGTCGTCGTCCTTGTAGGTACACGCAACCCCTATATCCCACCTATCGCCTAGGAGAACAGATAGGCCTCGGATTTTTACGAGGGTAGAAACCCTTAACCGATTGATGGGGTCGGCTGAGGAATGTGCTAAGGGGGTAGTAGCTTTCTTCTTCGATGCAATTGCCAACGGTGAAAAATCATCCCTTCGTGTGTCTCAAGATTTCTACAGTCATATTAGACTTTCGTCTGTTATTATTATTGGCTAGATTTTTTATGCAGCCACCTCCCCTCATTCTCCCCTCCTTTTTTCTTGTTTCTCTTCGTTTCTTTTACCGACCAATACCGCCGATTTCTCTCCTTCTTATCCCTTACACCCACTTCTGGCTAAGGCTAATATTTTACTGGGTGCGAAGATCTACGATGGTATTTATGGAATGATTCATAGGGGCGGGGAGGGGTGCGTTGAAGGGCAAGGGGTTGGAGTCGCCTAACAAGATATCCCAGTTGGTAAATGAGACTTCTGCCTGAGTGAAAGCGTACACACACCCTTACCAGGTGCACCGCACCCCCTGAGAGACTGTTTGAATTCACTGTCTGCATTTGCACAGCCGACAAAAAGTGCTTAAGGGTTTACCGAGGTTGGCGTAGCGACGCCCCCGACGCCCCCGACGCCGTCTGCGCGTTACAACGCGTCAGAATGGAAAAACGGGATGATGGGTTAGGGTTGGTTTTTTTTTTTCAAAAGCATTAATACTTTGATTCAAAATGGCGGACAGCTCATCGCGCCTCGCTTACTCTGGTCTTTTTATTTTTGCCCGCAGCACGCTTATAAGTTAATCGAAAACAGCAGCGCAAAAAATAACTCGTCTACGACGCGTCGATTCATAATTAAATTTTTACGCTCTGGGTAAATCAACTTTTGCGCGACAAAAAAACAAAGAAAAACAAGAAACTTTTCTAATCCATATTGATCTCGAACTTGTTGATTGTGTCTTTTTTTTTTATTTTAGTTGCAGGAACAAAAGGCCGATAATCGCACGGTGAGCCTGATGAACTTTGCTCCGGGCGTCGAGGACGCCGGGAAGAACGTGACCTGCAGGGCGGAGAATCCTAACGTTACAGGATTCTACTTGGAGACCTCATGGACAATCAATGTCGTATGTGAGTAATATCAGGAAGCCAAAACGTATAATAAAAATAAGAATTCGATGCTGTAAGGTTTCTGTAATTTTTCGATTTCCGCTGGGCGATTTCTACCTCGTGAAATCCGATGACGTCAGCCATAAGGCGCATGCGCGTGAAAGTTTACGCTGTCGTACGATAAAGAGACAAAGGGAAGCGCAGCCGCCTTTTATGCACGTGGAAAAACCGAAGGAACGAACGACCGCGTCGAAATTGTCGGGACACGTTTTACTTGCCGTAAAAAAAAAAAAAAAGGTGAAAAGGAACGCGAGGAGGCTGGGTGACCGTAAAAATTTTTGCCCGAGGATCAAACCGTGAAATTTGGAACGTAACGTCATTCGCGACGGCGTTATAAAGTTCCGTTGGAAAACTGAGGTTATCCCGCAGAACCGGCCTGGCATTAAATAGAATAAACGGGAAACGCCATGAAAACCACAGGAATCCCTAACCACCAGGATTCTTGGTACCTGCGGCTTATAGTCGGCAGATCGACAGATTTGAGCGTTTGCTATTTTATGAGGGATATTTTTATTTATCACCACCTCCACGCGACGTCCACGTCGCTTCTGTACAGGAAATGACGGAACATTACCACCCCCTACCACCCTCCGCGTCCCTTCGTCTAACCCCCATTTTCAGTCATTCTTCCGCGACGCCACGATACCGCAGGATTTTATTGAGCGGCAAAAATTTATCATGAAATTACATTCATACTCGCTCGTAAAGTTTACCCCCCTACAGTCCCCCCGACTCGACTTCAAAACCCTCGGCCTTGTATTGCCCTAAGAAATTTACTTTAAACGAGTTTTTTCTTCGCTTCGGCTTTTATCGTGTCGTTCGCGCGGAAGCCATTTTGCCACGATTACTATCAATATGTGAATGGCTCGAATTCCTACGTGCATACCTTAGGGGTGGTAGGTACTTTCTTTTAAAATCTTTTGACAGTCGTTCCGGATATGCAATTTGTAAGGAACATCCTCCCGATGAAAATTTTAGAGATATAAATATATGGCATTGTTCACCTATGGTATAAAATACTTTATATTCCAAAGTCGAAGACGCTCTTAGGTCGTCACTTCCGTCGAATCCCGAGGATCGTTTACGTGAAGTTGGGACTCTGTAAAAGTGCGGAGTACGGGAAATGACGTCACGGCACGTATTCAATTACGCTGACCGTCCTCGTAGATCCATGAAATTACGCCCCTTTGAAACTCGGTACCCTCGGTCCGTCTCTTCAGCCACCTAGGTACATACTGGTGGAGTTCACGCAAGGCGTCATCCGGGTCCACACCCCCCAGGTGGCATCCCCCGTCGGTTTCCTGACTGAAGAAACGTAAGGAACCTCATGAGGGTTGGGGTAGATTACAATAAGTAGAGAAACCTGTGAAAAGTATATATGTATACGAGAGGAGTACCAGTCTCTTCCAAGATAGCGGAAAAAGTCAGTACGTCGAGAAGTGACGGGAGGTGAAAATACGAATAAAAAATAAAGAAGGCGTACACGTATATAACTGCCAACGCCACCCAAGAGAGTGACGGTTTAGTAGAATTAAAAGCTGAGATACCTTAAGCCGCTATCGTCCTGATGAAATTTCGTGAGACAACCTTAATAAAGCGCTGCGCCACGTGAACTGCTCCGCGCTGCAATGGTGTTAAGGGTAAAAAAATTAAAAAAAAAAAAAGTACACCCGTTATATTTCTTCCTGTCACTTTACGGAGCAAGTTCACATTTGATGAAGGATCAGCGAGTGTCGCCAAGGACTGGCCAACTTCTCAAGCCAGTGATGGAACTGAGAACGAGTGTAAAAAGGACAAAGACGGTATCAAGAGACTCGTTAGTCGTGTACAAAGTTTGATATACCTTGGCAATGCGATCCTTGGAATGTTTCTCGGACACCCGTTACACGACGCGATGCTACGATTTACGGCGACTCCAGATTTTAATTACTTTCCTTGTCGTCTCAACGAAATAAGAATTTTCCTCGGCGAATAATATTTTCCACCGGTCGAGAAGAAAGACTTTCGAGGATAATATCTATGTCCCGTAATATATATCCGGGATAAACTACTGGCAGCCATTGTTGTGCTTGTCACTTTGAGTTGTTTTGCTTTTTCCTCACCGACGTCGCCACCGCTGCTGCCTTCAGACAATAACAGGATATCTTGCCGGTGGCTACAACAGTGACAAATACACCCGTGCTCACCAGTTAGTCATGGAGAAATAGCAGGATTTGTAAATACTCGCCGGTGCTTGTATTTACAGTATCTTACTGGAGGAAAAGTGACGTGAAGAATTCTTTAATAATTCACCATAGTTTCCCAGGTACACAGGTCTCAACAATAACAAAAGAGAATTGCCGTTGACAAAGTCAAACACAAAGTGGAGTAAACAATTCGTAGTACCTGTTGACAATTTGAAAATCTTGAAATACGAACTCTAGGAATCGTGTAAACGGCTGGCACAATGAAAAATATAAATAACAAACCAATATTTTATTTTCAGATCCACCAATAGTCTCCTTGCGATTAGGATCCACCCTTAACGCCCAGGACATTAAGGAGGGTGACGACGTATATTTTGAATGTCACATCAAGGCGAATCCACCATGGTCGAAACTCACCTGGATTCATAACGTGAGTAAATAACATTAATAATAATTTTGAATTAAAAATTTTTTTAAGTTAAATGCAACAAAATTATTATATACCTTCAAAATCGGGATAAACGTATGCCGAGTTAAGTTCAGATTATCCCACTACGGTAGAGTACTACTACCCCCTTTATCCGGGGTAATGCGCCGTATCAGCCAGATGCTAGAAGTTTAAATCCTTTATTTGCATAATATATGAGCACATGCGCATACGAAATGGTTCCAAAAATCTTGCCACACCTCCCGTCCCCCACTCCTTATCCCTCAAAAATAAGAGGATATGGAAACGAACATCAAGATCCTAATCCCATATAGTATAATTTATTTGGGAAATCATAATAATATTAATTAAGTATTTTATCAGACGTGTAATGAAATTCCTCGTTAATTTGCCAGGATTATTTACTAGGACGCTATCACGGAATTATTAGGTATCAACCTAGCCAACTCTCACTCTACGATTTCCGCTTCCGGAAATTCAGTCGGATTCCTCACTGCCCCGCCTCTTCTTACCATCCTGGATCAGGATCTTCGCTTCTCTTTCTCTCTCATTCTCTTCTCTCTTACGGTATGCAAGGAACAGCTGCCGCGGCGGTGAGAGATTTGCGACGAAATTGCATCTTAAAAATATGATCCGACTCTCAGCACTGCGCGCCGCTGCACCCGGCGTTTCCTTTGAGACTCTCCAGGCTGGATTCCCGGAACTCGATTTATCCCTCTAAAGTCCCGGGAGGACTTACCTGCCTCAAGGATTCCCAACGAACCGTGCCGGACTACGGGAGTGATTAAATTTCTCCGCGGTCCTACGGACGCAGCCTGGCATTCGTAAAAAAAAAATACGTAGATATTTAAGCAGGAGTATCGATGATAAAAAAAATTTCACGATGATACAAGCCCGAGGTAAATGCCGAGATAATATGAGACTAAAAATAAAAATTCTTAGCCTCGTACATGAATAAAAAAATCTCTTTGTATCTCTTACCTTCTCTTTGAACTCATTGTGTACTTGGTAAGCATCCCCGAAAGGAACACGACTCATTATTAAGGACTGAGCACACACGTCAATTGGCAGCCGTTACGTTCCGCCATTACAAAAAATCCGAACTCTCCCGAACACTTCCGACGATTCCCGAGAGGACGGCCGTACTTGCCACAAGTAGCATAACCTATTTGAGAAGCAATCGCTTTACCACAGCCACGTTTTCACTATTTCGGATGGATATAGGTAACAGGTTGGTACTCTTATAAAAGGACGTTGGTAGTAACGTTATAAGGCGGAAAACCTTTTTGAACTTTTCATCCGAGAAGGTACACTGCCGCTGCTCCACGTCGATTTACGACTCAGTTTTCTTATTTCACCATAGAGCGTGGCGCACTCTGGTGCACTCTCCTTGTACTCTGCTCACGGGGTACGAAATATTCAGCAGTTTACGAGGGTCCTTACCCACGTTACCTACGTATACATACACAGCTACCTAAGTCCAAGACGTTGCACGCTTGCCGCGTTTCCACGCGGCGCTGTTCCTGTTACTCGTTTGCATAAATAGAGCGAGAGAGAGAGAGAAAATATGACATCTCGTGGTAGAGAATAGAGGCGAATGAGAAAGAGAAGAAGTTACCGCGTGTAATTCAACGATTCTCACGGAAGACGTATCGACCTCTCGTAAACGGGATTCGATCGAGTATGGTAAAACGAGGCAAACTAGGTTGAAGAGAGTTCTCATGTTTCGAAAGGTTTGTAAGAAAAAGTCTTTGAGGTTAGAGAAGGTCGGAAGGCAGTGGAAACGTTGAATTCAGCCGAGCATAGATCAATCCATTCCAATTTCTAATACCACGTGTTCGCGTTAGAACGTCGGACTCTTAGAACAGACGTGGAAGCCATACGAATAGCTTTGTTCTCTCTTCTTTTTTATTCTTTCTTATTTTTATACTCACTCTTCTTTCTTGCTCCTCCTCTATTACCTCCTACTGCCAGCAGTGCTGCCACCACTAGTTCTTTCGCTACTATTTCTACTTCTTCTCGCCATTTCTCCACGTTCTCCATCAACGGCTCTCGAGCACTACGCCGTTTCTACGTCTTTCTCCTTTTTCTTTTTCTTTTCTACCTTTATCCGTTTCTTTTCTCCTGCAAAACGCTATCCTACTCTTCCACGTACATTGCGTCGCAGGAGCCATTGAGACACGCTGCGGAAAAATCTCAAAATTCTTGAGAACCTCGGAACCATGCCTACCTAACCTAACTACTTTGTACTTGGACATAAAAGAGACTGACTTCCGGTTGGGGGAACCTATCTTTTCTTTTTCTAGTTGCCGGCTTCTAATATCGTTACGCCTACGGGAAAACGGGGAGGGTAATTATCAGAGAGAAAGCTCAAAACATCCGACGGGAGTCTCGCTTCTGTCCGTTCTACCGGGAGACTCTTTTTCAATTGGAATTATGAGGCGGAAAAATATGAGAGACGACAAAGACGAGAGGGAAAGCCGAGTATGAGCTATCGGAAGAGGATAATGAAATTGTATTGCAATGAGGGATGATCTTTTTGAAATTACATTTACGCGGCGCGGGGGATAAAATTATATACTCGTGGCTAGAAAAGTTTGAATATTAAAAATGATAAGGGTCTCTGCGGAATGGAAATTAATTTTCTCACGTCTCTTCCGCGTCGCTGCGATACGTTGAAACAGAACTTTTTTCCACCCTGGAGGGATCATCCACTTTTTACCCTTATGCCCGTGGGCAACCCTCAATGGATGTCGGGCACATAAGAAAGTGCCAGTGGGTGATTCTGTAGAAGGTAAAAGAAAATTGTTTAACGATATAAGGGTGTAACATTATAACGTTATGTAAGTATGTACACGTGTCCAAAGGCGCGAGGGTAGTTCCCGTAGCAGGAACCTGCATCTTAAGCAGCGATACATCATCCCCGGGCAGGACAACCCCGTGTTCCGTAATATAGCGACGGTAAACTTTAGACTCGATTCGATATTTCACGGAAGGATGACGTCAGAAAACAACCCCTAGCTCGGGAAGGGCGGGCAGACCCAACCACTTGTAGTGGTTGCTGTTTGCAAGGATTTTTATCTAATCCCCGTGCAAAGCCGTCGCTCTTGAAGAAAGGCGCTTTTAAAAATGAGACAAAAACCATCCCCTGAAAATTTCTTCAAGGGCTCGCCTGACGTCTGCTGTATTTTGGGACGTGAAAAATTTTTTTCAATTTCGAAAAAAAATTTCATCCATGTTCTTACTCGTTGAAATTTTCTATCCAGTCACGTGCTACACCCCTCCTTGCCTAAACACTACTTGCGGATATGCTAATATCGTTTTCAAATTAATTTTTTTCTTCCTTTTACTCTACGGAGAAAATCTTGATATGCATGAACTTTACTGTTTGCCCGGGATAGAATGGGATTGGATCATTTTTCCAGGAAATCTCGGTATCTATTACGCTTCCAGATATTCTCGTATTCCCAATGTAGAAAACCCATATAGACACTTGCAGGAGTTACTTTTCTCAGTCGAATGGAAAAAGATATTCCCAACCATAAATCCAAGCGTTTTTCCATACCAGTAATTCCACCAGTGTTTCCCTCTCCCATTTACCTGATCCTCGGGGACAAACTTAATCGCGAGTACAAAAAAAAATGTATTTCCGACCTACGTTATTACGTATACTGTATCGAAAAAGAAATAATGACAAATTACCAAGAAGGCCCCCGTCAATACTTTAATGCCGTTACTAAGAAATTTAATTAGGCTGCTGGTAATTTAATTTTTTTTTTTTTAAGTACGACGTTCATGCACCAAATAATTATTTTCATTTACTACGTACAAATTACCGCGCGACAATCGAGCTACCGTTTAGGATTTTTAAATCCTGAGCGAATTGCGCACAGTCCGTAACTGTGTCGACTGCTACGCCTATGTAAGAAGTTACGAAATTGCATCTAATAACCGTCGTAACTTCGCCGAAGAGTTTGCTACAACTGTATACCGGGTGTCCAAATTCCACGGGTATTCTTATACTGCCAAGTATCTGTATAGGAGTATACACGTGCAAGAGTAATAAAAATACTCCGTTAACGTGCTGATTGGTAAATACTCATTATCCACAGGTCGAATTAATGGTATTTAAAAAAATGAAGGGCCGCTTTGATAAATTAGAAAAAAAATTGAGGAAAAAAATTGAAGCCCGATATAAAGGGGGTAGTAAATATCGAACAGGGCGTTACCGAGTAAAGTCCTCCCAGGCGGACGTCGATGAACTTGCCGGCGTCTCGTGGCTCGTAAATAAAGGCGTCGGGTTGTCGTCGGTTCTCAATCTACTCGTTAATCGGGTCGTTCCGATGCCTCGCGCGTAATTTTCTCGGTATTAAATTATTTTCCCAAGAGAATTTCCACGATCGTGTCCCAACCCCTACTGTTTTCCTCGGTATACACCTACGTGCCGTAAGGGGTTGTGCGACGTCGTGCGCCGCGACGTCGGTTCCCACAGCAGTACCCCAATAAATTGTACGAGCCGAGCGTACGGCACGTCCCTACGACACATCCGGCATGAAACCGAAAAAGGAGACGCGAAGAAGGAACGACGCCTGGCGTCCCGCGTCGCCCACCACTCGAGTCGACTCTCGAGTGCCTCGGCCCCTGTGTTCCAGAGTTCTTCTTTTGAGTCTGGAGTGGCGACCGTGTCGGGAGGCCACGACCCGTTTTAAGGATTTAAGGTCTTAAGGTTTAAGGTAACCCCCCCCCCCCATCCTTCAGCCACGTCAAGTGTCCTTGAGGTTCTGAGCTTTTTTCTTCGTCTTTCTATACCCTTATTCGCTTTCTCTGCATTTCTCCTTCATTTCTTTTATATATCTATATTCGTGGATGAAGGGCGGTAGGGGAAATTTTGAGTAGTTTCAATGCCAGTGGCAAAAATCGCATTTTGAAAAAATCCAATTTCGACGGGTTTTTTTCGAAAAGGACTTCACGTGCCTCGAGATGAATTTTAAGAAAGATATTAAATATTACTTAAGTATTGATTTATTGATTTGAAGGTATCGATTTTTTTATCATAAGCAATTAAGCCTTGAACTCCGCAGAGATCGGTATAGCATCGGCAGTCGGAAAAAAAAGTACGTGTCTCGCGAAATGGCACACGTTGCGTAATCTTAGAAACAAACGAATCCCTAGGGGGAGCTAAATTCTTCCCGAAGGAGCTATAAAGTAAAAGCAGAGACTCCCCACTGTGGTGAAGCATACACGGGAGGAAGGAGGCGTGACGTAGACTATTACGGACTAGAGAGAGAAGGAAGACGGGGGGGAACAAGGAAAAGTAAAAGATAAAGCGAAGAAGAAGAAAAAAAGGAGAAAATCGGGAAAATGGATAGGTTAGAGCGCAGCCAGGGGGGGGGCAGGGTGGGTTGTTGGCAATTTTTCAAGGAATCAGTGCCCCGTCCGACCGGAATGTCGCTCCCTCTTTGCACGCAGGGCGAAGGAGGGAGAGGGGAGGGCTGGTGAGCCGCTCGAACTACACAACATAAATGATAGTACCAGTAACGGTATCACTATATAGTATATACAATTCTATACCGGTAGAACGTGTATCCGAAGAGAGAAGCCAGTCGTCGCGAAATGCATCTAGCGAAAAATTGGCAAAGGGTCGCTCGTATTCACCGATTGGAGACGAGAAGTATTTTTTTTTTATTGGTATTACAGTGGTTTACCTACCATCGATTTTAGCCATCGCGCCCCCCACTTTGTCCACCCTCAGGTTCCATATTGGGTACGCTCCTGACAGCTCCCGGAAGAGACACCTGACCGAGTCTCACAGCCAGGACCTTCAGGGACCACTGTACCGTACAGAGTCCTGCCTTTGAGGGATATCCTTGTGACGTATACAGGAGATAAGGATGTCCTGGAGTAAATTTTTGGTCTGTTCAGAATTACCCCTTGTGCCATCGGGCAAGACTTCGCTGTCTTGGAATTGATTTTATGGATGCTGGCATTCGTGGCCCTGTCGAGGAATTAGTGTCACGAGAGGACTGAACAGTGTTCCGGATGAACGGATGGAGGTCTCGCTGCTCCGGGAATTTGGATACTCAATAATTGGATGAAGGTCGAAGCAATTGCCAGGAAATAAATAAAATTAGCTAGTGATCCAAATCGAGTTAACGTCAGGACGTAATTAGGATTGGTGGTGAGATTGAGGAGTAAGATGGGCATGAGAATGGATGATGGGCTCATCGGTTAAGGGGTCTGATGAGGGGGTTGGAGAAGTTAGTTAGCCCTTATTTAGGTCGAAAACCTCCGAAATCTAATTACCTGAGACGTGCTCCCGTCTCGCCGACTCCATCAGAGTTTGTCGTTCTCCGTCTTTGTAGTTTTGACAGCTACCCTTGACGTTTAGGTGAAAAACCTGAAAAAAAATTAATTGAGACCTAATCTGCATTCTACGAGTTAATATGAGAAAAAAGAAATTCATTTTATCGTACACTTTGATAACCTTGTACCCTGTTGACGACTTTGCGAATTTTCTCTATCTTATGAAATATTCGTCTAGTCGATTCGATAGGGGTTACCTTATATCTTTGGACACCTATACTTTGTACTTTATACCTTCCGCCTACCAAAAGTGTTGGACGTGCACGCTTACCTCTCTGCCATCATATGCATCCCCCTTAGAACAGTATTGGTAGCTCGGTCGATAAAACAGCGGAAACTGCTTAAACTGCAACAACAGAGCGCGTTACGAATTTTCTAGCCGACGGAACATAGTTGCGTGCAGCAGGTGGAAGACTAGATTGGATAAAAGATAGGAGAGGAGGAAAGGAAGAAAAATAAAAAAAAATAAAAACCAAGTGGATGGAGTAAGGAAAGGAGATGGCACGACGGAGTCTGGTAGAGTCGAGGTGCTGACGGTATCCGAGGACAAGAAAAATAAAAAGAAAAATGCATAAAAGTGAAGAGAATAACAGAAACATACATTGAGGAATGAACCGAGGAAGGAAAGAGGGAAGACTTCAAAGTTAGTAAAAGAAAAAATGAAAAAAAGAATGAAGGTAAAATCATATGACAGGAAGTGAGTATAAGAAAGGAACAAAGAAGAAGAAGAAGAAAGTAAGAACTTTCACATTCGTTCAGAGCATCCCTACTGCAGCTCCTAGATATTCGCATAGCTTTCACCCCCCTGAAGTCACAGACAGAGTTTATCCGAGTTTCAAAAAAATGAAAAAGTATACCGACAACAACCCTTACTCTGCATAGAAATTTTTGAAAAAAGAAAGCACACATTTTTTTACTCATATACCAAGCGCCGTTCGAAATTATACGAAAGTAAATATACACGGGAAATGATTTTCGTAAATTGACAAAATGGCCCTTACTCGGCAAACGTTATGGCTGCTAAGGGTGGTTCTCAATCGTCTCGCCACCAAGAGAGTCTAGCACCACCAAGGGTAACCGTAGGTAAACCCTGGGCTTTAGCCGGGGCTTAACCTATGCTAAGCGTGCTAACCCGTCTTCCCTAGACTCGACCACACTGTACATAGATTACAATCTAGTTTAATTGAGTTAGCCTTCCCCTCCCCGTCTTCCCGTTAATTGCTCGAAACGCGCAACCCCGAGTGGCACCTTTTTACCGGCAGAGGCCGAGACTCTTGACTCACGATTAACAAGTACCGTACCTACAGAACGTAGATATATAGACACAGCCGCAACTCCGTGCCTGGAAGCTATAGGCCTGGTACGCGGTGCGACCCCTGGAGAAGACGTACTTGGGCACAAGCCCCTGTGGCAAAGAAAAAAAAAAAAATCAAACCAAAAGGGGGGGTACGTATAACAATAAGTTTAAGTAGGTAAGGGTGAGTGGCAGGTGGCAGGAAATAGGGGTTGGGCATAACCGCACGTGTTACGCGGCAGAGTCTAGGGGATGGGAATCCCTCGAAGTCGTAGATTATAAAACAATCGAATAAATCCAGGGGTAGGTCCGCTCGGGAGATACAGGAGTCGAATATATACCCTCTACCCCTTTCCGGTAGAGCTGCGAGAGCGAGAGAGGCTGAACTTTGAAGGGGTGGATACGGAGTAAGACAGAGAGAAGCACTAAGGGTAGTTTCCCTGCAGGATTCAAATGGCCTCGTTTTAAATCGATTTCGAATTGTCTTCGCGCATCGCTGAGTGGATTCGGTAAGGGTGCTAGGTACTGGCAGGGTTAGGGGGTCAGGGGGTTAAGGGGTGAGGGGCAGGGGGTCAAACTGTACCAGGTATGCCAACCAGAAGCTACATCCGGCTAAGGGGAAGACGTTAAGGACGTAAGGATCGCTACCGGGGAAAAACGTCGCGACGCCCCAGGGAAATGGCTGCCAAAGACAAAAGACGACGCCAGGCGTCTCGTCTCGGACTGATTAAACTATCTTCTCCCTTATACCTAGTTGAAATCCTTTGGCAGCGATGTTTGACCTGAAAATTGAACGACCCTAATTCACTGGCTACCACCCTGAGCTCCGTCGTCGTAGGTGCCTTGGCAATATGCCGTCGAGGTACTACGTCTGAGCGGAGGCCATTTTCAAGTTGAATTAATTTTTTTTAGCCATGCTCATTTTCGATCGTCCGTAGTTCATTGGGTTTTTTGATATTCTGAACCAACGGAAGCGAAACGAGTGGCAGGTAAAAAATTACCAGTATCCAACATTGCTGATTATGGTTTATTGTGTACAGGCAATATTTATCTAATTATTATGAGGGACCAAGAAAAAAATGTTTAGGGGACTCTTAAACAAATCCATCACCGTTCCTTATTTCGATGTTTTCGATTATTCGTAGATCGACTCGATATTTGTATAGTATAGACATACTGGATTTTCTTATCTATATGGTATTTACCTACTTTGTTGTATTGTTGCGAATCCTCCGAGAATTGCGTAACGACTTTGGAACTTGCAGTCTCGTCAGATAAATACGTTATGGATAAACTATTATATAACTGTATATAACTTTTTTATGCAAGATTACGTGGATAAAAGTCCATAGGTAAGAACGGTCTAGGAGCAACAATAGTTTTTAGAAATTATAACCAACTCCCAATCGATCAGTTTAATCTACTTTACCGGTTTATAGGAACAGGATATGCTTATTAACGAAATACTTTAAAAATCGAATACAGACAATAGGAAACTAATCGTTATTTAGGTTTATAATTTATATTATATGATAAGATATAAATTTGGAAAAAAATTTCGACAAATCTTTTCAGAAATATGACGTATGCTCTTGGAACGTATATGACGTGTAGTTATTCGTACTGGACGATACTGTTTGTATTTTTGTGTCGCCCTATGTAATAGAATGTAAAATATGAATAACAGATATATTTTTCTTCCATATTGCTTTTTTTATTGTAATTTTTGTTTTCATGAGTGGTTTTAATATTTATTATTGAAAATTGGGATACCCCTTTTCGTTTGGTTTTGAAAAATTTCTAACGATCGTTATTCGCGTAATAACGTAATAACGCTTTCTATCTATCTATCTATCTATCTCTGTCTCTCGCAGCATGAAATCCTGACGCACAACACATCAGCCAGGATCATCTGGTCGAATCAAAGTCTCGTCCTGCAGAGCGTGACCAGGAGCAGCGCCGGTTCATACGTTTGCGCTGCCACGAATTCCCTCGGGGAAACCAAAAGCGAACCGCTGCCGTTTCGCGTGAAATGTGAGTAGATTTCTAATACGTATATATAGATATAGTATAGTGTTAAGATCCATGGGTATTGGACTTTTCAGTATAAGGGAAACAAGACTGATGTCAGGAATGGATAAGGAAGAAAAAAGGATTTTTGAAATATAAAATAAAAAATAATATGATCTACCGATGGAGATATGAAATTTTCAAAATTCCACCAGATACTGCAAATATGGTTTTGGAGGTCGGTGGTTGAGAACATAGTATACACGTATACGTTCGATAGTAAGGAATTGGTGAATATTTACCACGTACTTAGCCCAGCGTACATTTTTTATACCCAATTTCCGGTTATAGGCCGCATCCCCAATACGCGACGTATATAAGAACGTTGAATAAAAATATGCGAAAACTTAAAGGGTGGACCCATTTTTTTCTACCTTTTCTTTATGCAGCCTGACTTCACGGTGCCATCACATTACCCTCATTTTATTGCTAGTTTCTCTCGTCTTTTTTTTTTTTCATAGAACTAAAAATCCTCCCATCCCTGTAACCCATCCTCGTTACATTTGACTCCTTGGGACTCACGCCCTTCTTACGACATCCCGCAGAGTAAAATTTCCTTTTTACGGGTTACCGCGTTTCCGGAATTCCTTTTGGGACCCTGGCACTCTGTCAAATTCTACTTGGCGTCGCGACGCCCTCCGTGGATTTCGTCAATTTTTGATGAACGACGGTATCCGCTCTGACGACGGTCATAAATCTGGAAGTAGAAACGAAAAAGGGTCCGGTCGTCCTCGCGGAGAATACGCTAATGGAGAATCGTCCACCCTGGAGAATTTAGGGGTTGAAAAATTTAGGAAAAAAAAAAAAAAAACGATTCCAACCCCCGCCCTTAATTTGTCCATTTTATTCGCGAGCCAACTGACTTACTCGTATAGCCCGTAGTACCCGACCATACCCCAGGGCTGCCAACCCCCTCGAATTTACCCCTAGAGAAAAGGCGGACGTAAAGGGAAAGCGTACGGGGCGAATACGGGCTTGCATAACTCTGTCGTTCGTTTCAAGTGGATTTCGCGCTCGTAAAAGGACGCCGTCAATAAAACGGTAGACGCGTGCCCGGAAAGCGTTAGTCCTTCGATCACGATTGCCAACCACGCAGTACCTCACTTCAGGAAGTATTCCGACAACTTGCCGGATTCTTTATATTCGCCAATTTTACGTGTTTTTCACCAGGACGATGCTCCGGGCAACATTCGCGCTCTAACCACACACGCTGCGCCACGTGCTCGTCGACACCCTTTCGTTCGATACCGATAAATATAGGACACTAAAAAAAAAATCGAACAAATCGATAGAATTGCTCCATGCGTCATACATGTAGTATACCTATATATATACATATATCAGACGTCGTCAATCTCTTTGTAATCAGACGCTTCAGGACATTAGAATTTGCAACTTCCGGTATAGATATTCTCCTCTCTCTCTGTAAATATATATATACATATATATACAGTAGCAATTAGAAAACATACCGGAAGTAACAAACTAACGAGTATACATCGGGAGGCAAAACTCAAGTCCCGACGTCGCCGATTCGTCACCCCTTTAATTCCTCGAGAATGTTTACCCGGAAGCCAGTCATCAAGTTGGAGCCTTTGCTCGGGGTACTTTAGGTTCTCCCGAATCACTGGGATCGAGCGGGGTGTCCTATATCTATATACCCAACTACACCCTACAGAACAGAAAACGGAAGGAGTCGAGTCGCAGAGTGTGCGCTTGTTAAGGAAGTTAGCCGATATTCCGGAAATTATGGGCGGGATACTAATGTCTTCCGTGCTCGGAGAATTACGGGATAAAACGAAAGGATGAGAAGGACAGAGACACGTTTGTGCGGATAGCGATATACGTCAGAGAGAGAGAAAAAGAGAGTACGTGTGTATACGCGTCATACTAGGTAGAGCAAAGGGGAGTATGAAAGAAATTGTAATGGAAGGAAGAGCAAAGTGTTCAAAGTTGGCAAAGTGGCTCATCGGCAAGACGCTTCAGTCCCTTTTCAGTTGCGCGGGAACTTTCAATAATTCAAAAGGAACGCGTCACGCACGACCGACCGAGCGGTCCTCCCGTTTTCGTTAAGAAACTTCACCGCGGAACGAAGTGCCAACTTGCCAGCATAACGGTCGGGGAAGCCGCAAGCTGAGACCCGCGGGAAAGATTTTGCCTTCGGTAGCGACGCTACTGCGTGGATCCGTCTTGATGAAAAGTTTTTTGAAATTTCAAGGTTAACCTGTAAATACTATAAAAGCCACCCCCTGCATTATCTACAAGGTACACGTGTGGTCTGACGTCACTTTCCGTTACCTACCTGTTACGCTTGGACCAATCAGGGGAGATGGGTCCTTTAGCACCCTTATACAGTACGCCCCTGGATCTTGTAGCCATGGGGTAGCAGTGCCGTTAACGTTGCTTAAGGCTGCGTTTGGATCTTATGCACTCATCAGGGGTTGCACTTTGCGGATAGACTCTCGGATGGCTTTATCTTATCCCGAGACTTGGCACCAATCGACCCTCCAAGTCCATCACTGAATAGGATAGCATTCTGCTGAATGATCTTGTCATTAAGTATATTGCGCTGCAGCTGCGGTTTACGAGAGGAGCACATTGTTAAATTTTCAATTACCGTCTCCTTACTGCTGTGTTACTATTCGAGATAAGGAGAGGTCGTTCCGGGGTACTAGCCAATCGGAGGATAGCTCCTGGGATTTTCAATAAGTGCTAATCGATCGAATAGATCGATACAGATTGAAATTATTTAATGAGGGTACAGACCAGCAAACAGTGCTTTGGGATGCTGCGTATTAATTTATATATCTGTGTATTAAGTATATCCATTCTTATCTGATCCTTTCATCTCACGTAGCTATCGTCTATCGCATACCGTCGTTCAATCCGATTATCTAGATGGCCATCTCGACGCCTCGTTAAATTCAAAAACCCTTAGTGATACGTATGTAATAAGTGTCGAAGGATATATATGTATACCGGCCGGCAATAACCAAAAGCACATGAATAGATAACCCACGTGAATTTCAATACCGAATATTTTAACCTAACCGCGTCATCCACGTTATACGACATTAATGCTATTCTATTAATATAATACAGAATGGCGCAGGCTTTATTTATTGCTCCAATATTTCCGTAGCATCCCTGAATATAACGTATACGTGATATATAAATTAATCCCACTGTCCCGGTACAGGTGTGAATCGGCCTTTTGAAATCCGGCACCAAGCCCCGCAGATCATTATTTTCAAAAGGCCATTGTTATGGAATAAAAAAATGCTTCGCTAGTAAATCCAAATATCTCTCTGTCGCTGTGCGCGCGGATTATAAGCTGCCCGTGTTAAACTGATTAATAAATTAATTGACGCATGCGCAGACGCACCGGTCTGCACGGAAGACAGGATCGTCGTGATCGGCGCGTCACGTGGCGAATCCGTCGACGTGCCCTGCAAGGTAGACGCCGATCCACCCGCTCACAGCTTCCGCTGGAAGTTCAATAACAGCGGCGAAACTCTCGAAGTCGCCACAGGAAGATATTCCATCGAAGCCAGCGGCGTGAGCATCTTGAATATCACTCCGGCCACGGAATTGGACTACGGGACTTTATCGTGCTGGGCAGAGAACAGCATCGGTTCTCAATTCCGTCCGTGCGTCTTCCAGCTGGTGACTGCCGGTGAGTGACGTATTATTTATTTGTGAAAATGTAAAATACTAGAAAAATAGTTATCGTTCTATGCACTGTATCGTGGGTTAAACGAGTCCACGTGTATATGTTGTTGTTATTATCAGGGCGAAGACTGTTTTTAGTGCACTGGAAATTTGCCTTCTGCTTAAACAAAGCCGGCGGCTTACAAAAGCAAAGTAAACAGCACGGGCGAGGATGGTAAACAATATTTCAGGTTGCATGCGGACGCGCCTTTTGCTTCCTGTTGCGTCAGTCTCTTGTATCAATACCATGGAAGCCCCGTAAATGCGTATGCTCCTTGAGGAATAATTAATACCGAGGACGTGATGAAATCCGAGAACGAATTACAAGACGCTGTCGGTTTGCACAGTACGTTGGTATTTAATTGGCAACGTTAATTATGTAGAGTATGCCGTAATAATAAGTCGACTAGCGTTGGGATTCTACGGGACTGGATCCAAAGCCTGTGTTAACGGCGCAGCACTAGCAGCTATTGTACCAAGGACGGTTTCGAAGTTAACATGGCAAATCCATCGGACCGGTTCCATATAGTTTCCGCTTCTCCCGCCAATAGCATATACATCCACGCTTACCTCCATTCTACTCAACAGTTCACTTCCAGTTCTCTGCTATGAGGGAGTCAAACATTTGATCTCACGGAGTCTGCGGCTACAGCTGCAAATTACAACGTGAAGTTTGGACTGCTGCTGTTCCTTGGTATTATCGGGATCGCGTCCTTAGTTGGCCCTTCCTTCTACGGCCCCTTCGGGTGTACAAGGGTCAACGGTATATTTGATAGTCGTGACTTTTTAAGACGATTTTTTTCGACCCCCCCCCCCCCCCTCCTCAGGTCAATGAACCACGAATATCAGTGATCGAAGTCAGGATGGGAATTGGGATTAGTGGAATTTGACAAAAAGAGGGTATTTAAGAAATTTTGTTAATGCTCGATGAAAATTGACAATTACATTTTTTTATTTTTATTTTTTTTGTCGCAAGAGACTCCAAAGGAAATTGAATGTGGAGTTGGGGTAGATTGAGGGAGAGTCGTAAAGTTTGCTACGAGAGCCATCAATTCTGTGGAAAGGGTTATCGCGAGTGGATGGTAGGGGAGGGGGTAGTACTTTGGATTTCGTTAATTTTAATAATATTTATCAAGCATATCGCGAATCAGCGAGACATTCGACGGGATTGGATTATTTTAATGGATTTCGTGGGTCCTGGGGAAAGTGGGGGGGGTTCTTTGGGTAAAGGAATGAGCTCTTTGAGTATATAGATATAGGTATGATGTACCGTTGATATATTGTATGGGCGCATAATACAGATAACGAATACGAATTTAAATGTCAGTACGGAGGTACGTGTAAAATTATGCAGGAAAATGTAAAGCAAAAGGGATAGAGTTCCTATGAAAATTGTGGAAACGGGGTTAATTCGTAACAGGGCGAGGGCCCGTATTTTGAGGGGACTTCGCGGCATTTATATACTGCGTAAAAAAGGCCTCTGGTCTTTTTTGCTTCCTCATAGAGAAAGCTATGTGACGGTGGAAAATTTTTTTTTCGAGGTCTTCGTGTCCCCATGTTCAGAATGTGCCAAAAGGTCGAAAAAAAAACATTTTGAAAAAATTTCCAGATGTGTGTATGTGCAGCTCTATAATGCCTTCATTGACTACAATTTTCGTCATGATTCAAGCTGCAGCTCAGATTTTATGTCGTTTTCAAATTTCCAAAAAAAGGACGTTATCACTCCAGCGATGTCAAATTTTGTGATACTCGTCTCAATAGTTTTTGACGAAGAGGTTTGTATCCAAGGTTGGTTGGTATTGCATTTGGAATTCATCGAGAAGTTTTGATTTTATGATACTTTGAATTTTTCGAAAAATCAACTTTATCCCTGTAACTAGCGCTTACTTCTACGAATCAAACAGCAATTCTCTGCAAGTATGAAATATCATCTAGCCGCAATACATAAGAAATTTCGCGGTTCGGTAGTAAAAAAAGATTCATCTATCAGGAAGTCAAAGATTTTAAAAAAATGAAAATTCTTCCTCGTATAGAGACTTAGTACACTACCTTTGATTCGGAAGTTTCAAATTGCAAATTTCAACTTACGGCTTGTTTTTTTAATTGAACACAAAGCTACTTTTAATGCTCGAATTAATCCCACCGAAAGCACGCACATGTACAATCTCTTGTATATTTTTGGCATAAAATCAGCATAATTTAGGATTAATTTGCACAAAAGCATACGAGGGTTTATGATATACGTTGAGCCACGTGAGTCTGACGTCGCGGCGCTGACAGCTGACATAACGAATTTGTATCAACGTCGTTGGAAAAGTCGACGAGACGAATTGAAAAAAAATTTTGTCCGTTCCCTGTCACGATAATACTTTTTTTTTTCTCTTCTTTACTTTTTTAATCACCCCAATCCACAACTCTCGTCAAAGAGAAACTCTCCGTCTGTTCTTTCATTCCATCGTTTCGTCTCTCGGCTGTCTAACCATCCTCAAACGTGTCTGACTCTCTTCGCTTATTTCTCCCTACGAATTAGCCATGTTATCTTTCTCTTTTGTCCCCTCTACTCTGCGTCCCGCTCTATCTCTATCTCTCTCTCTCTCTCTCTCTCAGCACCATTGATTCTCTTTGACAGAAATGAAATTATTTTCGAAGCTCGCTGTTATTGCAACCGCTTACCGCACCGGGATATTGAAATTCAAGGCAGAACTGTATAGAGCAATGTTATTTTATGAGGGGTATGAAAGGAGAGACGAAAAAGGCGGAGGGACCGAGGCTTGTGAAAGGTTCGATTCGCGAGCGAAGGACACTTTTCGCTTATCTTTTTTCAAAAAGACAAATGAATAACATTTTCTTTTCGTTACCGACGAACGCGACACGCTTTTATTATTTACGATATTTCTTATCCCATCTAACCCCCTGATCACCTGATTAAGTTCAAACAATTATTTAATCCTACCATTGTACTTTTTGTCTCGGCGAATAATAAAAGATACAAAGAAAATTCTAATTTAACTAATTATTCTCATAACTTAATGTAGCTTCGTAACAATGCAGGATACTCTATCCGACCTCGTTTACTTTATATCTTTATATATAGTAAGACTTTATATATACCCGGTGACAACTGTACGTATGGTCACAATAATTAAGTATTTTGCTCACTTATTTCTGGGTCACGCGTTATATCGATATATCTGTATATAGAACTTTATTTTTTCTAATAACAATTGCAGGCAAACCATTTCCCGTGCGCAATTGCACCCTGGCCAATCAGACCTACACCAGCGTGGAAGTCAGATGCGTCCCTGGCTACGACGGCGGTCTCCCCCAGAGCTTCATCCTCGAGGTCTACCACGGCGACCTGGACCTACCAAACATCCGGCCGCTCTACAACGTCACGGCCAAGGAGGAACCCGTCTTCGCGCTTTCCGGCCTGGAAGCGTCGGTCGACGCCGGAGTGCACGTGGCCGTCTACGCCGCGAATGCAAAAGGACGCAGCGCGCCGGTTATCATGAGCGAGGTGACGTTTCGCGACGCCGAGAAACGCACCGGTGAGTATCACGGAAAATATTACAAATTTATTCAGCCCTTACGATCACGACTTAAAAAATGTGTTTACACGATTCTTTACAAAAAGATTTATCAGCCTGGTATCAACGGCGAATGACGGAATAGATCGTAAAGGAAAAAATGTCCCTTCACCCATAATATTTATGGCCCCTGTCCATTAAGATGCCCGACTTATCTTCGGCTTCGGAAGACTTATAAATTTATCCTTTTTAAGCAATTTCTTCGCGTGACGCCGATATATATTATATATTTACTTAGGTGGGCAGAAGACAGATAAAATTTCAAATCGCAACGAGTAAATCAGGATTTACATAAGTACAATATATATATATATTATATATAGACACTGCAGAGAAATCTCAGTGTACAATATCACTTAGTTCAGAATCTTATATAACTAGAGATTGTTGGACTGCTCATATATATATATATATATATATATATATATGTATATACACATGTATGTGAGAGCAAATAGATAAGTATAAAGTTCTGAACTGAGTTCACGCCCGCAGGCAAAGTTTCTCGAGGTAGCAGAGTAAACCCCCCCCCCCCCTTTTTGGAAGATCCTTGCACTTCCTGATTCAAAGGTGCAAACCCAGGTCGACGTGGTTCTGGATCAATAGGTCAGAGTTCGATTGACCAACGGATGCATTTGTTAATTAGAAGCAACTATTAGGAAACTACAAGACTAAATCGAGCATCGGAAGCTCCGAGTAATTAGAAATTCTCGCCTTCCTGCCGGGATAACTTGTTGGTTTGAGGTCATCGTACGGCGTCCCAAGGACTTCCGGCTTATTATCGAGGACTTTTGGTGAGACGTTATCGTTATGTAGGATTTCGATAACCGGTATGGTTAGACGCATAGGGGGGTTGAACGAGTGAGAGTTTGAGGTTGGCGGAGGGGAGGAGACAGTTAGATCAGAAATGGAAAGACTACGAGCAGGTGCTAAAGTTGGGTGGGTTCGACAAGATCAGAAGAATGGGGCTAGGAGGTCGCCGACCTACCGCCACCTTCAACCTTGCCAGATTCGCCCGAAGGTGGTTAGATAACTGCTATGGCAATCTTATAGATTGATACGAGGAGAGAGCCCAAACCACCTCAGGAACTGCGGGTGAACCTGCCACCCCCTGGCAAGGGGGGTGGTGTCAACGGTGAGGTTGGTAAGCAAGACGGATCACCCCAAGACAACACCCCAACGACCAACACTCCGCACCCATTGCACGTCTGTATACGCGTCGCGACGTCACTACTCGTCTGGAGATAAGCCGTTACGCGAATGACGTCACTTTCGAACCAGTCACGAACCTGATTGCGAAACAAGTTTCTTTGGTGCGATCAGCATTAAAAGTGTGCTAATCTATGTGAACGAGTGTTGATGGACGTCTGGTAAAAAAAAAATAAAAAATAAATAAATAAACTTGGGTAGCTGTCACATAGAAGGGAGTGACTGGAATTCCATAGTCTCTTCCTTGACTCGACGAGAATACGAAATATCAGGGTTGAGTGTGTTGCTACTATTAATCATTTTCGTGACTGTTCTTAAATCAATGGAAAATGGGAATTCGGTCATCCACTTAGGGGTGGTTTCGGCTCGACTTTGGCCCGCGAACAATTTTTACATTTATTCATCGACCTATGAAAGCAGACCGAATAGGCATCGTAAGGGCCGCGGCGGTCGTCGAAACCGGAAACAGGAAGTGGCAGACGCACGAAGGCGTTTCAGCTAATCTAGTCCGAGGTCATGCCCGATTCTCTGACCTCTCGCTGAATTACATTCGCCGATATGATCTGCCACGGCAGGCTGAAGCAAATTAAAAAAGAAAAAGGAAAGGGGGGAGAGGGGGTTGCTCGAGTCTCCCAACTCCTCATATCCGCAGGGGTCGAATCTTCTAGAACGTTCCAGACGATGACTAAGGAAATGTTAAAGGGCGACCGGTAATGACTCCTGGATGGCCACGAAGAAGAGGAACAAAAAGGGAAAAAAGGGCCTCGACGAGCGTCGCCAGGCGTCGTCCACTTGTACCCAGACAAATAATGTGGGCGAGGCTTTACGACACGGGCAAAGGTAGATGAGCATATCCGGTGGCAGGATGCACCGGAGAAAATTCCTTGCTGAATTTCCGGGTGCGGAAGGATGCTGGGGTAAAGGACGAGGAAAATTACGCTGGCGCAAACCGCACGCGCGTTACGGCCTTAATGTCGAAAAAGGAGAAGAGCCACTTAATGAGCAGCCGCTGTGTATTCCTATCTTGCCGCGGAGCTCCGAGAGGGCGCCACCATTATCTGTAATTGCCTTCCTTAATTCGGCTCTCGTTATAATCGAGAGAAAAAATTGGTAATAATAATAATAATTGCCCGCGTCATAATAATATTTTAATCAACGATTATCCCCGGTGTCGGTTTATACGATTATTTATTTTATTGCGTCTTGCCCCCACTTTATCCAATCTATGCAGATCGAATGCACCGTAGGCCTACGGTGGAAATAGTCAGGGCCGTAAAATATTGGGGTCAGGAACCTTCCTGGGTTCCATATGTTGTCGAGGTACCTACGCGTCATGGTTAACATTATGAATAGCCCGGGTAGCGAACGCGACTAGGAAATTGCTAATATCGCGGAAACGCGAAATAATCGTACGCCAGACTTGAGGGACGGCCTCCTCTTGCAATCAGTGGTTCTCAAACGTTCGAGTGCCGAGAGTAATTTTGAAGGTAAAGAAAAAATTGTATAAAATTCAAAACCAAGTATACCGTATGTTTGACTTTTACCTCGTAATGTTGAACTACACCCCGTGCGTCGCGTCGGCACTTTTTTTTTTACAACGATGTCTTTCAACGTCAAAGCAATTGGATATCTACCCGAAGAAAGACTACCGTCATTTTTGTTACTTTCACGTAAACGAGTGATATACGCGTTTCCGATACTCCGACACCAGCAAGATTCACCTGCCGACACGTGCCATATCAATTTCAGCCCTCTCGGCATTTTTCACCAGGTTAAGCCCAGCGCCGCGAACCGTTCCACCGAGGCACGGAGGGGATGCATGAACTGGATGGGAAAAATAGACAAGAGGAAAGAACGGCGGGGTGAAGAAGAGTGAAAGAAAAAAAAACCGGGATAATAGAGAGAAAAAAATATTATTCCGCATCCGATCTGGCGTTCGGAATAATACGACGCTTTACAGGGTATTTTATAGCGGTAACGGCAGGCGGGGAGGAAGCACCGCAGGGTACGGCCCTGGTTATATATCACAGTCACAGATAACCAACCACTCTATTGTACCCTTAACCATCGTTTATATTGATATGACGGCTGATCTACCTCCCAGCCCTCCTCACAATTCCCACCCCTGTTTTCTCTCCTGCCGATAGGTACTACTCACCCCCTGCCCATGTGCCACCATGTTCGCGTGGATGGCGCGTGAAAAATGTCCGGGCGAGGGTGCCGTTAGTACCCTTTTCTTAAAAGAAATGAAAAAAAATCGAGAGGATTGAAAAGGGTGAAGCAACCCTTACCGGCCGTTATAATCTCTTCTTTTTCTGTATTCGTTTAATTTCACCCCCTTTTCAATCTTGTTAGTGACTGCGCCGACGTTCCTAGTAGCGTCCGTTATACGGTACAATTCGTATTCTGCAGCGAATTGCATTGTGGGTAGCAGACCGAGAAAGGACGAAGAAAGGTAGATCGTCGTCGTATCGAATGGAAGCCAGATGTAAAAGCCCATTACTTGTAAAGTCTATTAAAGGAGACTACTGGGCTATCGAGAGCATCTGATCTATCTGTGGACTGAATCGGACGCATTAAGCTAGATCTGGAAGTACCGAGGTACTTCGTGACGTTTCATTCCCCGTCGGAGTATCTCTGATTTATTCTTTAAGTTGAAATGGCCACCGTCAGATAGCGCCATGGTCACTCAATGGTTTGAAGGAGCCGAATGAAACGTCGATGGGGATGAAATGGGTGACGAGATAGGGGTGTACCGTTCGGGATCAGGGTAGGTTCAATCAGCGGTAGTGCTCCTTGGCACTGGAATATACACCCCCCGATAAAATATTGGAAAATAAACGAAGTGCAAGAAGTCGATGGCAGCGCCGCCAATGCGGTAGCGTCACGAACTACGGATAGAAGAACCTTGGGATTGCTCGAAGATGAGGGAATTTTACGTAAGGCCGATTGATTCGACGCTCTCACACGTGTTCGTCCCTTCGTGATCGTAAGGGCAGTTTACTACTGAATATGGCATAGAGGCTGCTACTGGAAAAGGTTACGGGGGTTGTTTGGGGCCGCGAAAAGGATTGGGGTTTGGCTTGGTATAATTTCCCACAACGAGGCCGGAATTGTCCTCGAGACATTCGCACCTAGCACCCCTTATTAAGACCCTTGACCCGGGGGTTGAGTCGGGCGAATGGCGTTTTACTAGGGTGGCTTAGGACGCTACGCAAATCCTACAAACCCGATTACTCACGAACGGGGCCGGGATGGTTTTCGCAGGTTTTCTCGGGACATTTTCATACGGGTGCCCCGAACTCGCCCACTAAGGGGTTGCGCGGCATTGTAAAGGGATTTTCGGGTAAGCCTAGTCCTCCCTCTCCCACTCCTCCCCAAAACAACCCTTTGTCTAAGTGTAATGCCGCTAATGCAGCCTCTCGACACGACCGACGCCACCAATGATCCCGACCTCAACCGACTACCCACCCCTTTCAACTTTTCACACTTGGCTCTCTTCTGACTTGCCCACCTTTCCCCTGCTTTCTCTTACCGACTACAACCAGCCAATCCTCTTTGTTAAAGGCGCAACCCAACCTGAAAAATTATTATCTACCTTACCGACAGAGCAAGGAAAGCTGCCCGTCTCTCAAATCGTATTCTCTATTATCCTTACCAAATGGAAATCAAATATGCATATTATCTATAAATACGAAATCTTAGGTCATCGACCTTACAACCCCCCCCCCCACCTAAAATCATAACGTATCAGAAATAAACCTAGCCCCAAATACTTGAATAACATAGAGAAGTATTTTCAAAGACTTCACTTACCTACTTCTGTACCCACCATGCGGTTGCTTCATTTCTCATTCTGCTCCCTTGGTTAATAACTTTTTTTTTCTTCCGCCCCCCTATTTTATATTCCTCCCTTCTCGTCCCCTTCGTATACTTCACTCGCCCAACCTGGACCATTGCGTCTACTCGCAACACTGGTAAATTGGCGAGTCCCCACCGGAAGTACGTTGAATTGCAAAAATCGCGAAATCCCACGTGGCGTCGCGGCGCACTCCCTGCCTCGCTGATTCCCCCCTACCTCCCTCCTTCATCCAGGTTCCCAACTACCAGCTACCCTTGGCTTATTCTATCGGTCGCATCTCGAGCAGAAAATACGACTCGGGATAGACGTAGACTCCCCGGCATGAACTGGGGTACTTATCTGACTGGGGATACCGAGAAGGAAGTGAATGGCGCAGCTGCATTTGAAATTCTGTCAAAACGGGAGCAACCTGCATTTTTATCCCAGAATATTCCCCCTGCCTGAAAAGTCAGAGCGTCTGGAGCAATGCAAAGGAAGGCCCCGAGCCAATGCAGAGCCGAAGAAGGGGAGACGTAAAAGTCGATGGATCCAAAAGAGAAAAATGGATCAAGTGCATCTACTCTCACGGAGAAGTGACTATAGCCTCTGGATTCTTCATATTCCCAGCTGTATAACTCCGTTGGACCTTAAAGTTATTGAAATCGACCTTCCATAATTTTTCTTTGTTCCTTATGATCTTTATGAATTTTTTTTTCTCATTCGTATCTCATTCAAACTCTATCATCTTAATATAGGACCAGCGGGTCAAAGGTCACCGGATACGTCAGCCTGAACGACGTTATCGGATATATGAAACGAGTGGCGCTGAGTCCTCTCGACGCCGGACCCAAGGAATTATTTGGGGAACGATGCCCCGCGGAAATTCAAATTAAGGGAAATGATGTCGTGAAGGAAATGAGATAACACGGATGAGATAACGTGGGATGCGGTTGTCATTGAACTTACTCACAGAAGAGCACACACACAGACGCGCCCGCCAACCGGATGACGCCTGGTAAGGATTAGGGCATCGAATGGGTTTGGTGGTCCTTACGGATGCTGGGCGCGCTCTAATTGAGATAGAGGAGTCTCTCGTAAGCCTTTAGCTTCCTCTCCGCTTTCCTCGGTCCTTAATACTATCAGAGATATCTTCCACCGCGAAACCTGACAATCGGCCAATTTCTGATAAGCGCTTATTATAGACAAGATTCTCAGGATTCGTCGTGAAGTCTCACTCGCTATCGGAATCACTGTTAGCATCGGCCCCCACCGACGTCTTCCTGCGCCTTCGCAACCGGTAACTCTGGGATTAGTCTGGTAATTGCTTTTCGATTCTCGAGTTACGATCGATCGATGACGTCACGCTCATATCTATATTATACTCGCGAATGTGTCTGCGATCCTATCGAGTCAAGCGGAATTAACTCTTGGCGCAAGAACATCCTCCTATTGTTTCCCGAGGCTATCACGCTTGCGAATCGTATACCCAGTGGTGCCAACCCCCTCGCCATCCACCACTCTGTATATTACGTCAGTTTGAGGAAAAGAAATTTAATTCGCTTTTGGATGTTATGAGTGGTGTATGGCAAGGGTGCAATTTGAGGCTCCGTATATTCCGGATGGACTAACCTGTTTCATTAATTGGAACGGGGTACCTACCCCGGTTACTTAGGCCTTCCGAACTGTCCGGACGCTCGAATGATTAGGGTTAGCATTGGGTTAGAATTAATCCAGGTGAGGCAAAGTTGCCTTTGGGTACTTGGAGGAGGAAGAGGAGAATTAAGCTAGGCTTGCGGTGACTTAGCAACCCCTAACACCCCCTCTTCGTCTTACGTCCAACTACCAAGGCGAACTGGGACCTAGAACTAGATTTCATCCTTCTGGGTTGTCGTTCACCGGTGCCGTAGGATCTTACGTTTCTCCAGGACCCCCCCGACTTAACCTCACTTTCCTAGCAATGCAAGGAACGTAGCCGACCCGTCAGAGTTTACAACTTGTTCCCGATTCGCTTTGTCCAGGAGATTGACTGGGGGTCAATCTCGAGGGGTGGCTCCAGACGTCGAAGGACTTATACCGGAAGTAGGACTCTTCGGCACGACTGAGAATACTGGCATTTTAAGGGACAAGGGGTCGTTGCGAAATTGCTTAAAGGGGGATGGACAACCGGATATCATCCCGTCAGGAAAATCACGTTTCTCTGGGGGAGGGTACTGGCAGAATTTTAGGGGCGCTTTTCAAGTAACCTGTTCAACGCGAAGGGTAGATATATAGGTGGAACGATATCAGCGTGATACAAAGGAGAAGGAAGATGAGTTGCCGGGGTGGTTCGATGGTCGGAAAGTGGGGTCCTCGCTGAATTAACTAAGATATTTATCTTGGGTTACAATCACGGAAGACCCAGAACACGGCGACTGAATCTAAATCAGAGTTCGCACAGCTCTCATCACCAGCTACCCCGGCAGCACCTCCAGTTCGACCTACAGCACGGTACCACCCACCAACTTCTTCTACCCACCAAAGTCACCGGAGGACTTCAACTCGAGGCCACCCCTCTGTGCCTCAATTTATTCGTTTATTTATTTAAACCCTTGTATGCTCCGGAATTCAATCTCAGCGCGACCCGGGTTCCGCTTTTAACTTGTAAATTACGTTTCTCATCCCTCCCAGGATGCCGCTTGGAGCCAACTAGCACCCCAGCCCCTTCCCGCGGGCCATCATCCCTTGCATCCCGTTTACTCGAAACTAACTGCAACTAACTAGCTCCCCGGCTGAATCGCCGAAGTAACCCTAGATCCAAGTGACTCTAGACCGAAGCTCCGGTGGTACTACCGGCAAGCATTGCGTTTTCCATGACGCGTCCTCTAGGACCGGTACACCAGCGACGGCCGGAAGCTAGTAGAATTCTCGGTGATCCCTTTCTCTAACGGGATTGCTAATGAGGAAGGACGGGAAGGAGGATGGTTTATCTTTACTCGCCACCCCGCGCCTCCTCTCCTGACCCGGACGTTTCTTTCTGCAGAACTCGATTAAACTTCCATTCGGAAGTTTTACGGGCAATGCGTCGCTAGGACCTTCAGCAGACTTTCTGATCATGAATCACGAACTACGAAAGAGAAAGAAGAGACCTAGAAGGACCTCAGTGCTTTTTTTTTTGCTTCTCTCACTTGGCATCCCTCAAGTAACCCTTAGACCCTTGTCTGAGGTTCCCTTTTAATAAATCCACTCGTTACTACGGAAAGCTCCGGAAATAAGGTCCTTGGAGTACTTACCCCTAACTGGTCCCTATGGCGGCCCTTGAAAATCCTACGACAGTCCGGAGTCATGTACTTGCCGACTGAAGTCTGCTTTCGGCAACCCTCTGAGAACCACCTTTGAACCTCGACCCCCAACCCGGACCAACAGGAGCCATTTACCGTCCAGTCGACGAAGCTGCGCATTGTACCCGAAAATAGGACAACCTCTTGTATTACGTATACGTGCCGCCTGACAACCCTTATATATTACGGGGAGCTGGTGCAGCGCCCCAGGATGCGAGGGTCGGAGCCAGTAGACTCTCAGAGAGACCAGACCGGACCAGACCGGGCCAAAAGGGGTTGCATGAGTACGGCTGATTAAACTCGGGTTTTACGGGCATTACGCGTCCCCTGCGAAACAACCCCTGTGTCTAGCTACCCTCCACTCTCGCGAGACACCCTTACCTACAAACTATTTCACAATGCAAAACGGACAACCTGGCTAAGTATCACGCGTATCTACTGGCTCGCCAGCGGTAGGCTAAGTATGCACGGTTAATGCTGCACAGTAGTTATGTACCGCAAGGGTCGGCCCGGTGCAAAGCGCAAGAAACAGTTTTGTTAATTATCCGAGAAAAACAGCTGGTCTGTTCTCACCGTTTTACACGGCCATCCCATACATATATGCAGTATGCAGTGTATCCCTGCAGTTTGGAGTATCCCCTTATTTCCGGTTGTCCACGAAGGCAGCATGGAGTCAAGATAAATAAGGATGCTAGGGAATTTTTTTCCTTTTTTTTTCTTGTGTTTTTTAAACCTGCAAGGTACAGTTTAGGGGTTACATCGGTGTTAAGGTACTATTGGGATAGTATTTTGTGAAGGTGGATGGGCAGGGTACATACCTGACATGGACCTCATCAGGGAATGATTTATCCATGAGAACCGTATCCGACTTAATGTCAGCTCGTTATCTGTTATCTGTCGCAGGACAAGACGCCGGCATCGTGTTATCCCCTGTGATAGGGGTGGTTGTTGGTGCCCTGGTCACTCTGGTGCTGATCGTCCTTGTAGTCGTTGTCAGGGCGCGCAGGGAACGTGTTTCCAAACCCAGACACGAGAAACCAGCCGAATTGAGTGAACTCCCCACGCAACAATATCCGATTCAGAATTCCCAGCAGACGATGGAAACGGATCCCGACGTCATACCTAACAAATTTGGTAAGGAATGCATGATTGTTATATTTTGCGGATAGCCTTTGGTAAGTATCCAGTGGATATGTGCAGCAGGTGGAAATATTGAATTACACATATGTATATGTTTCGTTGATCATCATTGTCTGTTCTCTGTTGACGTAGAAGGGAACCTGGTGGAAGTTAGTCCTCCGAGCTACCCTGGTGGTTATCCACCAGGACATTGGGTGACTCCTGGTCCTACACCTAGCATAGATGAATTATGCCATAAATTCTCCGGACGACCGACCGAACTGAGGTTACCGTCCAGATCGAGCATCCCGACGCTCCCCACCGTCGGGATGACCGGCGTCGTCGTGGGTGCTGGCCAGGGAGTCATCGTCGCCGGGGAGTGCCTCGACGGCGAAGCCATCAAGAGACGCCTGATGGCGAACAGACTTCCGGAAAGTTGTGTCTAGGCAAGAATTTCAAAACCGGAAACGAGTAAGCCCTCGACCCACAAGAGAAATTCTTTGGCCACCCGGAGCGATGGGAAATGAGGAAACGCGAGAAGCAATGTGAAAAATCGAAAGATCCCAAAGAGGAAGCAAGAGAACCGTTTTGAATTTTGAAAAAAAAAAGTGCGAAAAATATTTTCTCTCGAAATTCTACCAATACGTGAATTCATACCTCTCTCTCTTTCTTTCGATTTTACGCATTTTTCAAAAATCTCGTCTCCCTGTCACATTCCATTCTCTAGAGAACCTAGACTATTTTTTTTTCGAAATTTCCAAACTTCGGATGCCACCACGGAATTGGTCCAGCTTATCGATACCTTGTGTAGTCATAACTCGATACCGATCGCCAATCTCCATCATTTTGTCTAAACGTCGACACACATTTAGTAAAAATACGAGGTATTCCACGTTTAAAAAAAATTCAATTTTTTGCAAAATCCAACTCATCATCATTTTGTACTACTTTTATATCGTTGATACAGAACGGCCGGTTCGTCTCACCAGTAATTAACTCTAGAGATCTCAAGTTGAAATGTACCAACGACAAATGCTGTTTGCGTTCTTACGTGTTATACAATTATGTTATACAACATACACGTGTAATAAGAGAAAGACACGTTGTCCATTTCTTTCTGTTATCTCTTACTGGCGGGAGTGATAACGTCCGTACGCTTATTTATATCCAGATTACCAAACACGAAACCCACTAATGAGAAGACCAATTAAGACAGCCGATATAGATTTCCAGTGAGATGAAGTCGGGATTAATTACGGGGATCTCTATAATTGAATACTTTGGAATTTTCACCTGAGATAATTAAACGACAAAGAAAAATTAATCTTCACCCATTTTTCGTAAGAGACTATTAAAGACCGCTAAAAAAACGAGCGTATACAGGGTGTACCCCATTCGATAGCAGTATTTGTTCGATACGAATCTGTTAAGAAATTTCGTTAAATTTGCCAAAATTCATAGTTCAATGAATACTCTAATTGAATCACCCTGTATATGTTATTCCACATGAGAAACCTACGAGGATTACCCAGGGTGCGCGCTGCCTCGTGTAATGGTACATTCCGATGATTTCGAATGATTAAATATCAATCGTCAATCGAATGGATACAATTGCCAATCTTCCTCCTAACAATACGTATATATCGAGAATCATCCTGTAGGATGAGAATGGGAAGAATAAGAAGAATATTATTTCAAGAGAAGTGAAATCGAGGCAGACTAAGCTCAAGGGATGTAATCAGCTAATTGTATAAATAATTGTATGTGTGATGAAAATTCAATGATGATTAATTTATTTAAAAAATGAAAAATTGAGCAAGGGTTACTTACGTAACGGCAGAATACATAATACAAGACAAAGCAGATTCGAATTCTTCTCAGTGTAAAAAAAAAAGCAAACGTTACTTGTTAGCAACCATTGTATCACTGTATATAATTGTTAAAAAAAGAGAGAAAAAGAAATCTTGAAAAAATTAAGTGTAATCGTGACGGACAATGATCTCGAATGATATTTTGGAAAAAAAATACGCCAATTATTTTTCATTGATATTCCGATAGGGTTGAGGAGGGATTTATGGGCGACTTGGATTTGCTTAATTCTAATGGCTGATCGATCATCGTCATTCAGAGATGCATTGATTGGCTCGCGATTTTTCTTTTTCCTTCTTTTTATCTCTTTTGCATTTTGAGTTTACGTGCGAAGGAAGCTGGACGTTCGAAAATCGATATCGCCGTAACGATAAATTTAATAATAATATCGTCTTGTATATCGACTGTGACTTATTCTCACGTCCATGGAAAATTTCACCCGGGTAATAAACAAGGGTGATTTCCATCGCGGATCGTATATTAAGGATTACTCTCAGAAATTGTACATAAAGCCAATGTCATATGAAATCCATGTACATTTAATTGACATTAATACTCTAAGTTCACTGTATGTATAGGCGACTTCATATCCGAAATTCCATATCATGTAACTTGTATATGTATATATATATAGATAGACAGATATATACATATATACAGTTTGAATCCGAATAAACTGTTTAACTGTCATGAGAAATGTCTGCTTGGATATCGTTCTTACTTTACTTGTTCGTACTTACTTACCTACTTACTTGTTACAACCAAGCCAGTCCGTCGCTCGCGTGAAAACGCCCCCGCCCATTTCTACTTGTACAACTATTACCAACCTTCAGAATACTTACCGAGAGTTACTACGTATCTACCTTCCGTTATTTCGAAATCCTCTTTATGCACGCGTTATAAGTATTCTGGGATCTCTCAAGAGCTTCGAACTTGCTAAGCCCAGATGTCGCTAGTGTCGCGGCGGAATACCTTGGAGACAGAATCCACGTCCGCAAACTGCCGCAAAGCTCGGTATACTTTTTCCCAGTTCCATCGTCCCTCTCGAAATTCTACGAAGACTGCGGAGACGCAAGCAAAAAACTCTTCCAATCTGCGAATGGGACCGACGGACTGTACGAGTGACGCTTGACAAATGAGATCGTACGTAAAAAAGGACGCCTCTAGGTGACAAATGGTGAGCGTTCCGTGTCGACTTGGAAAAACCACAGGAATGCCAACAACACCGTGGCTATCGTCGTTGGCGGCCATGATCTGCCCTCCGGAGACTTCAAACTTGTCAAAATCATCAAAGCGACGATGGAATCGAGGGAAGTGACGGTAAGCGCAGAAAAACGTACAAATATATATACTTAACCTTAAAATCAGTCTTTCTCGTTCGTACTCGATTCTCTCGTGATTTCTCGACGCTCTGAAAGTGCTTGACGGCAAAATGTTACAATAGCGCGATATGGAATTTTTTAATGCTCCCTTGGATTGTCCGGTTCAGGGAAGATTTAACGTTTACGTTCAGGAACACGTGCTGCTGATGGGACTGCACTAAAACGCGAGATTAAGTCCCACGATAAATTCGAGTACGAGGGAGTCCACGGGACTCCATTATCTGCGTCTCTCCTCGTTAACTTTAACTGGCGTCGTTCACGGGCCAATCGATCAGAACGTTAAATTACTTCTGATCATCGGAATGATCAGGTTGGTAGAACTTGCACGGTAATCCTTTTCTCTCTTATTCCCGCTTATCTGTTACCATCTGTCATTGTTACTTATCCCCTTGTTCGAACGGAGTCTATACTTTCGTGGAAATTGACGTTGGGAAGTGACGGTCGAGCGTTTCGAATGAAATAAACAAAGAAAGATACAATATATGTATATACCCTTACATTCCAACCACCTGCTGTATCTTTATGAGGGGCTTGGGGGGTCGCGGGAAAACTATTAGACTCTCGTTAAAGAAATCCACGGATTTATGAGGGATCGACCCACCCTCAAATATCTCTTGACCTTGACTTCATCCAGCCTCTTCCCTTCCTGCGTAAACAGTAACGGCGAACCTTAGTAAAAGTGCCTGAAATGCGAGTCAGCATTTTTCCTACCCTTCGACCCATAACCCTGAAAGTAACGTGAAATAATATCATCCTCCCCATACATGCATCAGTTCGTAAACAGGCAGAAATTAAACCTGTCAGTAATTTCCGGTTGCCAATACAAAAAAAAATCAAGTATGCTTGTTTCGCGTGCGCGATTAAATTCCCTATAAATTTTGTTACGGTACTAAAAAAAAAAAGATATCTTCATCCCTCAGAGTCGTACCTTCGGTTTCCTCCCTTTACGAATTTCCAATCAACGAGATTTACAATAAATTCTTTATCGCCGGTAAATCTCCAAATAAATGTGTCTTCCTTTATTCCAGTCACCAGAAAAGTCATCTAGTGCGTAACGCTAGGGAATTTTCTCACGAGTGGCCGAGTGGGGCCATAAAGATTGTTTAAGATGCAACCCTGTCCCGGTCCCATGGGCGCTTTCGTGCTTCCTGCAAAAAATGAAGGGAACTCTCCCAGAATCCTAATCCGGTCGTATAGCACTCACCTACTCAGCGCCTCGTCCCGGATGACCTCGTCCTACCAACCCGACCACCCCCCGATCCTTTCTTACCCCCCCCCAATACTTTTTTCTACACCCACCCCCCATAGCTTCTTCATCCATTTCTCCATTTCCTTAACACACTCTTACACGAGATTCAACAAGTTTAACTATGAAAAAAATTAATCGAGTCAAAAATATCTTCTGTAATATAGTACAAGTATATAGGGGTCTCAAGGCAAATATACCAACTGAAATTTAATACAATTTCTATTACATAGCCAACTTCATGCTGGTACGCTTATTCTGTATAATACTGTACATAGTATATATATATATATACAGGTACCTATAAAGACAAGAGGTAACGAATGACGATGAAATGTTCTCAGTGTAAAACGGGGGATGGTTCATCCCGTATTATTTAAAGGGGAGACAAGTACTAAGTCGAGCATGGAATACGAATATTAATTTGTAAGATCTTAAGTTGGCAGCATCTCCTATAGGCTTCAACGATCTTACGTTACGAGCCACGCGCTGTGGACCAATGATGAACGAAATCACTTGGAGCGGAATTCTCTTGGCGACTTTAGGGTTAATTATCTTCCACCAGTGTTTGATTAATGTTTGAGTAACTAATGGCTGGGTTTTTGACGAGACAATGCACAAAGGGTGTACTCAAGAGAACCGACAGATGTTTCCAACCATCACGATCGATTGCCTTGTCAAAACGAGAGATGATTCTGCTTTCAAATGGTCCAGATATAGCCGCTTCCTGCTTCCCTTCCGCCTGGTCGCCTTATATCCCATAAATCGGAATGTGATTCTATCGGATTTTTCTTACACTACTTTTTTCTCGCTTTTCTCTCTTTTTTTTCGTTTCCCTTTTTCCCTACCCTCTTTCTTGCGCCGTTTCCCACGTCATCTTGGAAAGCTTCGAGGGTACGACGAATTTCCACACCGTAAAGCGGAAAATAAATGAAAATTCTCCCTGATACCGGTTAACACGGTCTAATCTGATTGGACGGACGAACGAGCCACGTGGTTTATTTTTTTTTTTTTATAATTCTCTATTATTTTTTTCGAGTATCACTCTCTTGTTCGATACCTTAATTATATATTACGGACTACTAAATCATACTTCGCGGACACGTACAATAATTTGGATACCAGTGAATCTGACTTAGGGCTTGTTTGCCTGAGCGTTATCTGCTTTTCGATGTTTTCTCGACCTATCTTCCAGCTCCTCGAGAGGATCGCACGGGAACAGGATGCCGGAGACCTTGTCCTGAATCGTCATGGGAACTCCCACGAGGATCCCCATCAGCCCTAGTACGGCTCTATTGTACGCATTGTATATACAATATTTGAAGTTTCCCACTTGGGGTAGTTTTATCTGAAAAAAATAAAGATGTTAAATAAAATAAAGTGAAATAAAATGGTGTAGTATATAACAAAGGGATGGTAGTTAATAATAAAAAATAATCACATTATCGACATCCGGCATATCCGATATAGCTGGAGCCACGGTCGCCATCATGCGATAATAAAGATTTTCCGTATCTTTACTGTCCCCCCACACCCCCTCGGCCGAAGTCCAATAAACCAATCCCGCAGCCACAGCACTTTTCAAAAGTGTCTGAACCAGTTTCCCGAATTTTTGTAAACGCGTTTCCGGCGGCCCCTTTTGCGGACAATCGCAGACCTGTCAAATAAAATGATACAGAATTAACCACCTTCCTTTTTAATCATCCCAAACGAATTTTAATCCTCGATAACGAATGGCGCGAGGGTAGCTCATTTTTTTCCTCGTTCTCCCCCAACCAAACAAGTTTACTATAAATCCAACGTCCCGTTAATCGGAATTAGGGTCTCCTAGACCCATACTGGAAATCCGATTACGAGGACGGGGTCGCTTTGCCGTGGCGTCTCCTCGCTTCAATCTAATCGTCGCAAAGCGATCCTGAACCTCCTCGACGCTGACATGTGCATCAGCCTTAATAAGTAACAGACTGTTCCAGGAGCAGAGCTCCTCTATTAGAGACGGTGCAGTCCAGGCGACCGGTTTCCCAAATGCTTCATCTAATTTTGGCTAAATGCTGGAATTCAAGCGTGGGACGTTTGTGCCACGTCAAACGGACTCTGAAGATCCAACGTGGACCTCATAGAGTCGTGACGCCGTATTAGATGGGTGACGCGGAGTATGAACGCCACTGAATGTAGAGCCTAGGGAAATTTTATTAAAAAAAAAAAGAAAATTAATAGAAAAACTTAACAGTTGGCGGACAGGTCCTTTCTAAATCTCTTCTGGAACAGATCCTTATCGATACTGGTCTTGATACCCTGTAGCTGGTCTTTCCGTGTCCTGGCGTCGGACACGGTTCCTTCACCACGCCGCTTACTAATTTTTGAACCTGACGAGGACGGACGCACGTTTTTGGTTTTGACAGGTTAATCGTCTGTGCGATACATTTCGTCGTCTTCTTCATTTTTCAGAGCAAAAGTTATTCGGGACTCGGAGAACAAATTGTGGTGTATATTTGAGAAATTGGACGAAAGGTATGGTTGGGATTTTTAAATAAATTTTTATCCTTTGTAACAAAAATTTATTCACATTTTACGATGTGCACGTGAATTTTGTCGTTGGTCACGAATTCTCAATTAGATCTTCTATTTTTTTTTTTTTTTTGACAATCCCATGAAGCAAGGTCGAGCTCCAACCGATGCCTGCGACCCTAGCGGCAGAAAGGTAAACTTCTTCAGGATGGAAGATAAGCCTGTAACAGGGACGAATGTCTGTGCCTGTAAAACTTGATGAAACTCGGCAGTCAACCAGGGTTCCGATTCCTTATTCATCAAGGCTGCTGAGAAAAATGTCTTGAAATTTCCATGTCATCCGTTCGTACATCCTTCACGGTCCTGGGAACCTCATCCAGTACATCCGTTTCGGTATGGCTAAGTCAAAGGTCCTCTTGGCAGTAACAGCTGTGAAGGAACATTAAAATTTTTCTCCAACCGAACAATTTTCGAAAACCTGAACGATCTAGGAAAATGAAAATGAATATTTGATACCCTATTCTATATCCTATTTGTACTAAATTTTAATATCGCAGGTTCGATATCATCTACGCTATAGAAATACAAGAATAAAGATTTTGTCCGGAAAATATTTTTATCACGACGTAAATGTTTAGCGGTATTTATGAAACGGAGTGTACATGGACATAGCTTATATTTAAACCGTATCTTTTGCACGCAATAGAAAGCATGAATATTTTTTGTATGATCTAAAAAAGTAATACCCTGTAGTTGAGGGTAGCGGTACAGCGATAGGTAAAAATCGTCTGAAATAGGTCGAACTCGAAGAGGATTTGAATCCCTCGTATATAGGAGGGGGATTGAAGGGGGTGGCAGGGAAGTTACCATCTACGTGGCATATATCACTTTTATCGCAAGGAGCCACCAGCTCGGTATGTATATGCTTATTAATAGACACCCCGTACCCCTAAGGATAGGGTGAAAAATATGAGAGCGGGCTGCATTTTAAAAATGAGAAAAATCTAGGAAACTCGAGGGTTCCCGAAAAAGAGACAAAAATATATATATCAACGAATATAAATGTAAGTCCGTAAAATAATCTGTGTGGGAGAGCACCCTAATACACGAATAAACACAATTCCACGCGTAAAAAGCCTAAAAAGGCAGAGTGAAGGAGAGAAAATACAAAAAAAAAAAACCAAGGTAAACAATGGTAACTTGTGGTAACACAAAGTCATATATATTTTTTGTTATTTGTCCATTTCGTTATCCCTTATCCCTCTTGAAATTTCGTCAAATGTAAATTCGAATATTTTTCATAAAAGAAAAATAAATTCCCCCAAAAAAAATAAAGAAGGATAGGAACAAAAGATCCGTAAGATTACAGAAAAATGGGATGCTCTCCAGCTGACATCTGGACCATTTACGAGTAGTTTCCATGAAGACCGTGAGTCGAGTCTTGATCAGGAAGAATTGATCCCTCGAAGGAACAGGGGCCTGAAGGGGATGCTGGACTTTTCCGTAGATCCTCCTAATTACGCAAGAGGACGAGATGGCGCATCGACGACAATCGAGACTCTAATAGCAGGAATAATTAATTTATAATTAAGAGGCCAGACTGCGCTGTCGTCCACAAGACTGTCATGGCGACCTCCCCTTTCCAGCCCTCCACCCGCTCGACCCCCTCAACCCAGATGGAAGCTCGAAGATCTTCTTAGAAGAGTTACGCGATATAGCTCTGGCCCTTTTCTTATGGTCGACGAGAGGAAAATTAGCAAGTCGATCCGCAGCAGATATCTAGACGGATCGATGTCCCTAATTATTCCGCTCGAGTGGCTTTACGCGGTAGGAACCGTTCAGGGCTGGTGAGCATGACGTACCTCGTTACTCTTACAGAGATCTAGTAGTCGGGAATACTAGCGTGCAATTCAGGAATAATGTATAATCGATACAAAACAACAGACTGGCAACACAGTGGATCCTGAGCACCTGGATGCTTCTTGCATGGCTGAAGTAGTAATAAGAGTCTAAAAATCTCCCTAGATGGCGTTGCTGTTCGACTGTCTGGTAATAAAAGTTTATTCCCTGACGGTCTGGTTCGACGTACATATCTATATATAGATATACAGGGAGATTCAGCCAGCCGAGGAATTGGCTGATTTCACAGTACAGAGAATAGAAGGTAGGTAGGGACCTTCGCGATGCTGGAGGCATCAACTGTGTCGGAAGCTGATAAGGGTGGCAAAAGGTAAGGCAAGGGCCCCGGCGTAAGGCCGACCTCCGGGATGCAGAGAGGATGGGCAGCGCCAAGGTATCTCCGGGTGGGGAGTGTAGGAAACTAATTTTCGCGATATTGGTTTTATGAAATTGGTTATTGATGTTCTTTCGCCGTTGCGCCCGGCCAATAATGGAAGTGGAAAGGCGGCGGCCGATTATCTTCGAGACCGACGGGGATATCCAGGAGGATTCCTCTAACGGGCATTAAATCGACTTTACCACCGGCTAATAACGTCTACACTCCACAGGCCACCATTCTCGCCCCTGTCGAACCAGTCGGTTCTAACTGGTTTTCAACATGGTTCGTTATCCGATTTATCCCATCGCCCATCTCGATTTTGGTCCAATCCTTTATTTCCCATGCAAACGTCACTTCCGGTCTACAGTTGACAAAAATTTAACGGCCCTGTCCCGTCTGTTTTTCTACTTTGGGGAGCGGGGGGTTCCTTTCATTTTCATCCCTTTTACCGCTTTCTTTTCGTCCTGCTCGTTTACCTTTTTACTTCCATCACTTGTTTTACCTTTTTCATAGAAATTTTCAAACCCCGCCTGACCCAAACCCGGAACAGTCGGCCTTCTGGCAACCCTCCAAAAATCTCCCGACGAATCTACGAGGGATGCACGGAGAGAGATCTCTTACCGGCGGTTGTGCGCTTTTCCATGGAATCACTAATTTTCCCAGGCACGCTTTGGAAATTGCTGGGAACGCTCGTTTTCCCATTTCTGGTTAAGATACAGGAAATTTTTTTTTGTAATTCCACGTCCTGACAGAATTCCATGAAAAATTGTCAATCCTCTTTTCTATAATAAAATGCATGGTGTTCCGTTTTCTCTTGTTTATCTTGGACTCTGCCTAAAGTAGCAGAAAACGTACAATAAAAAAAAAATTCTTGAATCACCCTATATACATGCATTCTTAAATGTCTATAACAAAAAATCCTGATCAACGAAACAGCACCACACGGAACCTCCTGGATCAAATAATTTTCGTTATTTCCTTCAATTTACACAGCATCCCGTCATGATATTATTCGTATCTGAAAAAAGCCAATAGAAACCAAATGAAATAATCCACACGAGCACAACCAGTGCGCGAATCAATATATATATATTTAGAGAGCAACCATTTCAGTATCAGCATTGGAACAGTATTATATCCTGGAAAAGCAATAGGGTCCAGTGTCCCCTGTATGATTTGTAGTCGGCTCGTAAATTAGGATTAATCGAGAATTTCGGAGGCTAGTTTGGGGCGTCGGGTAATCTAAGTTGAACGCCTGATGTAAGTCGAGTCCAAGTGTTTGGGTTTGGTTAGTACCCATAAGTCCAAATTCCGTCTGAGACTATTCCGTAGGAGTTATTGAGTCCTGGAGCGCCGACTGGAAACCTGGAAGTCGAAGGGGGTGGGTGAGACCGATTAGAATTTCCTTGAAAGGGTTGACGGGTTCGCCAATCTGATGAATGTAGTGTGAGGGTCGCTAAGTAAGGGTAAGTATTTGCGTGCCTATGTACAAATATAGTCGAATACATTGGTGTTACGCACGAGCCCAGAGACGACCAGGATGGGGTCGAACTATGCGATTGAACTGCCGGGACATTATTCATAGGTCGATTAGGTTCGCTTTTAGGAACCCTTCGAAGCGCCTGAGAGGAAGACGTCCTGGAAAGGGGCCATTTGCTTCTCTTCAACATCCCCGCTGTCGGCTACATCCTGTCATCTCTGTTTCTCCACTTCCTATCATTTTTAAACTCGGCTCAACGACCAACGGCGCTTTACTGTGTCACGTGGTACCTCACTTCCGGAATATTTATCGCCGTTGGAATACGACCAACTTATTTGAATCCATTCGATTCTCTTCGTGCTCGACCTACCCTTAATTGTTTCTACTTCCTCTGAAATATCCGTACACGAATAAATATATGTAATCGATAAGCTCCCTCTAGTTCCGGATACATTCGAGGGCCGGATAGAAGCTAAATTCGTCTGAATAAATAAATATGTAAAATTTAAAAAAGACTGAATTGTCGATTACGAAATTGTCGATTGACGAAAAAAACTTGCAAGTAACGTCGTTCGTGATTGGGGGTAGGAAGGAGCACGGGGACGGTATTCAGGGTCCGTTAGGGGTGTTCGTGAATAAGGGAAGATTCCGTAGAGAGGGCAGCCAGGGTTTGCAGGTAAATTGATCAGAAAAAGGTCCATTGTTAATCTTTCCTTGAAACGGGAGCCATTTTGGCTCCACCCCCCCCCCCCCAACATTTACACCCTCCTTCGCAGAAGCCTTCTCTCTCTTTCCCCGATTCTTTTCATCCATCCTCTTCCACATTCTACATTTATCTCCTCCTCCCCGCGGTACCCAAGAGTGTCATCCAACATTGTATAACGTAATTACAAGATCAATCAAAGGATCAGAAACACGTTAGCCGTTTCAACCCTCGCGCCTCTTCAAAAGCATCCTCGAACATTTGTCCCAGGAGCCCATGCCTGAAAAACAATACAAAAATTGTACAAATGGCATTCACTCAGATTCGCCGGAAGTCTCCGGAAGACGGATCGGGGGGAAAAAGGAGAAAAAAAATACCCCAAAAAAAATCGATCACGACAAATAAGAAGAGAAACACTAATATAAGGAAAAACAAAGGAGGAGCATATACTCCTCTGATTGAACTGGGGATAACGCGTCCCTTCGTCCCGGAAGGAGCACATAAATATATTTCCTTTTCCGTTGACTCAAAAGAGACACGCACCCAGACACCGATCCGAAAAAACAGCACGTACTACCCCATACAAAATCGTATATACGTATTACCCTAGTCGAGTGTACGTAATCACGTACACTTACAGCCGCAGCCGTGTATATCCGCTCGCGGCGTAACGGATGCTGGTACACATCGAGTCCAGATCGGCGACGCGAGCATAGGCTGTATATCATCCTTTCGCAGGACTTTAAATCAGGATAGAGGCTGAATAACCAAGAGTCGGGTCCCCGGGGTACAGCATCCATGGAATTTCAAACGAAGTCGCGGGTTCTCAATCCTCTCAGTTACCTATATTCTTCTATCACCCCCCCCCCCCCCCAACTCATCCGCCCCTGGCCCCTCGAGAGATCTCTCTCTCTCTCTCTTTTCCGGAGCTTCTCACGCCTTCCCCGACATCTTTCTCCGCTCAAGACCCCTCGATTCTCCACCTCCTCCCTCCCATATCCACCCCATCGATCTTTCCCTCTTTGGTAAACGGCATCGGAGCAGAGATAAACGATGTTTTGATATTGCTCTCAGGCACGCGTGCACCCCGTGTCAAAGGTCACCCTCGGAAGGACCTTAAAGAACCTTTAAGGGCCCCACCCTGAGTTTGACCGGGGACATAGTTTTCTTTGGAGACTATCTTCTTTTTTCGGATTCGCATTTTTATTTGCCCCCCCCCCCTACACGCTAATCACTTAATGCGATTGATAAATTTTCTCTTTTTTTTAACCAATAACTAATTTACGATCTTTCATGAAATTTGTATAGTGTACACAAGGTTATTCGGGAGTACCGTACCGTCTGAAGTTAACGCGTCTATTCGACTTCTATGGCGCGACTAACTTCACGTTGTGGGAGACTCCTGAATAGACCCGACTAGATTTATGTGCAAACGTTTTGTATCGGCGCGCGAAATGAATATACGTTGAACAATTTTGAGAGCAAGTAAATTTCAGCGAATATCGCGGTTATGGATATTTCACCTTTACACCCGGTGATTCTACATTATTGTGCAACACATACCACAGTCTATGGAAATAGCGTAATTCGAAAAGCTAAAAGTACATATTTCAGTAGATCACCTCATAATTCTATTGTCGTAACAATTGAATATCTCTACTACCCGCGTATTCGTAATATTAAATAAAAAATAAAAAAGGTAAAGGAAACAAATTTATCACGTTCATTGTCCGCGAATCTATGCCGTATCAAGTCCAAATTCAAATTCAATAATATGCGATCGATTAAATACCTGAAAAGTTTCTTTTTCTTTCAAAACTCAGCACATAACGAAATTCGCTGACAACCAACGTATTCGCTCGAAGCGCGTATACATAAATTAAGGATGCATTACTAAGTATAAAATAATCTATAAAATCGAGAGGAAAAGCAGCATAAAAATTCATAAGGCAGAGGATGAATCGCTTAGTGAAAACAAGCACGCGGCCAATCAATGGCGATAACTGCAACCTATCTGTTATAGTACATAAATTATTGGACCCGGTACAGCAGTCTATACGTTTCCCGGTGGAATTATCTTCTCTCTTTTATTTTTATATAAATTAGCCCGTCGATTTCCGTCGCGGTGACATAAATAACCGCTAACGAATCCAATTAAACGTCGAGAGCATCGAGGCGAGCGAGGAGCCTCGCAGGCTTTTAGGGGTCGTCGAGGGGTAGGAAGTGTCAAGGAGGGGAGGGAGGGGGGTTGGATAGGGGTGAAGGGGGGAGGGGATGTCTCGCTAAAACGTGGCTTTACCAGAGTGTACCCTCTGGATGAGGACAGTATAGTGTATGTATAGGTAGAGTCGGAGAGGCGGTCGGGGCCAGGATGGACGGCGAGGTGTTGGCGGTGGGTGTAGGGGGTGGGTTTAAAAATATGATTTTAATACCACTGCTCCGGGGTCGCCGTATATCATGCTTTTGTCCGCCTACTATTGTCTCTCCGTGGCATCCCACCCTCGGCAAAACTACCCTTCTCTCTTGTACCGGGGCCAGCCAGCGAGGGGGGCCCCCCTCGTAGCCCATGCATACAGCCGAATCATCCCTCCGCCAACGGCGTGGGCAGACGCGAGGGAGAAAACGGGGCACCGCTCGAAATGCTCATAATTGAAAATTTCGTATATCCGCAAAAATTTTCGCGAAAATTAATTGCTTAACGAGGTCCGCCCCGACCACACCTCGCTGCACCGGGCAACCTTCTGTCCCAACCCCGTGGAGCACTGGCGTCCAGGTCGTATTTTCCTGGCGTTCTGTAAATCTTCGATCCCGGTTAACCGGGATGGGATGAACGCTCGAGAGATATCCGGGTCGACAACAAGATACCGGAAGTTGAGTTACGTGACGGTAGTGTATCCGGTATGAAAGGTCCGCCGGGAGGAAAGTAAAAGTCTTGGACCGAAGTTCCGTGATTTCTGGTTGGACCCGTAAGGGATGATTAGGTTTTTTTACGAAATCCCTGATAAGAAATTAATAAGACAGATTTTTTTTATTCGCCAATTATTTCCATTCCGGGAATCGTGTTTGGCCGATGGGGGCTGTAGGGTGGATCCCAGATACAGGCTGGATTGATATTGGAGGCAGTGGAGAATTAAATAGAGAACAACCCTTATGGACTTGAGCCACTCTTGTTCCGGCCATTTCACATTACTCGCTGCTTCTGACGTATATTGTAATAGAGAGCAGTACCGAGCACAAAAGAGGGACCGATGGGCTTGTAAGGGATGAAAGGTATAAGCTGGTGCGTACCAGTTAAGGGTATATGGTACTCTCTGCTATATGTAATATAGTGCAGGAGTATTATCGTATAAACTATAGTTATGCGGTTGGTAGGTATAGTCTACAAGTATATATATATATATATATATATATATAGAGAGAGAGAGAAAATACCAATTGACAAACTTGTTAATTTCATTGTAATGGACCACCACCCTCGTGTTGACTATTTTTGATTTTAAATTCACGCTTCCACCCCCTGACTGATAAATATTAGTACGTGCAAATGTTTTATTTCCGGCAAATGACCGGGGTCCCAGAATTGACTCGCACTTCTCGTGTAGCCACCGTTCACGTGTACGCGAACGCTATAAATATTATTATTTTTAATATATTATTACGTACCGTATATACAAATTAATAAAAATATTGCTTCCACTGTCGTCTCAAATATATTATATTAAAATTATGGTGTGCATCGATATTATTCGTATATAAATCAAATTTTTATTTTCTACTGTTGGAAAATATTCAAAATATATGAAGAAGATGTTTGTCTATTTATTAATCTACGTCAAAGCTTCCCTTGATGTCGTGTACAAGGGATGAAGCAATAGAAGAATAAAAAAAAATCACTAAAATTAGAAGCTTAGTCACGACTCTATCAATGCCATCAGGCTGTTTCACTCATTGTCGATCCGATCATCAAGCAGGTTCGATAAGGGTAGATAAGGCTGAAAGAATCACAAAGGCTCATATTTTCTAAAGGGGATGCAGACAAAGCTCCTGTAGCTCAAGAACGTCGAATCGCAGTCAAAGGGGCATTACGAGCGTCAAAAAGAAACAGGGATGAAATTAAGGGTAAAATACAGCCTGTCCGCGCGAGACATTATAAAAATAACAATAACTTAATTAAAGGCTCGTAGTAGCCATCCATTAAAAAAAAAATTCCAAAAGTTACATACCTCAGGTACTCATCGAGCAGCGGTACGGATTAACCTAGAAAATGCAATCAAAGACATCTCGATCTGCAGGAGGAATCCCCATGAGGTCACGAGGCTGCTGACCTCTCGGTAATAAATAAACGTAGCAGCCTCGGGAGAGCCGACAGCGACAAGAGCAACGACGTGGCGCACTGTAAACTGGCGAGAAAACGCCATCTACCTGTACACGGTATAAACGATGATCAAAGCGATACTCCGAGTCCCCCCTCTGTTTTCCCATCAGCACCTTTCCTATCTATACAACCCGTAGCGTTCAGGTTGGCCAGACCGGCCGAGAGCGTCGCTCGCGCCTGGCGACGCGCGCGCCCTCGCGGAGCTTAAATTGATTTGACTTAAATGCGCCTAGACAGTGGCAAATGGAGCGCGACATTTTAATTTTATTCACAAAGGAGTTAAAAGACGTCAAGTCCGACCTGGGATACGCAAGGCAGGTAATGGCTGCTGTCGGTGCGTGGGCGGGTGAACGGTTGGTTGCTTTGCAGGTGGGTTTAGGTTAGGTTTTACAAAGTACAAAAGAACAGGGTTACTGACAGTAGGCTGTGCCAAGTGGCGGTTGTTATTACTTCTGACGGCGGGCGAGGGGAAAATGTACGCAAAGCATTTCAGGGAGGATGACCTGGGGACTCGTGAGCGATGCAGACCGAGTTTCATGCTGGGCATGTGAATTTAATACGTAAACGACCCTGGCACTGACAGCGAGGAAGGATGACGCGCAAAAGGGGGTGACGAGCACGTATCGCTATTACGTAATTCATAACGGAGCAGTTTCGAGCTAAAGGGATTAAAGGCTTTTAAGTGGCTCGAATACGGAGAAGCAAAAACTCCCCCCCCCCTCCCTCCAATTCTTTTTCTCTCGTATTTTTGAATTTTCTTTTACTACATAAAATAACCGAACAACGTGTGGAGGATTCGCGCATCCCTCCCCTTCTCGTCCTACGCCGATCGTCGCCCTTGTAATATTTATATCCAGCCTGATAGGATTGGACGACTAACAATAGGACGAAGTCAAGCGTCAGGGATTTTGCACCCTTTGGACGTTTCCACCCTGTAAATTGTCCATTCCTCACGATATCGCTAAGACAGGAAAAGGGAAAGATCCGTAATATCATGGGAAACTATCTTTCCGAGGCTCGAGGCTCTATTGTATGCCCAGGGTTTAGGGGATGGTTCAACCCTCCGTCCCTTTCTCACTTATGATACATATGAGGAATGTAGCGCGCGATTTCGCGTATACGCGCCGGCAGACACATTTTCATGGAGTATATATATATAGCAATAACCGTCGTGGACTATGGTATGGCTATGATAAGGGTAGTCTCAGGGGTGCGGTCAGCGGTTCACCCCGAGTCGGTCACTAGTTGGTCCCGGGAGACACCTTAAGTGCCCTCAAATCTCCGAACCTGGCCGGCCCGTCAGGGCCGTAGGATCGTACCGTTAAGTCGAACGTGAGCTTATGATTCCCTTAATCCTCGGGGCCACCCCTCGGTTATGATATCATCCGATTAAGAGGTCCATTTTCTATCCACGGTTAGAATACCGATTCGTGGAATTAACATAAGGATCTATACCGAACGGCATTACGGCTACTTATCGAAATTACGAAGACTGTCTCGATAATTCACTAGATAGAAATTTCGTTCTCGGTCCTGTATTCGGCATTAAATTCCCTAGTTCAATTTCGGCAAGTTTTTCATGTCGCAAACGGAATATCACTTTGATGTAAATTCGCATTGCTCGATTCCAGGGAAGCGTGTAGAAGCTCGCGGGTAATGGCTCTGACGCAACACGACCTGCAGTGAAATAAGGATAGCCAGTTCGTAAGCTGCGATCATGCTTAATCATGACCCCATAACGTACCGATAATGCCTTACTCCCACGAACCATTACAAAGGGGTTGATACAGACGGTGGCCTATGTATTCGCATAAGGTCGCAGGTATATATGTGAATATGTCTACATACGGTTATAGTAGATATGGGAATGTATATATCTATACCAGCAGGCATTATCAAACCATCGTAGCCTGTAGAACCCATTGAACATATTGGAACGTATATAGGATACGCGATGGAAGCAATTTCATACGTTTCCGAGAGCGGGAACCGAAGATTCTGAAAGTATAAAGGCGAGAGTTACTTAGCTGATCAGACCATAATTTCAGGGGTTGATAGTCAAAACCAGGGCGAAACATGCGTGCCGAAGGAGGGCTCGACTGTATTTGCACCGATAGATATTTCGCGGTATGGGTAGCGCTCTGTGGCATACCGAGACTTCCCGGTATAACAGGACTATAATTTTGCGTTATCGGTGAGTTCACGGGCCAACGCATCCCCTCCCTGGCAGAGAAGGATGGAGGACCAGGGAAAGTGAGGAATGCAGGGAGGAAGCAGAGAAAGCTTGAGCCTATAGGATCAACCCTCTCCACCTTTTCCACCGTCTAGCCGTGACGGCAACGCAACCCGATTTCGAATCGAACTCACCCTTAACTCACCCTTAGGTTGCATTGTAAGCCATCCCAGCGCTTCTCTATACCAGTTACGTTAACAGTTCCACGTGATTGCAATACGATCCTATAAACGATCGTTCGAGTCCGCCCCTTCTACGGTTTGCCTAATGTTATCCAGCTGCAATTAAGCACACTTTACGCCAAACACACTAAGATCCAAATTATCGAGTATTTAGGTAGACCTACTATAGTGCCCAGTTACGTAACTTCAGGAGCTAGTGTTCACTGACGACTCATGGAAAGTCCTAGGAGTTAATGCAAAATCGACCTATGACATTTGGATGCTGCTGTAGCATAACGTTCCAAATGAGAATCTAAAAAGGACAAAGTGAGAGAAAATTAAGACAAGAGAAATTCATTTTTCTCTGGATCAATATAATTCTCCAGATAGTTACTCGAAGTGATCCGTAGCGAAGCTGCGAAATGAGCCAAGATGAAGACGGCGAGAATTTAAGGCTTCGTTATCGGGAAAAGGAAGCTGCGGGCTCTTCCAATGTCCACGTCAGCGAGAAACCTTTCTCCTATCAGTTCTGACCGTCATCCACCAAGTTTTCGGGGATGGTCCAGCCTTTGTTCACTCTTCAGATACAACGTGGCTGTTTCCCTGGTTTAGTGAGGTTATGTAGCCATTTACATGGCTAATGCAGCATCAACAAGAATTTCCTCCCTGTGAACAGGTACTTAACCTTAACCTTATGATTAATACTTACCGTAGACCGTAGGCTTATCCTCCTGACATCCAGTGTTCTAGTCTGCTGGATTCGACAAGCTTGCACATTATCAGCTCGAATGTATCGGCTATCTGTTAGAATTTACGCGCGATTTGCTCAAAGGTTCAATGGCGAGTGATGAATTGGTGATTAAGACGAGGCGTCTTCCGTGAAGCGTGCGGAACACCATCCGCACTGCGATTTCCAATTATCGGGATCAATTTTACGTGAGTTCACCGAACGTGCAGACTTTAGTTAACGTGTGCCGGTACTTGCAGTACCTAGTACGTATTACGTAACAGCTACGTGTCGGGTAGCAGAGTCCAATGCCAAACGCGATTTTCTGTATGTATCCACGTTACGAATTAACTTGGGAACCTTTAACAGCACGAATATTCCTGCCGCTGGGTAGAGGGAAATAAACCGGCGCCATGTCTCCCAGAAAATTTCACGCTGAAATATTTAAAAGGAAACACTAATTAGCACCGTTGATGAGTTCCTTCTCATGTTTGCAAAAGGTTCCTTTAGTTACCTCAATTATCACGATATACGTAGCAATCTTGTGTTACCCATCCCTCTCACTAGAGTGTACATACTGAAATATAGATATAATTGTATTGTAATTTTAGTCATCCCTGTATATCTCATTTTTTTAATTCTTTTTATTTTTCTAGCTGAATAATTTTATTCTTTTACCTTCAAATGTAATGTTACCTTTTGTGCCTGATCTCTTTGTTACTTGCAATTAATAATTCTCCTTTGTAATATATTACAATAATTTACTCGCTTGAGCCTTTACCTTTATACATCACGAATCCTTGGCTTTTCTTTGTTTGGACAATGAATAATGTTCAGTTGAAACTTGTTCCGAATCATTTTCCTTGCTAGTGACGAACATTGCACGTATGTACCTTTGCACAGATCGCTGTATATCATACATGGATAGTCAATTCTCCCTCAATGTCGTCGTTGGCTTTTGTCATTCATTGTGCGACGAATTCAATGAGAGCCAACAGCAAGTCTCCCTCAACTCGATATCGCAGCTAAAGGGAAGCTCGTTTAATTGAAACTCGAATCGCGTCTCTCTGTAATCCAAAAGGGCGACATTCGTATGCCACGCGAATATTTAGTTAGATATTTATAGATCCGCCTCAGATGCGTGTTTGTGAAATAGAGACACAGAGAACATAGCAGTGACAATGTATGTACAGAAATATAAGCTAAAGGGAATACCTACCTCCTCGTAATATCTGTTACGATCTGCTTTACTTCGACATTTATTTCTTTATTTCTTCGCTTTCTTTTCATATATGTTTGTTTTTATCCTCAGAGGAACCAGGTATCATCGTTACGGCCATGTTTGTCTGTGGGTTCTTTAAACCACCGTCAGTGGCGCCACCGCAGGAACCGCCGCCTGACCAGTGCTCTATTGCCGTTACTCCTTCTTTCTCCAGCAATGTAACTTCTCTCAGTCCCTTTGGCTTTTACCGTTTATAAATTATGATAACTTCATTTGGAATGGGTTTCCATAAATATTTAAAGAAACACGGCGGGTGTAGCAATGGTCCGGGCGTTGCCGTTTCCACGATCAAATTGTGCAATACTGGGAGCATAACTCCTTTAAATAAAGTAAAGCGCTAATGGATTCTCTCTCAGTTCTTCACCAGCATACTATACACGGTAGGATAAATATATTACACCTCGTATCCAAATAAAATCGTACCTCTTTGCTGCAAGTGAATTTACAACCCTGCATAACTCGCATTCACGTACTAGCTAATTTACTTCTACCTTTTTCCTCGGTATGACATAACATAACCTCTCTATATGCATTCCTGTCATGTTTAACCATCCGAAAAACGTCCGAGTTACTTTATACTTTATCTATGCACATTTTATATACGCTGTACGTATCCATACAAGGGACTAACACTCTTCGTCCACTATTCCTGACTCGGGAGATACTCGCACATACTATTTTCAACGAGGGACGCTTTTTTTTATGACTCTACCTGGCACGCCACTATAGCAGCATAACCTTCGTATCGTGACGTATATGTTATATTCCTCTACCTTTTTCTCCTTAAAGTATCATTCGTATCGTACACCGTCAAGATACCCTTGGAGTATAGTAATATAATATGAAACATGTGGAAACGAAGTAGCGAACTGTGTTCCTGCTTCCTTATTTCTTAATTTACTATTTTCTATTTTTTTTTAGACATTTTCCGTCATTTTTATACTTCTTACAATGTATTTCACGGCCAGTCGAGCGGCAAAACACTGAAACAGTATTACCGAGACTACGAACAATCGAGCGTAACTATACTAGAATTATTTGTGTATTATCATTAGATATTCATAAATTCATTATTTACCACTGGCTTTCTGACAAGTAGGCTTGGGCGATAGATATTCGGGTAGATACGTAAACAGGGCTTGGAAACTCCGATAACATTGTATGCATTAACGTGCGGTAAAAAGATTGCGACATTTTCAGCGACAAGAGTGCGTGGGGGGAGAGAGACAAAGAAAGAGAAGGACGAATAGGCGAGTCAGAGAGAGAGAGAGAGAGAGAGTGGGAGAATAGCGTCGGAATAGAGAAAGAGGGCGTGGATGAAAACAGAGAGAAAAGAAGAAAGAGGCGAAGGCAATTTATAACCGAGGGGTAGGCGATAAAATCCTCGTTTTATAAGGTGAAACAAAAGAGTGCTCCGGAAGCCCAGAGTTATGCAAGGGAAAGTGATGGCGAGAAGGGTTCAGAGTTTTTACCGTGTTTGAGTATAAAAAAAGGCTTCCAGGTATATCGCTAGTGCGCATGCACGGGTCTTGGACCGTTTACAGGCCGAAAAATACGAGATGATTTTTTAGTAATCGTATACGCTCACGGAAACTGCCCAACTTTTACGTGGCCCTATCTTTTGAGGTTGTAATTTACATTCGCAACCCCTCCAAACCACGGCGACTCAAAGAAGGGTGCGAATTGTATAGCGGAACGGGAGTACCTTCGGATCCGTTCTTAAAAATATTACCCAAATTTCAGTTCGGCATGGATTCCGTAAAAGTGTTAAATAAAATATTATTTATTACATCCTCAAACCAGTACTGTAAGTTGCTAATCGTTATTACAAATCATATCTTTAAATAATAAACACCCCACAAATTCATAATGAGAAAGATTGTCATGTGAGTCCCTGTGTCAAAAATATGTGTAGTCAGTCGACTAGTTAAATTTTTTTTGACAGATCGAAAACAATGAAGTCTTCAGCAAACCCACACGTGGCTCTGCATACAAATTTCGATCACGAAGTAAATGCATGTGCACGGTCTTTCGTCGTAGTATTTTATTTTTACCTTTAAAACGTGTATTTCTATGATTCTATCAAAAGCCACGTATGACTTTCCTAAAGTATTGCACTAATTGCAAACTCTAAAAAAAAATATATTGAACTCCTGGGCTGACTATATATAGATGTATGTAGTGTTTCGTCCATCAAAAGATTTCTCGAATAATACATAAAAGCCTCAAGAACACCGTACAATTTTATCGTTCAAATGGAAAGTTAAGCGTCGCGACGAGTTCGTAAAGGCCAATGGGGGTGTTTGGATGAATAGAGTAGGGTGACGTAGTCGGCGAGCCCTGTGCCCCCCGCATCCAATTAACAGGCATTACCTGCAAGGCTCCATTTGCGCGAAAATTGTTTTGTAACTGGAGAGTTATTAACTCGAATACATCAATTTCCCATGTAACTAATGACATCAGCGAAGATTAATTCAACGACGTAGTTTGACGGGGGGGTCCCAGGGAAGGGAAGCGTCGTACAACCCCCCGCCCACAGGACCCTCCAGGAGGTATTTAAAACGTATGGACAAGGGGTGGCAAGGTCGATTAACGATTTAGGAAACTTCATCCCCCTTTTTTTTCCTTTTTAATTCTTTATTTCCGGACAAAGGAGGACCCCATCGGCGCTGCTTGTAAGGGTGCCGAGGGGGTGTGGGCTGGGTGGGGTGAGTCGAGCAAGCAATGGAACACACTAACGTGCTCTTAGGGGTTGGTTCTGCTGGTTCCACCATGTTCCATGGTCGCTCTTCTTGGTTGGTGATGGGCGTTGGTGGTTGAGGAGCGAAGCTATCATTCAGCCAGAACATGACAAGAATGGATATTGAGAAATGAGGAATAAAGATGATTACGCACCCTCGTCCCGACGCCATTTTCTCACGCATCTCCTCCGGGTGTTTATAATCCATCTATTCTGCAAAGATCCCAAGGCGGCTTCAAGATCCTCCACCTCCAAGCCACCAACCCACCCTTCATACCACCCATTACAATTTACAGTCACCAGCCAGGAGCGTGTCACTCGGCACCCTCAACACTCCCTAAGGCCCTGCACAGAAAAAAAAAATGTAAAATTTATATATAAAAATATAATCCTCTATATATGTACGTATAGAGACCACTCTTTCCCAATTTGGACCCCCTTTTAAAATTTTGTCTTCACTCACCCTTCTTGGTACCCTATATACGTACTGCGTTATATACCTCCAAAAGATTTCACTTTTAAAATCCAATCCCGAACGATCGGAATCCTAAGATAAGGATATATCGGAAAATCGAGACACCCCTATTCCTCCTTACCACCGTCGTTCCTTAATAGCCCGCCGAACAACCCCCTCTGACTCTTCCCCTTCACCTTCCAGGTCTTTTTATCTCTATATGGACGCCCGAAGGAATCGCATGCAGTCTGAACGTGGTCGAAGCCGGAGGACCCAGGTGCCAGGACTCGCACGACCCGTAAAACGGAAGGGAGACAAGAGGAGCCCAGGCATCCATTTTCCAGGAGGAACATGGCCGCGCAACAAGACTTGTCTCTGTACGTGCAGGATGCTGTAGCTGGCCAAAAATTCTAAAAAGAAAAGATAAAACCGTTAACGTGGTAATGCAGTAGTGTCGGGGGGGAGCCACCGTCGCGTTACTTGGTAAGGTCGGCAGGCAGCTTGAAATATAGCGAAATAAAATAACGCTACCCGGAGGGACATTATAAATAGTACTACCCTTTGTCCTGGCAACATGCTACGAAACAATAAAAATTTTTACTCTCCTATCCAACAGGGATATATATACATGTGTATATATATCCTTGCCTATGTATATACATATGCAGACATACATAGCCGCTCTCGGCTTTCTCGAGATAAATCCTAAATTATCCTGGGCCAATTACTCCCGTGAAATATTGTTACCTTCCGTGCTGCAAGGAATGTCCGAGTTTTCCAAAATTTCCAAGAGATCGGCTGAACTAGAGTAGCCTACCCGTATGGACCTAGTCTGTTATTGTATTGCAAAAACTGTGTCCTCCCGCCAATGGTATTACTGAGAAATTCTATTTAGACTATTTTTCATCCCCTGCAGATAATCCCATCGACGCGAAAGGGTTACCGTCATCGGAGACTGGAGTGATCGTAGAAAACTCAGCGGCAGCCACCCTCGTTGCTCTGGAAAGACGGCTCGTAAAGGTCCGGGCCGGTTAGCAGCTGACCGGAAGCTGCGCTTCGTTAGGGGTAATGGACGGGTGGTGGTAAATGGTGCGCGAGAAAGGAAACTCAGTCCCAACCACCCTCGGCGAGGTTTGCGCCGTTAAATTTGACGAAGGCGTCGGAGGGCGAGGACCCGAGAGATATCGAGATATCTCGCTAATGTCTCCCGACGGCTGGCCGGATGAGTCCTGGGGATGCTGGCTGCGTAGAGCTACCATTTAACGTCTCCTTGCTCCGTTCTTTCTGGTTGGGCGAAGAAAAAAATGGTGAAAGCCAAGCGGGAGCCGATACGGCGGCACGGTAAATTGCGGGGAAAGAAATTCTAATTAATTGAAGGGATGGGGATGAACGTGAGGGGGTTGGGAAAGGGGTAGGCTGGTATCTACCACTTGTTCAGGACCACCGAGGATTCTCTCAGACTCTCAGGGAATAAAGTCTTTCACTGCTTAGGGTCGAGAAGACAAAGAACCAGGCTTGGAACGCCAGCGCCCCTGATGCTCTACGGCAGCTGAATGAAACAAAAGTAATACGAACAATTAGTAAGAATTAACCTTGTCAAAGATGTGTCTGTGTTCTGACGTGCGATTCTCTACCCAGAAATTACATCCAACTCTCGTGGGATTCACGTCCTTACCGAGGAGCTACACGGCGCCGTTACTCAGGACTGAGGAATCAAGTTCCGGATGGAGCCAAAGTACACCTGAGACTCAACCCTTACGACGGATGATAAGAAACTAAGAGACTCTTGAAAGACCATGAAAATCCATGGCGAATCTAATTAGTTGTTAAGACGACGTAATCGACTCTACGTCTTGAGACGTAGGAATGGTAATTACGTGGTCCTTGGTCCACGTATTTAATTTTTGTAATTTATTCGAGGCGATCACCTCACTGGATATATCCAGGATACCTATTGAAGATGCTGTATAAGCGTAAGATACTTTTTTTTAAATCATGTTCTTCTTGTCACTTCAGTTCGTTTTATTCATTCAGCATTTCACTCGGATTCTCCTTCCCGTTAACATGCTGAACCAATCCTCTGTCTCTGCTGGGTAGGAATCAATCTCCAATCGTGGAATCGGAAGTTTCGCCAAGCCAGGAGCTTCCGGCATTGAATTTATTGTTATGCATTTATGCAGATTGAAATTAATATTAGGAATCCCAGTAGCGAGGAGGTCCTAGGCGGGAGATTGATTGAATCTCATGAGGTGATTGGATTTTACATAGACCTGGTCTGCCACTTGACTAGAATTTCAGAATTTAAATAATCATTTTAATTATACATTTTTCAGATTTATCGTAATCATGGAACCTTTTTTAATATCTTTCCCACGACTTTTTCAACTCGCACAAGGATGTCAATAATCTATTTGGGAGTTTCATTACAGAACGTTCCTCGTTCTTGTTTCTGCCAGCAATTCGGATTTTACCCTCGGCCAGTTATAGAATAAACGCCGCGAAATTCTGACGGAATCAATTTAATCACGACAAATTAGCACGCTTTGAGGGTGACTCGTAGATAACCCTACGCTTTAGTCAAGCAGCAACCAAAAGGGAAAGTGATAAAGCCCCGTCCGTAACGAGGAGATTTGCTTCGCGAGGGCTGCTGTTGCTGATGATGGTAGGCTGGTGGGTAGGCGAAAGGAGGGTTGCGCAGAGGTAGAAGGAGTAATAGCAACGCCATGGAGGCAGAAGTTTTAATTGAGACGAAACGCCATTGGTTGAGGTCGGCTGTCTGCTCAAAAATAAAACCGTCGCCATCGTTGTGAATCGTGCGGCCCTGAAAGGTAATTAGAAACTCAGTCGTAGCAAGGCTAATTATTGTACATTGCCATCTACAGGCGAGGCTGCCTTCACTTTTCGCACCCCTCGTCCAAGTCATCCCCATTTTACTTAGCATCCACTCCACCCTTATTTCCACTTAATAGCCGGCTAAACAGTAAATATCCATATGCAAAAATGGCGCGATTAAAGCATCTTTTTATTAAAAAAAATAAAAGAATAATAAGATTCTGCATAAAACAGTCACGTATAAAATACGTGACTTCATCTCGAGCTACTTTTTTCTTTTTATTCACTATTTTTCTTTCTTTTTAGTTGTCCTGCCCTGTGTCTGTGCATACATATATACACCGCAGCAAACTGATCCGATACCTACAGCAGGAAATGGGACGAAGAAGTAGAGAATCCTCGAAAAGTCAGTCTCCCGGAAGAATGGTGCAGCATCCAACAACTCCGAGTGGATTCGTACCAGTGGCGTTCCAGTCGGGATAATCGGGAAATCCGTTTACGGTTACTCGTAAAGTATCAACGAGCACAGCACATGGAGCCCTCGTAAATAAATGGCTCACTTTAGTTTTCGTTATGAATTTAGTAGTCGGTTATTCACGGCTGGGAATATTGATTCACGTGATTATAAAGAAAGTAAATCAGAACACTAAGAATGTTGTAAGAATTTAATGAAGACGTTTCATAGTTTAGAATTTGCTTTTACACATTTTTGTAGAATTTTTAATTTAATTCTGTTAAATTTTCATTCTACCTGTCACAGTTTATTCGATTAAAGTGTGAATTACCAAAGAGGATCTCAGCATCAGAACAGGAGGAAGATCGGATGAAGATCCAGGTTATTCTTCGTTTCTGCACGCGATTGGTATCGCTCTTTCTGGGAGGCCTTGTGGCTTTCTGGTTAAAAATTATATAATTTCTATATAGTTCTCTGTATAATATATGTAATATATAGATTACGTGTACCCTTAAAACCATTAAGGGTTACACTTACCGCCTTTCATTCTCGTCTAGCTTTCCACCTTCTTTGAGAAACCATCTGTATTGCCTCTCAATGTTTGCATTCGACTCGCTCCTTTTCCTCGTGAGCAACGGCACTCTGATCCCGGATGATCCTCGAGGAACGAACACCACCTCCTCACCGTTCTCGTCCAGGGTTGATGAAGAAGCTGGACGCTTAACGTTGTACGTCAGGATGGATGGTGGGGTGACTTGGTATCTTGGGATGTTTCGAGAGGGTACTTTTTTCAGAACGAAAGGCAACACATGTCTGTTCTTTTTACTTTCCTGTGCGGTTCCCGTTACGTTGCGACCAAGAAGGATGGACGTGAAAAATTGTGGATGGTCAGTGTTCGTCTTAAAGTTCTGAAAAATATTTCTCCATAAACGAGTAGTTGGAGGAACAGATCCTTTCGTTTCCTTAAACGTCACTGTCGTCGTTGGATTATTTTTCGAGGTAACGTATTTCACTTCCGTAAGAGATTTCGACGTCGTGATCTCAGATTTCGTTTCTAGACTCTTATTCGTCCGCTCATTGACGTCACCCACTTGAATTCCCTCAGACGGAAGCGGAGATTCTTTATCGATAATGTCGAAAGAACTCATCGTGCTTCCGATATTATCCGTGAAATATCCTATTCCATTAGAATCCATCTCTGATACTTTTTCATCGAGTCTAGGAACACTCGTCGTCGACTCATCAGAGTAGTCCAGCGCCTCGCTCGGTGAAATCGAAGAAGTTCTCGACGTAAAATCACTTCCGGTAAGTCCTGGCGAAGTTCCCTTCAAGCCAGGACTGAAAAAGCTCCTAGTGATTGATGAACCAGTCCCAGCTCCCTGAGATCCCACAGCGAGGATCGTTTCCGTCCTGGAATAACTCAAGTCCGTCGATTCGTACGTGGGCCATCTGGGTGGCGTCAGTTCCTCCTTAAGAGACACTTCCGATGACGCATTCTGGCTCAAGGATTCACCTTCGCTCTCCCAACTTGTTATTACACCAGGTACAGTCCCTGTAATCAGTTCTAAGCAACATGAAACTGTATTAAATTCTATTAATTTTTCAATAAAACAAATTATCAAAAGAAGTACCTTCACCCGTAAATTTCTCAAACTCTTTCGCAGTTAATTCAGTATCCATTGTGATTGTTTTTCTCTCGCCGGAAGTTTGCCGATCCTCCAATGAAACATCGGTTACTGTTTTGATACCGGAAACATCCAACTCATCGGAACTACTACTAGCAGGACTATATTTACTGTCAAACTCCGAATAATAATCCTCCGCAGAGGTAGATCTGCTCCCATTGTCCTTTGGGATTCCTTCTGTTGTCCGTGAAGTTTCCTCTTGTACACTTCCTGTCATTGAGTATATCTTACTTGCTGGGAATAATGGCGTAGAATAGTATCGAGGACTCCCGCTAGATGGATCCTTATCGTATTTATAATTACTAGCAAAAGTTACAGATGGATTATCATCCAGAGGTACAGTTACCGTTGTACCCAAAGACTTTTTTACTTCATTTTCCCTGGTTGGACTGGTACTTCCGGTTAAATTGTCCGCATCAAAATAATTGTTCTGTTTGATCATTTCTTTCAAAGTTTTACCGTCCGTCGTTGCTTTTATCTTTTCATTAATGTCCTCCTGCTTATCCGGCGTAACGAGTATCAGGATATTCGTCTCATTGATTATATCATTTCCACTGATAGTCGTATTTGTTAAATCCTCCTCTTTATCGTCGTTATCAACAGTACCGAGATATCCTCTCTTCCTGGTCATCGTTATCTCCTCAATCCACTTTGTTGTCGCAATGGCTTCCCCATCTATGTTATCCAAAGCATTACTCTTCTCTGTAAATGAGACACTACTGATATCAAGTACGTTTTCTACTATAACATTCTTTCTTATATCCGTATCAATAGCCGAAGTACTAGAAAGATATTTCATCTCATTCGTTATCCTCCCGATGTCATTCTCAGTATCGATAGTTTTCAATTTTTTGATAAGAACAGATGGACTACTACGATACTGATTAAAATCCCTCGTAGATTCAGACGTTTGAATTTTCGAAACAATTTCACTAGTTTCTTCGAATCCTTCGTCACTGTTCCATGTAGATTCCCGGGTGTATGATATTTTGGAAATACCGTAGTCATCGGTATTCCTGGTATTTCTCAAAGATCTTTCTTCCAGATCCAAAGTGGTTCCCTTGAATTCGTTATTGGATTCTAGGCTATTTTGATTTTGCGTCAAGTCCGAAATAATGGAAATAGTTTGACTTTCTGGTAAAGCGGAAGCTTCAGGCTGTCTTTCGTAAATGATGGACGTACTGTCTGTGCTATCCACAGATTCATTGGTATGTCTGTAAAATAAAAAGAATTAAAGAAAACGAGACAATATAACAAAAGAAATTTACTGAAGGGCTTCTTTTACACAAGTTCTGTACGTATTTTAATGGGTAACGCGAAGCTGCGGTTAGAAAATCTCAGTACGTATTCCAGAGGCCTACTTCTCCTTCAGACCGGAAATCCTGCGCCGACTTTGAAAGAGTTAAGGGCCTTCGCTTGCATGAACCGAGAAGACCTCGACGCAGACGCCGATGCCAACGACGGCGACGACGTCGCTTCGCGTAGTTCAAATAAAGTTGTGTAATTCTATAGGAAGGAGACTGCGAAGTATCTTCAGTTCCTTTTCCCTTTGATGAATCAACTGCTGAATTATTAACGATGCGCTCCAAAGAATCCGGAGTGGGTGCTTCGCAACTTTTCATATACTCCGTCGGGAAAGTGCCCGTTCTTGAAAATCCCTTGGTATCGTATTCCGCTTTCGCCGCTACCTTCACTCTTCTTATTACTACCTCAAGGAATTCAAATTCGCACCGATGCGCGGGCATCTTTTCTATTTCTCCAACCCACTCGACTTGCACTACAAGATCGCTATGAAAATCGATTCATTTTATAGAGCAGTAATATTTGCTCCTGGCCATTTGTTGCTCGTGGATGTCGGTTAGTTTGTAAATAAAATAAAATGAAATGACGATACGTGCGTACCTGACGTGCTCTTCGGTAAACACAGGAAATTTCTCTGGCATCGTTTGATAAGCGAGTACCAGGAGTCTGTAGATTCGTGGCAACTTCTCCTTGAGCACAGATCCCGCCGGTTGAGCATCGTACAGTCGTAAAAGTCGCAACCAATCTGACTTTAATGCTCCGAATGGCAATGCATTGACAGGACACTTAAATCCGGCGGCCATTGCTTCGACGGTTGGTATTTCCATGAAGTTAACTTTCGAAATGTAATTCTCTAGATCGGAAACCTCAAAGTCGATACAAGACTTTTCCATAGGCAAATCGAAGTTCCCTAGGCGGGCTGAAACTTTTTAAATTTTCCAGAAGATGGCACCGCATTCGCAATACACAAAATTAAGTCGACAGAGGCTACGTTAAGTATGTTTTACAGAAGCTTACCGTACTCTGCAAGAATGACGACAGGTGCGAACTGCAACGTTATGTAGAACAGCAAATTCATAGTCATGGTCGATAAAGGCGCACCCACTGAGCATTCCATTCAATTTTCTAGAACGTTTAAAAAGAACTGAATCGAAACGGCTTCTCAAACAAAACAAAAGTGCAACCTCGTTCACCATATTCAAATCGAATTTCCGTACCAGACAATTTGATCAATTCTGACTTTTTCTCAACAGCAAAAAATATACTTGGAAATCACAAACTTCTTCCACGAGCAGCGCTTTAAGCCGGTACTCACGATACTCATGTGGACTGACGAATAAGCTGCAATTCGCATGAATGGAGTAGTAGTTATCGCGCTAGTTGAAATCTGAATGCCGTCTGGTCAGCAAAAATCTTGGATCCTGATTACAAAACGCACGCGTCCAGGAAATGCAGGAATGTCTGCTGGCACTAGGCTAATAACGTTACCCAATACACTATATGGTGTCTCTGGAGACTTCATTCGGCGTGGATGCACGTGTAGAGACACCCGAGAGATGCCATATAGATATGTTCAACATAATTCAGTCGTAATTGATTTATCACACAATAATTAGACCTTGTTTCTGATTTGATAAATAATATCCAATGTAACGGGTGTCTGCGAGGCAACTAATAACCTAAAATCACTGCACAGCCAAGTGTCAATAAATAATCATTAAACGACAACTACTATCGTGATAGTTATCGTCATAGTTTAGTAATCCTATCAAAATTAACTCCAATGAATATAAAATTATGTAATGTAGCATAACAAATCCTATATTATCTGTGTAACAATATGACTACCATAGCATCCATTAATCCATTGAACAAATATTAGAGGAAAATTATCATCTGTTTATCTGGTCAATATTTGAAGCCTATCAGTGACATCAAATTGCACTGGTCGCGTCTAATATATAATTTCGCCACAAAAGAAATGTATTTTGAAGATACCCCTGGTGAAGAGTTCGTGGGGATTGTGATGTCAAGACGGCGTAAATCGAAATTGAATGCAACAGAGACATAGAAGGACACGCCCTGCGGATAACTTGATGAGCGTTGATACTGTAAAATGCAAGGAGAAAAAGAAAGACAAACAGGAGATACAGACAAAGAGAGAGAGAAAAGAAGATAACCAGGGAATTAATTGATATTGAAATGACGTACCGCGTGGCGTTGTCGATGTGCATCGATTCAATGTTGTTATTTGTATCGCAGCGCCATCTTGATTAACACTAGCCGTTGTCATGGCAACAATTGTACCAAATCCAGAAAACACGAGAAGCAAAGAAATGACAACGTACTGACAACTCAGGTGATTCACACGTGTATCTTTAATGTGCACCTTCCATAAATTGCCTCGTAAGAAGAAACAAATAATTGTCGATGAAATAAACTGTTCAGGGTCAACGTATATATAAAGCTTTCCATACAACATTCTTTTATTTCGTTTTTATATATTTTTTATATCCTCGCAAGTCCCGTGCTCTTACGGTAACAACCCAGCCTTCCCACTGACTGAACATCCTCGAGCAAATCGGATAAGCGAATTTCCCAATAACACGTAGGAAAACAACGAGCTGCGTAAAAACTTACGCCAATCAATTAATGCACGAGCTGTATGTGATGTGACTCGTGTTTTACAAAACTGTGATACTCGTTTGCCACGTGCCTCTACGTGGCACGTGTCTCTGCGTGTCGATATATTATATTATATGGCTCTCTAACCTCAAATCTCTCACCTCCCTTGCAAATATCTCATTCTTTTATTCTCTGCTACCGTACCAAATAAACCCGTACTTCCTCCCTCATCCTCTCAACACGTGTGCGAGAGTATAGATATAGATATACATACTTATATAAAAATTGTACACAGCACTACTATTACAGAATAATTACAAAGTACCTACATACATATTTATAACGACAGGCGAAAAAGCCGCCATGACGCGTTTACGTAATCGCGTCATCCTTCCTTGCGTTCCTTTTGACTTCCTCCTCTAATGCGATCTGTCAGATAATCGCGTCATCCTTTGCACGCCGATGAATTTCGAAAACGTTGATCTTAGAAACGACAGCGATTCTTCGCGGCAGAATGAACGTCCCAAGTGGTTCTAAGAGACGCCGCAGTGGCGCTGACAGCGGCGCAGCGGAGGCGAAAAAGGGATGAACAAAGTAACGGACAAAAATTGAAGGAAAAAAATAACGAGAATAGGAGTGCGAGAGAGAAAAAGAGGAATTGATGTATTAAAAAAGAAAAAAAGGAAAAGAGAAGAAGAGCGGACCACGATGAGAAATCTAAACGGTAATTGAAAAATGGCCGGTACTCCGGAGGTGAGCGACCGCCGTCAATAAACGAATTCCGACTACACCTCGCAAAAATTCAATTTAACGCAATCTCCGATATTCGCCCATCGATTCCGTCCTCCGTGCGCGCACCGGAAGTAAGGTTATACTCGACCAAACAAAAAAATGTAATAACGCCCGATTGTGAATCGGCCATAATAATTGGAAGGTGGAATTGCGACCGAGGATGATTTACGTTCGAAGAGAAAAAAATGTGAGCAACGATTTTACACCGTTACCGCTAATGCCAATGCCAAACGCCACCACGACCATTACCATTAATAATTACCATTAGCGTGACGTTCAGCCTCGTTCCTTCGTTCACTTAAAAAAAATCGTCTTTGTCTAAACGGTTCAATTCTTATTCACATACCCATCAATATTTTCGTGGCCGATTTTCTAAACGTATCCTAAAATAACACAACCAATCATCTATCACGTCACCGATCGGTGTCGTTAATGTGAACGCGCCAAATATTTTATATGTATACATATAAAATACTATAATTCTATATACATATATATGTCTATGAATATATATATAAATTGAAAAAAAAACTGCAGCTACACCAAGGCAAATAAGAATTCACGGTGCACGTATCCCCCATTATAGTCTTTTATACTTATAGAATATTTACATAACCTCCTGATAACGTCACGGGAATTCTCTACAAATCCACAAAAATCCAGCCTGAACTTTGTAGCGTCTTAACGTAAAGAATTTAAAGACGTGATAACATTTGATTCTCGAAATAACAAAGGGAAGCAGGGAAAAAATGGGGAATATCAGAAAGAGAAGAAAAAAAAAAGAATAGGAGAAAAACCATTTTCGACATGATAACCTCATTTGTTCGCGATTGAAGTAAAATTGGGGAACGGTGAAAGGAGTAAAGAGGTAGAGGTACAGAAATTGAGGCCCACCCCCATTCACAACCTTTTTTAAGGTTCGCAAGCCACAATATCCGGCACTTTGTTTAACGCAATGATAATTGTTTTAATGTCTCATTAGCACATAGGTAATTGCCATTTTTCGTAATGCCTAAGCTTACGTTATGTTTTTTTTGTCTTGTTTGTTTACCTTTGTTTCTTGGTTCGTCATACAACGCCATGTGTTACACAATATTTACTATACGCATAATCCTTTGCTCGCATTCGTTACGTTTAACTCTACCTACTTTGCTTTGTATGCTTTGTTTTGTATTGTTTATTTACTTATTTGTTTGTTTGTTTGCAACCCTGAGACTACGATTCTACGACCACGGCGAATCTGTGGGCTAACCAAGATAAAAATGACCAAAAAATAAAAAGGAAAAATTTCATGAAATAGAAAATTAAAGAAAAAAGCTGAAATAAAGACAGAAGAAAAAAAAGAAAAAGGGTGAAGGACAAGAGCTGTGAAAATTCTCAGGGGGACAGGTCTATGGCCGGTAGAAATGGAAATCGTCGGCAGAGATGTTACCAGCGATTTTGAGACATTAAAAATGACATGAAGAAAATGGAAAAACAGGAAAAACATGAAATAAAACCAAAAACGAAAAAGTGATGAAGAGACGACTACACAAATTTTAAGTAAAATTTGGTTTTAGACGAATGAACGGAGAAAGAGGATAACTGCCTGTGGGAAAAATGGGTCGAAGAGGAATGAATGGAAAAAAATAGTATTTAGAAAAAATAATTGAAGAGAAGAAATGCAACACTATGTACTGTGCACGGAAAAAGTAGCACAAATTGCGTGGGATGATGTGTACAAGCGAGCGTATATTGTTTTTATAATTTTTGTCATTTCTTTTATCTACCATTTTCTTTCCCATTTTCGCAACGACACTCAAACGTTCATAAAGCGTCACGTAACGCACGTTATCACAGTTCGATAGAAAAGCTTCCGCGTGCCTGTAGCAGGTGCTTCTCGTGAGAGTAACAAAATGAAAGAAGCAAGAAGACCAAAATAAAGATGCATATACAAAAAATAAAGGGATACAGAGAATAAGCAACGAAAGGTATAAAAAGTAAATAGGATTGTCTTTCGTTTTTGTACAAAGAACAAGAATTCTCCCCTCCCTATCCGGAAACCTCATTTCTCACGCGTACAGATTACGCGAATAGGAAAAACATCAAAGAACAATACATGAAATTGATAGCCCGGGAGATTGCAAAAAAAAAGGTATTGAAAAATTCAAACAAAAGATGTGAAAGTCCCTGTGAAAAAGAAAAGAAAATTGAACGTGGTAAAGGAACGTCCTGAGCACTGGGGGGTCACCTGGCTTCGCTCGAAATTCGCCGTGGCCCAACAGCCATGTTACTTCGTTATCATTAATTTCATTATGCTACGTACTACACGCTGAGGAACGGACCGCCATTACGCAGAGTGAAGGAAACTTAAAAATAAAATGTGAAAATGAGAAGGTAAACTCGACTTGCGCGAAGTGCACGTGCGCGCCCCGTGTGTAGGCCAACTGAAGAAACGGAAAGAGGAAACGGCCAAGATGGAAAAAAAAAGCGAGAAAATTAATAAGAAGAAGAGCGACACCACGACCGCATCGCTATCTTCTGTTATCAAAGTAATACATTGTGTAAGAACGCATCGATATAATAAACTGAATTGTAATCGATATGAAAAGAAAAAGTAAATCAATTGTTCGCAGGCATAATAAACTGTCGTTTAATTTTGTGTCCCCGAAAACAAAGAGGAAATCTTTATAAAAGAAAAAAAAGTGAACAAAGAAAAAATCATACCTAGCCATTTTCTCTCTCTCTCTCTCTCTCTCCAATTGTTATAATTCATTGTTCTTCGCTTTTATTGCACTATAAACGCTACGGTCCGCCATTACGTTAAATAAACAATATCACGGACGTTACGCAGCCCGTTTTCGTTTTCTTCTTATTGTTCCTCGCGATACCTCTCGTACACATCTTGTATAGTATAATTATTAATGATTTCTTACATATTCCATTTTTTTCTCATTTCCTTACTATTGTACCTTAACGAAAGCCAGACCGACAGGATTGGTCGATTCACGACGGCTACCATTATCATGGGATACGACTTCCCGTGCACAATCTTCGTAACAGTAATAACTAGATAATAAAGATCCCTGAATATATTCTCCTACGTTATCTCATCATCTTTCACTCCGTGGTACGTTTTACATAGAGCGTTTTGCATCTCGATGCACAGCTGTTAAATGTTCTGTAGTAATTTTAACCTCTGGCGCGTGCAAGAGCGTCACACGTTATTTCGAGAGAATACAAGTACAAGAGGAAAAAAAAGGAAAGTAAAGGCGCGAAATATGAAACGCACCATCCGAGCAAAATATTCACTGAAACAGCTCGTCGGCACTGGTAACTCGTGTCTTTTGATCATCGTCGTATGATTCGACGCCCGCGTCGTCGCGGATATAAACAGAATAAACGTGAAAACGCACGGAGGAAAATTCGCCCATGTAAAAGAGAGATAAGAAAAATAAATGATAAACAGAAGAAAGAAGATGATGAAAAGTCCCAATACTTAACACATATGGATCAACTCGCTTGATTCGCAAAATAAACTTTTACTTAACGCTCCTTCTCTCTCTCTCTCTCTCTCTCTCTCTCTCTCTCTCTCTCTCTCTCTCTCTCTCTCTCTCTCTACCTCTCTCTTTACTCGCTAAAGTATTTATATGAAAAAAACAAATTTCTCTTTTGTTTCCCTCAATTCTTCGTCGTTCCATCTCTTTGTTCATACGTTGCGCCAACACCTTCAAGAATCGACTCGCGATCGCATTCTTCTTAACAAATTCGCCACCTTGTATTTTCTTATTTATCTTTCTGTCTCTCGCACTCTTGCTCTCACCTTCTCTTCTTTGTACAATGATCGATACAAAACTTTACATCTCACTTTCGTCGCAGCATCACATCACCGCGATCAGTCCAGACTACGCACTTATCCCAACCTTTGAAACACAGATCGTCGGCTCTCTTGAGAATTTCAACGACACCGCGAGCATCCCTTAAGGATCCATTTGAGTTTCCCATGTCACTATTTATTACTGCCTTTATAATTAATTATATATTTATCCAATCCATCCTGGTAATATGTTCCTACTTGTATACCTATATACACAGACCGTGTCCAGTACTAATGCGTCGCGACGCGACGTAGACTCGACGTTTTTATCGTACTACCTGTATGTGGGGCGTTCGAATAGAAACGTATAGTCATAAGTGTGGACGAGTAGATCGTCGAGAAAAAAAAAGTCAAAAATCATCTCCTTACAATTTCACGCAATCTCTCGTACAGATTGCAGCACCATGAATGGATTGGATTAGCGACAAAGGGTAAACCGTAAATTACAATCGCGACTCGTCAGAGCAAACAGATTATCATACGTTCCGTATGAATTAGTTCATGATCCATTAAATCTGATAAACCATTCGGACTTATTCGCTAGGATCTCACAAATGTTTCTGTGGACCAACAAGAGGTCAATCGTTACCACCTTCGTCTCAACTGTACAGACTTTTCAAACTAACCGAACCGAAAGTCGCGAGTGTCGATTACATTCCGCGATGAAATCGGGCACGGAGCTTCTGGCTAATCTTCAGAGCGACGATCTTCGCCAGTTCCTTGTGTTCCTGTGTAAACTCATCGGTAAGCTGCAGCCTCCAGCATCTCGACGAAAAGCTTGTTCATGGGAACTTTCCCCGTCCGATGAACACTCGACCAGAATTTTCTCACGATACCATCGGCCTGTCTAAGGCTCGGTAACACTAGGAACATATTTTGCGTGGCACGAAGAGCCTGCCCAGGTCGAATAGCCGCTACACAATCCGACAGGGAGTTCAAGATGGAATCTCGAAAGCGATACAGGGTCTGTGGCTCGTCCAGTCTGACGTCGCTGTTCGTCAGTACGAGAGCCTTCAATACGAAGTACTCCTCACGGGCCAATCCCAACCGTTGAATCCGCTCCACGATTTGTATACACTGCAATCAATAAAGAACAGATCTTAGTCGCGTCGGATTACAGAAAAATAATGATCTAAGGTTACTTAATTCTATAGCGACAGTGTATAACATTGTCATAATATAACACCAGGTTCAAGATCGCTACTTCAATTTTTCTTTCCGCTTTCTCGTTTCTTGGCAATATGACGCCTATCGTACATTATTAATATACGGCGTCACACACCTGTTGCTCCAATGAATTGAGTATTAGTGATTCACTTCGAGGATATTTTTATTTGCTAAATTGTGACCTACTAGACGGCAGCATTAAAATTCACAAGGACTTCACTATGCTGAACCACGGAGGTTCGTACAGTCGTTTTGGCTTATGGTCGTTTAAACATTTATCTCAACTGACGACCGCATCATTGATGAACCATACTTATCGTACTGGCCTCTTCTTTTTTTAAAAGACGATAACTGACGATTGAGCAACATTCCAGGCCGAACATTGGATGTGACATTCTGCGCAAAGTTATTATACTGCCGGCAACAACTATGCTTCTCATTGGTTATCGCTCCTGAGATTTCATAAAGTTATACATATAAACCAAAATTTCAATCGTGGATTAAACGTGACAATAATTTTTTAATTTTGATTATCATAATAAAAGTTCATTGTTGCAATCGTTCCTACGTGTCGATTCAATGCAATGCGCGATACAGAGAATTGCATCTGCAGCTGGTGGTTCTTTTCACATTTTTTTTTACATACGTCACGTGAACCGGAGCCATACTAGATGATATCACGAATGTACAATTATTTTTATAAAAATCAAATCGCATTTTGGACAGACCGTTGTAGCGCGTAAACTAAAAATCAGTGCCAATGGATCATCCAAAACCAAAATACACAAAGAGAGATTCTCGTTGAAAACAAAATTTACAATGATGCGTGATGCGTCGACTCCTTGGACGTTGGTATATACGTATCCAAAGCCTTGAGAGTGACACGTCATCCCAGCCTAATGCCAGCAACTGTTGATGCACTTTGAAGAGCCATAAATAAGAAATTTGCAGCGAGAGCGTGCAAAGGTGGAAATGGAAGATCAAGGGAAAATTTTAATTGCAAGGAGAAAGTGACAAAGGAGAATTAAAAAAATAAATAAAGATGAAAAGAGCGTCACTCACATGGGCATAGAGCTCAGAGCAATGGCACTCACGAGCCAGCCTCTCATCCAGCGTGAAATCCTGGGCGAACCTGAGTCTTCCACAGTTGGGCATGCTCCGCCAGGCGAGGCTGAAGGTCAGGATTTCAGCCCACGTACTCTGAAGAAGGCGCATCTGGTCGTTCAACGCTAAGCTGCTGAAACCAGGTATCTGTTTCGCCCAGCCTGTAGTAAAGAATCAACAAGATTCATAAGATTAAGAAAAAAATGAAAGACTAATCGAAGGTCAACAGGTGCTCCCGTAGTGGTCGACAAAAAAAAGTCGACAAAAATATAAGAGCCAGTAGGAGAACACCATATCGAAAATATTTACCAATGATACCAACGAGTTCCCGATCGTAAAGATCTGAGAGTTGTCCAAGAACTCGTTGATCCGTATCCAAGGTATGAGACAAACTCGACACCTGGAGAACGTCCGGTTCGCAAGCTATGAGGGCTTCCACCATTTTATTATCTAAAAACATAGTCAAACGTTTCGCTCGTTCAGTATTTCAAAAAATCAGTGATTCGTACGCGTCTATACGATAAAATGTCGATTCTATCTCGTATTGAGACATGATCGATGACCAATATTCCAATTGATGCAAATGACAGAAAGGCAGGATATTGGTAAGCGGGATGACGCCGGATAAGATCGTACAGTATACCTGGATGCTGTGAGAAAAAAGGACGGCAGGAGATAAGAGGAAAATTGTGAAATAATAAAATAACAAATATTCTATCACACTTGAAGATACGCACGATTTCATTAAAAACGAGAAAGCACTGACACTTACTTATTGCTTCCGAAGAGGCTGCCGAGCCTACGTTAGCTTGAAACACATTAAAAGAGAATTTATTGACTCGTGTCACACGTGATTTGACGTTACATCGCAGAGTGTAAATATATTTAAAAAAGTTAATAAAATATTGACTAAAGATCTAGGATAACTATCGAGTGATTCGATTTGAAAGAGAATGCTCATTAGTCTAATTGAATAATTACCTTCGAGTGTGATCACTTTGCCAGGCATGTAGGGATCCGTGGATCTTCTATATTTTTGTCGGCCACCTCTGACCCGATCGAGTCTGACACCCTCCTTGAGCATCCCCTGTCTCAGGCACTTCTGAAACCTGCAGGCTTGGCAGGCTTTCCTTCTGCGTTTATTGATCTCGCATTCTCCATTGGCTGGACACGTGTACTCGATGTTACCTGTAAAGTTACTCGCTATTTTATCATAATATTCATGGTCCTTCTCCAGATAGCAAGGGTCAATCGCATTCTGGGTACCTCTTAGACGTTTCGGTTAATAATTAAAAGGAAAAAAAGGGATAACACAAGGTGGTTCAAATGCAATCCTTGTACCAAAGCTATCTGGAAGAGTGTCTTCGTGCGATTGTTCAGAGGATCCACGCAGGGCCTCGACCTACCTTGTATCGTTCTCTTGAAGAAGGCTTTGCAGGCTTCGCAGGATGCGACGCCATAATGAAAACCGCTTGCCACGTCACCGCATACCAAACAGAGTCTTCTGGGCATCATGTCCTCTTCCTTGATACCTTCCTAAATGATAACGTGATACGAATCAGATAAAATTTCTTTATTACCATTAAATAAAATACATACCTCTGGCGTCCCCAGGGGCTGAGTCGTCGAAGAGCAATGATGCATCTCAGGACTTCCTGGACTACCCCCACCGCCTCCGTAGTCCGGCATATCCATCTTCCCACAGATTCCCTAGAAGAGCCATAAAATTCTTTATTAAAAGCAAGATCCAGTATTCCCTGAGCGAACTGGGTGCGAAAATCATTTATGAAACTTCACAGTCAATATACAAAGACTCACTTCTTGATGATGAAGAGTCGTCGTCGGCGAGCAGACCTGATGATAATTTTGGGTGGGCGTCGTGGGATTCTCGACCTCCTGCTTGATGTTCGGCATCGTCCTATTGTTTCCGACCGTACCTTCAACGGCGGTACCAGACATCATACAAACCTGAAACAGCAAAGAATAAAAGAATATCCTTAAGCTGCGTTTTCAATAAAGTCGTTGATCCGACTAACGGGAAACAAAGAAAAATGAAAACAGAAGACAATAATATAAAAACGAAGCGTCACCACCTCGTTCAAAGTAAAGAAGTACCCAGCGTCGTGTATTCGCCGAGATCTTTTTGAAGTTCGCCAATGCAGTGCCGATCGCATTTTTCTATTTGGCTCGCGGCGCCTATTTTTAAAACGCAAACGACGATCGTCATTTTTAGAATCGCGTTCCGGGAATTCATGGATGCCTGGTGAACGACTGGATGCGTCTTTCGAGCCAGGCAGATTTATGGTCCATTCTCGAAATTTAGCGTAATGCCTTTACTGCGTACGAAAATTTTGAAAAACAGAATTAACTTCGATAAAATAGCATAGAAAAACCATTAAAAAATTTTTTAAATTACTTTTCCATCCGAAACCCATCACCCCCAATTTTTCCCCAACAGGTTGCCTCAACCCACCGTCTGCGGACCCGGCAAAGCTGTTACTCCGGTAGGAAGACAAGTGGGGCATAACTCAATACGCAATAACGCATTAGATGCACATCGATCCGCCATCTTTATCGCCAGTCAAGGTTACACGTGAACTTCTCATTCCCCACCCACTACGGAATTGTCAAAGGTGTAAGACGGACCCTGAACTCCAGGCGCAACTACACCCCTGGTGCCGTGCGCCAAGTCAACGGCCAAGGATGGTTTCGTTTTCAACGGGACGACGTGTCGCCGCGCCCCGATCGATTTTACCAACCCCTCCCAACATGCAACCCCTGTGGTAAACCTGGTGAACCCTTCAAGAAACCCTGCTAACCCAACGTCTGATCCTAGGAACCTTTCCTGATCTCTCCAGCTGACATCCCCATCCCCGTCCGCCCCTCCCATCTAACCACAACCTAACGCAACCTAGCTGCACGAGCATGAATGGACGCTACGGAATTTACGGATTATTGCATAATTCACAAGCTTGCATTTTTATTTAAAGGATCATTTCGTATGCACGCGACTTCGATAACACTCATGCACACGGCAGGCAGCGTGTGTGTCAACCCGTGCGATCATCGAATTCACACATGGCCGACCAATGTATGCTTACAGAAAATTCCATGCAAAATGCGAGTACAGTTAATAAAGAAAGTAAACAACGCAGGAAATTTGGACAGTTGAAAAAAAAATTTCGCAGCTGTAACGATCTCAAGAGATGGTGGGGGCACCCGCCAGACGACGTACGGCCCTGACGGGACCCTAGAAGGGAGAAAGTAACGGCGCAAGGGTTGCGTAAGTCCTACCCGTCCCATGGTGTAGGAACGATAGGAGGGAGCGAAGGGGGGTCGTTACCTAGAGGAAGGGAGGGTCTGACGTGAAGTCTTAGTGGGGGTATCTGGTTGGCCTTGAACTTGACTTTTCCAGGAGACCAGCCGCAATAGTGAAGGCCGCGGCGGCGGCGACGCGTCGTCGCAATTTTAGACGCCGAGCGTCCGCGGAAACGGCCGAAATGTCATAGCTAGCCGAACCCGACGCCGAATCCCCGAGTACCATTTCCCACGAGCGTAGTGAGCTCGTAGCTGCGTTTACTTATATCCATAGACGATTATTCGATCTCGCTACCCGTAGACGCCTTTGAGGATGGTCAGTTATGTGTACGTGAAAACGACTCGGGTTGAAAAAAACTGACGAAACTTTGGCGAAGAATCGACGACTGTTGAACGATGCTTATATATAGATACTAGATATACGTGTGGGTATATACTATATATGTACACGCAAACATAATGTCTAGCTACGAGCTTGTTTTTTTCAACGTTCAATTTTGTCAAGGTCGGCCATCCTCTATATACGCACCTCCTATACTATTTCCATACCCTCGACAGTCGGCTAAAAGCCTTTCGTTATTCCTTTTTCTTCCATTAAAGATTCGGACGACCGACGCGTAGGCGTCGGTACGTATTTTCCTACAGAGATTTTCCATACCGACGTTCTCATTTCCTTCCTCTCGCGTGTTCACTGGTAACGAAATTGACACGGGAAAAGTCGTGCGACTCTCGTGACAAGGCCTTACGACTGCGTAAGGTACAATAAGAAATATCAAAATGGCTTCTCGAGGCGTAGCGTATGGAAGAAGAGAAAAATCTAGTCACCCGCAATATCACAGTGTTTACTACCAGTTGTTCAGGAGTCCTCCGGACGACGATTCTCCGATTTTATCGAATGTCTACTAGACGTTACTGAACTGGATTAAAGACAATTAACGAGATAACAAGCTGCGTGGTTTAAGTGGATTTCAATATAATAAATACATTCGTATTGAAAGTAAATTGAGAATCGTCTAGAAAATAAGGATTCGGAGACACGAAGAGTTGTCGGAGATGTCTGACTTGTAACAGCTGTTTCCGCTGCGAGAGACATGCATGCGGCTAAAGTGGACGAAGGATTCCTCAAAAATCTTTGTCGATTTTCCAGAATCTAACTGCAACCGGTCGAACCGGAACGGCTGAGCTCAAGGCTACGCACGCATGTATCTGCATACGTGCATATATAAATATGTCGAGGGAATCTTCGCGAAATTCAATGTAAACACGATTCCACCTGGTCGACGTACGATATTCATTCTATTCGACTGCGAAAAGAATTGCGAGTCGGTGTGGGCAACGGAAAATAAAAAAAGGAAAAATAAAAAAAATAGATATACAAGCAGAAATAGAAACGAGTGTGGCGAGCAAAATGAGAATTAAAAAATTCCGTGACTAGCCTCAGCCGATGTTATACGCAGCAGTACCGAATTATCGCGCATACCTAACCTCGCCCAACGCCTAACCTGTTATCTGTTGCCAGGCACGATATCTACAAATAATTATTTCACGAGTGACGCGTCACCATTTTTGTAGACGGAGTCGCGAATAGCAAACACGTATTGACGCGTGATATTCGCATAAATGAAATGAAATCAAGAACGCCGAGAGCCAGAGGAGACTCGAAAAAAAAATTTTGTTAACAAAAAAACAAAAAAGCCTGAACTAATATAGATTAAAAAATTGCAATTTTAATGAAAAAAATTTCCCTCCACTAAAATATCCCATTCTCCGTCAACGAGACGTATCCGTAGATAAATTGACCTAAAATTTTTCGCGAAGGGTAACATGTAATAAATCAATGAAAATCAATAGAAATGCATTACCTATTCATGGCACAGGGACTATTGGCAATGAGAAATTTTCCTACGCGTAGTCAAGAATCCCAACTTGGATTCTCCCTCTGACTCATTTTCGTTCTAGCGCCTCCCGCACAGACGTCGACCCTGACCAGCCCTACCCTCCAGTCCGTTCGACCGATCGATGTACCCAAGAACACTGCGTGCAAAAAGTGCGTAACCCTGCGTGGCTGTGCGATTACGTATAGATGGCAGGACATGACGCATATATCCTTTCTGGCTATGGCGACACGTTGAACGAAATAATACGAGAGTAACACGTGATGTACATTGGTAAATAAAAAAACAAACAAAAATAAAAATGGCGCCCCCTGAACATCACCGATGACTCACGGTACGAGTATATTAAATATGTAATAAAATATACGTATAGTAACGTCCAGGAATGAGGTAGCTTTCGCAGGTGCCATCTTCCTACGAACTTTAAGATAAATGAGTCCCCTAGAAATGATCGCTAGCTCGTGGAACGCCTTTACGTGCGAATTCAACAAATATTTAAGAAATTATACACTCGTGACGAAAAAACTCAATATATATATATATATATCCACATTCAGAACAAATATACTTAGGGAACACATAAGCATATCAGCTTCACGGTGACCCCAAGTCATTCTCAAAATCGTGCTGCTTTACCGTCTAACAAAGCCGGATGTTAAATTTCGCCTTTTTCCTGCGCACTAAGCTCAACATCCAATATACGAGTCCACTTTGGACACCAGACGTGGGCGTCGGAACGTCTCGCTATTTTTCGTGTATTTTTCGCTCGTCATGTTCGGCCTTGTCTTGCGCTCTGCGTTACTCCATGTTGTCGTAGGTCACGTATGTATACGCCGAATTCCCCTCCACCACCTGTTCCCCCCTGATTCGAGCCTTTAGCCTATCTCTGGCCAAACAACAAGAGTAACACGCATGACTACGGGACGTCGGCGTCGTCGCCGCCATTAAGGAGAGTGCGAAGAGAATCGTTATACTCACTCCACTCCCCCCCGCGCCCTCCTACCAAATAACACGGTCGGAGGGAGAACGCGACATGCCTAAATAACAATTATATAATTTTCGTAAATGCGCTACAACATAGCGTAGTATCGTATTTCGTATCGACGCTTAAATCCGACGGGAAGGGAAACGCGCGCAGCGCCGCGCCGGTTCCCACTGCAAACACAACGCACAGCCCAGCCGGGTTCATAGACGCGTTTGTGTATTCTTTTAGCGATTTTTTTTGCGCATCAGCTACAATATCCTGCGCGTCGTTACCGAAGCGTAATATATGATAAGAGCTGCCAACACAAATTTCGCGTGGGAATATGAGAAAATAAAAAAAAACGGTCACGCCACTACTCCCCCACAGCATAGACGATTGTGATTACCGCATGGCGAAAAACTTGTGAAAAAAATTCTCAGCAGTTCACGAGAAAAGAGAAAAAGAAATTGCTTGGGAGGAGGAAAAAATTATGAAAATAATCAAAGCTTGTCTTCTCCGAGACGCCAAAATTTCTTAACGAGTTTCAAGGGGGGTTTGCAGTTGAGATTACTGGGAATGAACGTCCCGGGATTATTTGATGTCACATCGAGATATTCCAATCTACGTTGTACAATCTGCGAGGGAAAAAGCGAGAGGGGAGGGGTGAAAGAAAAAACAACAAACACGACCAAGGCTGAATTTCCGTCTGGCTGGGGAGAATCGACGGAAAGTGAAAGAAAGCAGTTATAGGCAGACGCTGTCTATCGCGCGAGTGAAAGGAGCGAATAGGACGCAACGAGCAAGTAGTAACGGCGCATTAAGGGGCAGACGGGGCGGCATCGAAGAACGCCATATGCTCCATTAACCTAGAATTTTGAAAGTTTACAATGGAATTTTCGAAACGGTTGGACTCGGTCACATAAAGAAAAAAAAAGAGTCAAGTCACTGGCCATTACGCAACGGCAGGGAACGCGACTGGAGACGTAAGAGCGTATTATTATCAGCCAACGAAGTCAGCGCACTCGTGCGAGCGTCGATACGTCAAAGAAAGTGTCTCGGACACAGCGGATCGATAATCAAGAAAAACAAGGCGACGATCTGTACCAAATTCAAAATTTCGACAATAAACCTGACAAATAATTACAAAGATTTTATACTCCATTGTTTTCCCAATGTCGCAATTCCGTAACAAGGAAGGAAGACCCGCGAAGGAAATCATGTACGGAAAGATATGAAAAAAAAAAGAAGCAAAAGGGGCTATAAACAAAAAGCCAAAACTGTTAAAGAAACAGTGTGCAACAATGAGATGCAAGGGAGAAAGACGAGAGAAAAAGGAATGCCCGTGACTAAGAGATCGCGGGAGCAAGAAAGAAAGAAAAAAAGTAAAAAGAAAAAAAGAGAATAAATAAAAGAAGCAAGACCGAGCGCATTAAAATGTTCGAGAATTTGGCCGGTTACATATTGTCCAAGGTTAGGGCCGGCCCGGCTCGAATGACGTCACCGACGTCTCGTGGCCTTAAACTTGACTCCCCCACCACTTCCAGCGCCGTCGCCACCACCACCAGCACCAGCGGCAGCAGCAAACGCTCGCCGTCGCTAGTCTCACTCGAGGGCTTCCACCTCCTCGGCAAACCGACGCGCGAGCGCACTGTAATTTCTTCTTTCCTTTTCTTCGCGATAAGAAACCCGACGGGATCTCCGCGTATCCCCGACTCCGTAACGACGTCTCACCCGACTCCCTCTATCGCGTCTCCTGATACCAAAAATATTGTTGATCGCACGTTGCGTTGCGCGTCTGCCGTTTGGCCACTCGGCGCGATATTCTCGGGGGGTTACCACGCGACATAAAAAAAAGGTTAACGGACCATTAGAAATACTTTAGCGCATATAAAAGTACGTCGATTAAAAGAAAACAACCCATTGGGTATACCCGACAATGTACTATGCGATGGAACAAGATGGCCGCCGTGTCGAAAACGACGTAGAGAAATGAAGAAGACATTACTCTCGGCGGCTTACAGACGCAGCTCCTTCCCTGAAGGTCAAGAGATACGCCAAAATCCGCAAAGGCCTCGACGGGGACCCTGGTCAATAGAGGGCACGAGTGGGCGACTAAAAAATCCTCGGCAATTAATATAAAGTGAGAATTTGAACGATAGCGTCACGGAGGCCACGGGGACGATGCCTCGATGCACGACTCCTACCGTAGTCTTCTTTTATCCTTTTTCTCCTCCTCCACCTTCCTTCTTTTTGGCCCCTTCAATACTTCTCCCTTCTCGTCCGCGCTAACAGATATCACCAGCGGCCAGCACGCACTGCGACAGACGGCCGCCGCCATCGCGGTAAATAGCAGATGCCCCAAAATATGTAGGTGTAACGTTCGCGAGAACTCAACACGACTGTCGGACGATCGGGACGCAAGTAACAAGATCCCCTTTGACGGCATACCGGGTATTCAATTTAAGTATCAACGCGGAAATTAATTTTAAATGAAAAAGGACTCGCTCGACCGATCAGGCTGGAAACATGACAGATATATATGCGACAGATAATCGGATGCCCTGTGAGAGCACAAAGGTCGGCAGATGTATGTGTATATATATAGCGAGACGGAGAACACCAAAGAGTAAGAACTAGCACAGTTACGCGGTTACACGTGGAGAGGAGATGTCGAGAGGGAATTAAAGAGAAGCGAGACCTTCACTTTGAATGCACGTACGTATCTATGAGGCATGGCCTTCGCATTGGTAGGTGGCAGCCACTGCATGTCGTTGTCGACCGACGGCCCGACTAACCCCGCCCCTCGCAGTCCCGGGCACAACCGTCAAAAAACGCTTTTCCAAGATTTACGACTGCTACGAGTGTGCCATCCGTCGTTTACGCGGACGACGCGCGCGAATTGAATTTTTTCATTTACAAAATACCTCGACGATCGCGTTAACGGTGAGACAACGTGAAATTTTGAAAAATATTACGCAGAAATGTCTGAACGAGCGATTTCAAGTACAGAAATACATATTAAACGGGAATTATTTTATAAAACGAGTAGGTACACTTTCTCGTTCATTAAAATACGTTAATAAACTTTTCTTTACCGACTTTTACCCTGCATAATCATAATTTTGCGAAAAACAAAGATAATTAGAAAAAAATAGTTTTAATTATTGTACAATTTAGCTAGTCGTCTAGCACAATTTTTTTAGCATTACTAAAGTAATGTTCACGGTGCAGCTTATTATCGCGTCTAATACTCAGCCTGGTGAAAAAAAATAATTTGAAATTCATTGATGGCGTCATCTTTGGAAAATAAAATTTCTCGAGTTCAATAGACTTGTAACCAAATTTTGTTTTGTTAGAAAAATGTAGGGGTCATTTTTTTCAAAATGAATTCATGAAAATCACTGATGCTGAGCCTGGTAAGATGAGTAGAGACAAGGTCAGGAAAGAAACTGCAGTAATGCGAGTACGCATTAGGACTACAATCGTGATCGTCGACGATTCAAGGACAGTTTTGAACAACTTTCCTACAGGCTGGTTCCTTCGCTTGGTCATCCTCATGGGACGGCATAATTTTTCCTCTGAAGCTATAGTCTTCCCTTGTCACCAGACTATAGTACCGGCATCCTTTCCATTGGGCACAATAAACCACGTTAAAAAAAAAAATATTTAAGAAGTCGGCATTTTCGAATGCCTAAAGAGCGAGTTCAAGGTCAAAAGTCAGTAGAAGCCCGCGCGTACATTGAAATTGCCAAAAACAACTTTTTCGCACGAAATGACATTAGGACGTCCCATAAAAATTAATTAGTCTATCATCGTTCCAAGCAGGAGTACAGATAACGGTGGGTCCGTTCGAAAAAATATTAAAATAATAATAAAACCGGTATCGGTACGAGTATGCATACGAGTCCCTTATCCTACGTAATATCATCCAATCACACAATAAATTCCGCGTGCCGTTGTCGCTCTTATCGCCATTATCAAGCCTAAGATAGTAGGATGCCATAAGCTGAGTTCAAGATCGCCAGAAGGTCCCGGGTTGCGAGGGATCCAGGCGGCCTTATAAGTCGTCGCAATCGGCGGCTCTTCCGGCAATAGATCCGAACATTGAATAATATTGATTACACATGCGCGACTGTATACTTTTACTTATGAAAATTGCGTAAGACTTGCGTACTCCATGTACGCTTATAACGCACTAGGCCACATACATATTGCACGTAGGAAGCACATAAGCAATTCATGGCTCAGTGGGTAGACACAAGATTTGCAATGCAGACTCACGAGGAAACGCGACTAAAACGTAACTCGCCGAAAAATGTGCGAAATTCTGCATACCGAAAGAGAGAGAGAGAGAGAGAAAAGACAGACAAACAGACAGATGAACGAACCACTGAAATCTTCCGAGATATTGTTAGGTTAGGTTAGGTTAGGTTGGCTACTGTATAGACGATACTAAGGTGAAAGTAATATAGGCAGTTTAATGTGAAAAACAATATTCATACAAATAGCTTGCAGTTTGATACTAAATACCTTTTACCAGGATGATCCAATAAACGTAAAAGAAAAATCGATAACTATACGACTGAAATGCGTACGTAGAACGTGAATTACGATTAAGGCCAACAGTGAGCGAGTATCGCGATATCGAAATAATACGACAGACTGATGTATGGTTTCAGGGGCTGTAATTATAAAGAAATGTAAATAGACCGAGGGAATAGTCTGGCTTGTTATCCGAAGCCCCTTTCAATGGCAAGGCAATATGGCGTCCCAATGTGCCAGTGTGCCTCGTACGATTCTGTGTGCCGATTCCGAAGTGTACATAAAATCTGAAAATTTCAATATGTCTGTCTACCTGGCTCTCACGTGAATATTTATTCGAAGTGCCTACACGTCACACGAAAAAATGTGGGAGTGAGCAAGTCGAAGCGGTAGGAAGGTGAGAGCAAGAGTTATAATACGACGGATAGGCACTATCTATTTTTAAGTGGGCCTGGTCATGGTTCCTCCGTTGGTGGGGATTGGAACGATCCCCAGTTACTCTTGATAATGATAAGGTGTTAGCTGATGCATAATTTAATACAGTCGCACATATCCAAGCCCAGTAGACGAGCATGAGTTAACGTCTGTATGAACAAGACAAAGGTTCTTGTTAAAAATTACTTTTCCGATCGACGTTAATTTTGCGAACGAACAAAACGGTCGCCATTGACCTTGGCACTAGGATAAATCGACGAGGGAATTTGCTTAGACTTTTTTTCGAACGACTCGAGCCCCCCCTTCACGCACAAAAATAAACAAATTCGTTACTCACTTTTTCTTTTCACTTTCCATCTCAAAGCTTTGCAACGAGTCACCAAGTTCGCTTAGTATCTCAAATGTATAATACTCACTCACGTTCTATCCTCTCCACGTTGATTTTACATTACCCAGCAGCCACCACACCCGAAAATGACATACATGCTCCAATTCACTCTCTAAAATCCCCTACAACTTCAACCCACAAGAACTTAACGCGATTCCTCTAGAACGTTCGACTGCGACTAATAACTCCGCTCGCAAGATCTAATGCCAAGTACCCAGCAACCAGAGCAAGTATGACAACATGGCCGCAGTCCACTGTGTTGTCACGCGACTCAACATAAACAAACCCACGTTTCCCAACGCTCGCCGTTCTCTCCCCCGAGACTCGCCGTGAGCCCAGACGCATAATTTTCCCCGTAGCCCCGACCAAGCGGAAGAAGACAAATACGAAATAGAAGCCGGGCTTAACCATACACACAAAACAATTACACGAAGAGACATACCACGTCGTACATCCAGGCGTCCATCGCTGTGTCGTACATTCCGCCAAAGGACACAGCTCCAGTTTTCCCCACCACTTATTGACACCCCGAAATATTGTCCCCAGCCCCTTACAAAATTCCGTCCAATCCTCAAAACTCGCCAACAAGTCCAACAGTCACGTCTTCTCCTGTCCCGTCTTCAAAGAACCAACACTGCTCTCCGGACACAGAAAACAGAAGCACGTGAAGGATAACGAACGAGACGACAATAACAAACTCCTGAATTCAATCCCGACTACCAAGAATACGTACGTACACGCGTACATAAAAACGTTATGCAGATTCCAAAGTAAAAATGGTCACGGAGTGACTGCAGCGTTCGATAACGCGTTATACACCCGGAGTTGGATGATGACGGCTCCGTCGGCCGTGCACGACTGTGTTACAGTAACACGAACCGCCGCGCGAATCCGCGAATCGCACCGACGATCCACCACCAGCAGCAGCCCACCCTCGCTCGCTCGCTCGCTCGCCCGCTTGTTTTCCAACTGACATGTCTCCTCGCTCGCTCGCTCCTTCCCAACGGCCCGTGAACCCCTTCGAGAGCCCCCCACGCCCCACCCACCCGACGGCAAGGTATCGGCATACCGTGCACCCCGCCCCGTGCAAACACTCTTTCTTGCCCTTGTCTCTACTGTCTATTCCTCTTGTGCTCCGTCTTCAATTCTACTCTCTATTTCTTCCTCCTCCACCACCCACCTCCTTCCCCTCCTGCTCCTCTATTGAATAATACGCCCGCTTGTCTCCTCGCATCCTATTATCATCTACTGTCCTGCATCCTTCTCATCGCGCGCACCTACCTCATGTAATCGTTCCGCTATTCCGTTGCACTTGGCCTCCCCGTACTTACTCGGACTCGGGTTACACAACGGCACCCGTTAAATTTCGTCGTCACTCGAAGATCAGTGATAAGCGCGTCGAGTCGGTGGATGCTGCGAGTCGTTTCGTCTCGGGGATGGGACTGACGAAAGGAGGGGGGGTAAACTGGTGTCGGGAGAATCGAGAAACGTATTTTCGAAATTTAAAAGTACAAACTTACTTGGTACTGCCAATGGGGTGAATTGAGGGAGAGTGACAGATCGCGTTGAGAATATAATTTTAGAATTTTTTTAAATACATTTTCTCCCCACCCTAGACCGACGCTGTCTACGCGTTGTTATCGATCGCAATTTAATGAATTTATTAGACTTTGTTTCTGTGCCGAGGGATGTAGACTAATAACGGCCGTTTCTGCCGTCGTCCGAATCGAAATTTCCCACGGAGCGAAAATTGGATGATCAATGCATTTTTCATGGCGGCCAACGGAAAGGTGAGATCAAGGGAGAAGAAAGAGAATTCCTCTCCGAGTAGTAAATAATACATAGGGAACGAGAGTGACGTTGCCAATGCACTCGCGATCGTTATACAATCGTTCACGCCTCGTTCTTCGAGGCTATCGTATCCCGCGGCCATGTTTCAACGTATCTATGTTCTCTTTGCAGACCATACGCCAAAGTTCCAGGGAAATATTCACCATATACGCGTGACGTAGAAACTAAAGAAAAATTTCAACCGTGTCCTACGTCATTTATGGGGAAAAAAAGAAATTCCACGACTGGCCAAGTCACGAGTCGATGGTAAAAATTAGCCAGAGAAAAAGGAAAATCACATCGTTAATTATTTTATCTTTTCGCGATGTACAAACAACCAGCCGGAAAACAAAGTTAACTGCCGTATCTTCTCCAATCTGTAAGATGCACTTCGCATTGCATAGCCAATTTCAAGAAGCGTCTCGTCAGTCTGTATAATCAAGCTACTCGAGGTAAAAAAAAACACGAAATATGACCTTGGCCGTCTACTTACAATAATGCAATGATAATTGTTATACAATCGAGTATTATTGTTCCTCCCAACAATTATACCAAAAATAATCATCCCATAGTGCGTATAAAATGTATACCGACAATGCCCCAATACTCCATTTCATATACGTATACACCGTTAAAGTAGCTTCAGGACAGGAGATGGTCACCAGCCCTATTTTGTCGTGCATACGAATTCTGCAGAGCCAGTGTATACTACAGTGGCAGCACATCCCACAGAGTTGTCAAGGACAGCCACTGATGCCTCATTCATACGTAGCTTCTCCGGATAGACGAGCAAAACGAAGCGCCCGACGGGTTTTAACGGTACGGACAAGGCGAAAAGAAGGAATCGCAAAAGAGACGAGAAAAACAAAAGGAAAAGGAAGATGGACGAGAGATGAATTTTCAAGATAAAATTTGACACAGAATGGAAGACCAGTTGTATCTTAAGGGTGTACATATGGACGATAAGCAGAAATAGAGGTGCAAACTTGATATTATTAAAGTGGCAAAAATTGAATTCCTTTTTTTTTTAATTTTAATTCACGAATCCCGCGCTGCTTGATCGCACTGATCTTCAGAAGGATTAGAGAGGTAGGTCTGAGATGCGAAGATCGATGATACTTGCGCGCTGCATGTGCAACGATATTCCTTTCTGTAGGAATCTTCGTTAGTGTTTATTGAAGTTCAGTTTCTTTTGTCACTTCCGTTGAGAACGTTCACTGTCTACTATCTGCTGCGGTGTGTAGATCAATTTTCGAAACGAGTCTAAACGGTAGTGAATTTCGAAAAAGATTTCAATCCAGAGCGAAAACGCTTTGAAGGTCCTTATCAATAGCCAGCCGATTCCCATTGACGAACTACAGTGGCTGTTATCAATTGAACTGGAAATTACAAGCTAGACGCGAGTAACGTAACGCAACAAATCTAACCCTGTACTTAATACAAGGATAGATAATTTAAAAAACAACTCGAGCAAACAATACACCTAACGAAAATCCTTCGTTTGAATGTAGCCTTCGTTATTACATATAAAAAAAATTTGATTTCAACAAAAACCAGAATAACCGCCAGATGCATAAAAGTAGGAAAAAAAAGTCTGTCTACCCAGGTCTCGTCAAAAAAGAGGAGGGTGCCCCCCGTGAATCGGAGCGCCAAGTTATAGATCCGTCCCTGGACTTGCGTGCTGCATGTATATCAGGGCCGATAGAGGTGGTGCCGGCGATAGCAGTCATGAGCGTGGACAAGGGGTACAGGGGAGACGAGAGGAAGGGAATGACAGAGGTGTGTGTGCGCGCGATAGAGAGAGAAAAAGAGAGAGAGTAGATGTAAAAGAGGAGAGGAGAAGAGAGATGGCCTTGAACTTGACTGCCGCCGTTTTTGCGCACAGCCGTCGCCCGCCCAAAACAGCCACCGGCGTAGCCACCAGGAGTAATTCGCGTTACACACCAGTGACACCAGTGAAATTCCTCGAGTCTTCGAAGACAAAAGAAAACAGATCCCGGAGTGCCGATCTCCGAAGAATTACGCGTGAAATTAACACGGGCAATACATACGTAGGAACGGTACCGCGTAATACCGATTTAGTGGATATGAGAATCGGTAGGGTGTTTAGCGCAAGCAAAAAATCATCAACTGATTAGAACATTGCGCCAATCAGCGAAACTGCTGATATTTTTACAGGTATACAAACAGCGACGAATATCGCGGCTGTCTCGTTCAGGACGGATCGAGAGAGGATATAATGAAAATAAATATTGATGATAACGATTAATTTACCCGAGTTGTATTATTGGTATTTGATTTATTATGTATGATGGAAGTATGGGTGCATTTCGATAAATAGAAGAGGAAACTATAGACACAGGGAATAAGAGTGAATTAAAGCAGTAAAAAATAAGAGGGCGTACCTCGTGACGTCGCAGACTATCAAAATGCTGCGTGGAATCAACAGGACAATTTTCATCCTCAATTCGTTGTGGCATTGGTATACAATCAGGGGGTGGGGAGCAGGGGGCAAAATAAACAAGCTTCTCGACTCTGCGAGAATCACCAATGCGAATGGATCCTCCGAAAATACAATCAAACTCGAGGAGGCGTTGTCCAAGGTAATATCAATGCAGCGCCGAACCCCGCTAGTCAGAAAAGAGAAGCGGTTACTTGGAAATGCCCAAGGGGATTTGTTGACCTACATGGAAAAAGAGCGGAGATTTTAACGCAACGTCTCTCAAGGATTAAATCATCTGGTGCAAGAGAATTTTTTTCTCAAACGTTGAAGGTTATGATGTAATTTTTAATATGAATCGCCTATTGGAATCGAAAATGTGACTGGGATGCGAGGTACGAGGCGAAGAAAAAAAATTTCATGAAATTTGAAGCACTGGGGAAAATTTTGGTGCCTCTACCAGTGGACCCATCCGGTAGATAGAACGAAGCCTGGGTTGAGGTAGGTAGACTACAACGAACCGGATCGATATGGCACTCTCGCTTTCTCATGCTCCCAATATATCTGCCTACCGCCTACTCAGTCTTGTGCATATCTATGTATATACACTCTGTTCTGATTATGAACAACTATAGATACGAATGTTTAACACTTAGCGCTGTTTACGATTGTTAATTTTTATATTGAGGATTCACCTTGGTGTACAGATTTTTAAGTATACCCAGAAAATGACAACTTTTATGTGTGTACGTAATCTATTAAAAAATTTATGACTCGGTTGGCGGCTGTGAAACATCGAATCGAAATCTGCTTGTTGAGATTTTATACGGGAAACATGTGTGCACTGTGGTAATTGAGGGAAAATAAATATCGATTGATTCCTCTCTTTGTGGATGTTGAGATTTGCTAATCAATACTTTCAGATTGTTTCGTTTTGTGATCTTGATATATTTTTCGAGGGTTTGATACTGTTTTATCTATACTGGATATAGAATCAAGATGGTACGTGAACAATTGATTTGGAGAACCGCTTGGAAATAAAAATAAAAAATATCTTTACCGATATTATGGTTAGAGCCACGTCGTAGACAGCTTATTATTTTTAGAAAGTGGATATCTATTTAGAAAGTCATATTTGGTACATTCTATTCTGAATTGACGATCTGACGTAATCCCATTTGAATGAACTATAAATAAGAGCGAAGAGCAGTCGTAATTTCGCAAAAACATGCCGTAATCAACCTCCTTTGCTCAACGACAAAAAACTTATCACGATAAAACTAAAATAGACTTCATCAAGTAGAAAAAGTTTCCCTTCAATCATGAAAAACGTTAGGACGCGACGTTATGATAAACTGATTCGATTAATTTGAGGTTATGTTGTCAAGTTGTTACCGGCGGTTGTTGAAACGGCGTTTAAGGCAATTAGACGCTTTTCTCATAGCATTATGTTTTCTTCTTGAGAAATATTTCATGTATTATGACATTATTTGAAAATACTATCTGTAAAGTTGGTTGACTGAAAGTTCGAAAGGACCGAAAACCCAGAGAGGAAATGTTTTCATTGCTTTGTGATCGTGCACACGCATGTTGACAATAATTTTAGGGACAGTTTGACAGAGAATGGCAAAGAGAATTACAATGAGATTGTAATAAAATTCTAAGATTAGTAACGTCTCATCTACTCGTTTGTATTATTAGAATTTCGTACGAGAACATGAGTAATCGTGAGGCCGAACATCTGACGAATAATTTACACAAATATTTGTTGTATATGATTTTAGTAAAATTTATCGAAGAGACACGACGATATACTCTTTCTTTTCGTATTAATTTCTGAAGGAAGAGAACACGCGTTTACGGTTTCATTACTTGCATCTTTCTCGACAAAATACCAAGGTCGTTCACGACATTGCGAAATTTATCGATACCAGCAACAAGGCTCTGTTCCTCGTATAAAGGTTAAGCGAGTGTGCTCACCATTGTCATAGGTTAACACATCACAGAAACACAATTCCTAGAAGCCACAAATTATAAAGAGATCTCGACTGATTATGTTTTTCACGTAAAAATTCACCGTGTGAAATTGCAGTGTGTACACGAATCGGTAACAAAGATGGCCGACACGATATTGGCATTTCGGGTTTTCAATCATTTCAGCGTTTCCCGCCGACACAATAACGAATTACGCGACGGCACATCCGACTTGAACGACTCACCTCGACATCTGTGACGTTAATTGGCTGCGGCTCGCGATCGGAGTCGTTTATTTGCGCGAAGATCTGCAAATTTCGAGTAATGGCCGATTCCACGACCCACTAGAAGCAGAAAACTTGAAGGGATGATTGTTGTGTCGGTGGCGCCATCACGCATTCTCGTCGTTGGGACGTACTAAACTATAAACTTTACTCCCTACCGTGCTGACCTCTATGTCGACAATGTCGGTACCTTGTCAAAGAAACCAGCTCCGATACCAACAAACGAAAGACACATGGCGCCACGGTGGTAGAAATTTGAAATACAAAATTCTGCCTACAGTGGTCCAGGCTAAGTTGTCAAATAATAGATCTACGTGAGTTTGTTCTTAAGATTGGCAGAATTCGACTGTAATTAAATATATTCCCATTGGTCACAAAACTTATTGAAACTAAAAGTGATCTATTCTCCAGGACGCACTTTCGAATTCTATTTGATCCTACTTGCCATACCAGGTAGTAAGAATTTATTAACGAATCTGGACCCTTGTACATTTGATTTTTGAAGTGCTTGTGAATTTATTTTGCATCTGGAGGCAGGGATTTTCAAAGTCAGAACAATGGACCGACATATTAACTATATCGAAAGTAAGTTAACGGACTCAGAAAGTTGAAGCTTTGACAGAGAAAGTGAATCGTGTACTTTAAAAAATGCAACTATATTTTATTTGATCACAAGCTAGTCAATAATAATATACAAAATATACAGTGGCGTCAAACTTGCTTTTTCGTAATACATTCATTAGATTTGTAGTATCTCGCATGACACTTTATCCTGATTCCAGACTCCTGCAACAGCAGGCTTAATGACGAGTCGAGCATACAAATATTTGTTAGCTCGTTCAGGATTCAAAACGACGCAGCCGTTGATGGTTTTGCAGAAGTGTCGCATGGCCGATGGAAGAATTAAAAGATGAGGTTGTTGATCCATAATAGCATATTTTTCCCAAAGTGTCATATCAACGTTGACTTCATCAGCCGGGGGATATAGAGGATAGTAGCAGCTCTGACTGAGAAGATGATTTGCCAATCGACCAAGTCTGTCCATCCCCATCATATTTCTGTACAGAAGATCATATATAATTAACATAAATTTGTTTTTTATCTTACAAAAAAAAAAGACCAAACCCAATACATACGAACTTATCTCCTCACGACCAAGATGCATAAGCGAATCGACAGATGTCACTCCCACAGTGAGTCCTTGGACACTCAACATACAAGGATCCGGCATTAGATGTAAATTAGGATTTTGTACTGCTTTAGAAACAAAGAATTCCGGAGTAGGATAAATAGGGTCATGATGAGCATCACGATTGGAAGGTATGAGGACGACCTGCGTGCACGTCCTAAAATAAACGAATGACAAATAAAACACAACGATAACCAAAACTGTACAAGTTTCAATATTCACTGCTACGGTACCCTTGCAATTGAGCCATCATCTTAGAAACGAGCTGCTCGAACAATTCCTGAAAGGTGTCAGCAATGGTGCCCTTTTCAATTTCAGGATGCGTAAATTCAATGAACGGACCAATCAGAATCAATACATGAGGCTCGTTCTGAACCACCTGCTTCATCAGATCCCACAGAGGACAATAATTTAAATTGTCCATAGGAGTAAAGGGTCCAGCAGCAACCATAACATGTAAATTTTGCAAAAGCTGCGGCGGCTCCGAGGGGGGTGCGTAATTATGATCGAAAATTTCCTTAACGATAAGTAAATCCTCGGTAGGATTCTTGCATTCGACAGCAATAATCTGTCCCGGGAACAAGGAATATTGTTCAACGTTACTGAGGTCCATCCGCACACGTGACGACTTATTCTGACTAAGTGGAGTCTTACAGCCCGCCAACATGACGGATTTATTGTTAAGCTTTCCCTTCATCTCTTGCACAACTTTTCCCCATGTACGAAAATATGTTAGCGACTTGGACCTGATGTTCCACGTTGTAGGTACATCGTCGTTTTTCTGTCTATGCCAGTATTCGCAGATCCTGGTACCGACATCCTGACACACCAGATTCATGATCGACAACTTCTTCGAAAGTAATTCAAACATGTACATCGCCTTGGCAGGTACATGAGGATCCTTTGTCTTCTCCACTTCCACTCTCGTTTTATCATCATTCTTCCAAGATACCACGCTATCTCCAAACGAGAGCAGCACCTTGCCACTGGTGCTCCTGGAAGACTGACGAGTGGGAGTACTCCTGAAAAAAAAAATCACAATAAACTGAGAGCCTCTCTCAATGTCATTATTAAGTAAGACAGGAACGCAACACTTACGACGTCTGCGAGTAAGTAACTGGTGAAAATTGATTTTCCACGGCACGTACTTTGTTCTCGTTCTCCGGCGTTTCCGACTCGGGACTCCTGAGCCTCTTGGCCTGGTTAAAATATAAAATGCACAAAAAAATATATCCAAAACGCATAACATCTCCAGCCTCGTCCAGTGACTGGCATACAATAGAAGAAGAAAAAATTAAATCTAAATAAAATAAATCTAATCACAGCTCCTCGAACGTTCCAAAACGGGCCTCCGTAGACGAGTGTGTATCTAGTCACGAAGTCAATAAAAAAAACGTGCACCAAATTCATACTCGTCTATGGAATTGCCTCCTGGCTCTGGGTCGCTACGAAGGAACAGCCGTGAGCTCGAGGTACGACGTAGGTACATTTGAGAGACCCTGCGGGTCAGAAAAAAAAATAAAGAAAAATTCATGACGCCATCGTGCGGCATAACGAGGAACAGATGGGGTTGTTTACACCTGAACGTGCTTAATGAGTGTGGATCTAGTCACAGAGTCAATTTCAATGTGCACTAGACCAGCACTCACTCGGCACATCCAGGACGCCTTTGATCCTCCTTCGGACGTGGTGGATTTGCCTCCCTCCGATCAATGCTTCCAGGCCCATGTTTCCGCACAGCGTCCAAAATACTTTCGAAGACGCGAATTGAATTTGCGAGCGATAAACCGTATTCACTAGCTCACTCCCGACGTGCAGATAGCAAGATAACATCTGCGAGAGGTCGATAAATAGATCCTACGGACCAACACGACAAAGGCAGACCCCATTCTTGAAGACGCACCAAGAAGCCGGGGTTAAACCATCGGTTAACCTGGCACTTTTAGCACTTGCTTTATTACGCATTATTTCAATCAATCTCAAGGCACTTCTCAGCGTTCGACGCCACGCGGATGATAGACCTCGCGATAGGACTCCGAAGGTAATAACAATGAAATAGAAATTTGAAAGAAAAAAAAAACAGTTCAACTAGAATTTCCAATATGTCAATCCATAACACGCGTCTAAAGATGCATGGTCCTAAGAGCTTGCAACGTCCCCGAGTCCTTGTCGCCGAGGATCAAGTTTTTCTCAGCGACTCCTTTCGTATCTCCTGCTCCATGTTGGCTGATGCGACTAACCAAGTAAGTGAAAGAAAGAAAGAAATATATATATATATATATATTCCACTTCACTTGCCCCGAGCGCGAAAAAAAAATTCGCAACGTATTCCTCTCCCCAACGCCCTGGCGTCTCTCTTGAGAACCTCTCCCCCTCCCTCCCGCGCCAGTCCCCCCCCCCCCCCCCCCCCACCACAGGCTACGGTCTCTCTTCAGCAAACACCCGGCGCACCGTGGGAAATGACGTTGAACTTTTACCAGTTACTCGTGTTTCATGCGGGGAATGCAGTCAATTCAGATGCAGACGAATATTGATTTCCTTCAATTGGATTACGCGTTGCAGCTCGCAAGCTGCTGACTGCGTCGATGGAAGGGATAGAAAGAAAGAGAGAGAGAGAGAGAAAGAGAGACAAAGAATCTTTCGACGGGTGCGCTCGATCAAGAAGATCAGAAGAGAGGGACGCTGATGGACAGAGGGAGGAGGAGGAGGAGGAGGAGGAGGGGAGAAGCAGAGGGCCTCGAGATTGGGCAGCCGGTTGTCGGTCAATTGCACTTAATTGGCCGAGGCACGGTTCGTGAAGAACCGTCCACGAATCAAAAGGGCCGTAAACCAAGATGGTGAAAGATATTATGTATCCTCTGGGAAGTAACCGGTAAGAAGATGGCAGGTAAGGAGGACGTGGCCGAAAGGATACATATTTCGTGTGTCTTGATATTTATCTTTGGCGTAGCTAGTCTGACGCTTCCCGTCCGAGACCTTGGACGCCAAGAAAAGCCGCGCGAACGCAAACACGGTGCCACGCACGGAGTTGGAAATAAAACGAAAATACGTCACGTGGTGGACCCGAGGTAACATTCCCGCGGTCAGGTAGCTCCTCCTACGGAGAGTCCTGAATGCTCGGAGTGCGTAGCGGTAAGGAAAATGGCCTCCGGATTCAAAAATTTGAAGAGCCGTTGGAGAAGTTTTGACTCAGGTAGAGGACTCTGAGGAGTATCCTTGTGAGATACCTGGGATTCTATTCTTCTCCGAGTATACAGTGAGTGTGTGTGTGTGAGAGAGAGAAATAGCGAATGACTGACATGCCGATACGAGAGAAGAGAAAGTGAAGGTTTAATGGCGAATTGAAAGGAAGTACCGAATGCCTGAAAGCCATTATTGTGGCTGCGTGAATCGTACTATTATTTTGCTCTTGCTCTCTCTCTCTCTCTCTCTCTCTCTCTCTCTCTCTCTCTCACTCTCACACACACAAATCGTAAATCCTGTACAGTTAAGAGAGATTATACATATGCATATATCGTAAGAGAGTGTAATAATTACGTATTTCATGAAAATCCGCACAACCTTGAATTATGCGAATTCTAGATAGACGCCGGACGAGAATTGAGGCATTGTAATTTCTAGCTGTGAAAATTGAAGCGCTTCTTGCGGCAGTCTTTCTCGTAAAGGAAGAGAGAAATGAATTCGTGAAAAGTAATAAGAGGAAACGCGAGTCCCCTTCGAGTCTTCTGCAAATTCAAGACAAAGTCGAAACGACGCAGCGTCATCCAATAGTGGCACGCGATGATGCTTTCGACCGGCGTCAAAAAGAGCCTAAGGATTGTCTAACGCAATGGAAGCCTAAAGGGACGGTTGGTACAGACAAAACAAGAAACGAATGAAATATAAATAAATCGAAGACTCCAAAGGTACCTTGTAACCTCAAATATTCCCAGATTCGTTCGAGTCCATTTTATGTAAAACCTTTAACAATGAAATTGTACGGAACGTATGGCGTGATAGTTAAAGCCATCGACTAAATACCCCATTCTCTGAGTATACATGAGAACTACTTTCTAGGCCGACCCATATTTCGCAACTACTCGATACACTCACCGGCCCTCATCCAATCGCTATGCCGAACTATTGAAACTGCCATTAAGTCCGATATGAATATATAGCCGGTGGGAGCTACCATAAAATTTGTACAATTACGGATAACTTGTGCGCGTATTTGAAAAGAGAGAATTAAAAGAACGAGAAAGAAACGAGACGGAGTCACGGTAGACCTTGGTAACGGTCATTGAAAGGAGCGAAGAGCATCGTGGAAAAAGAAAGGGACGCCGCGTGAGAGAATCAACAGGTCGGCGAGGCGACGTGACGCAACGCGTCACCCAGCCGGCTTAAGAGTCATTTTGAGAAATGTGACGTCACCGTGCGTAAAGACGACGCGAGACATCGGGACGCGGCGGCGTCCATTCGAAAACCGCCAGTAAAGCCGCTTGCCGATTTTGAAAATAGTATTTTCGGTTAAATCGACCGATATAGAGAAAGAGAGGGGATAATGTATATACACGTAAGAGAGAAGAAAGAGGATTTGAACGAGTCGACGTCAAGAGAAGCAACAGGTCCGTCCCGACGCCACGCGTCCGTGTTGGCAACGAACGTACGAAAACACACAACGAAACTTTTGTAATGGCGGTGACGACGCGGTCCTACAGAGACGCCGTAACTCGGGATGCGATTCCCGAGTGATCTTTCGTTCCGCCGCGACGCCGGACAGTCAAAGATGGAAACTGCGGGACGACACGTAACGAAGAACGTGGTTTCCTTTGTTTGGAATTAGCGATACGATGATATATCACAGAAAACACTTGAAAAAAAAAAAAAACAGCACAGTACGCGTACCTTCTATACACACGGGAACTCTCACGAAGCTGACAGCATGACGCTCAGCGTCTCCCGACACAGCACGGCGTCGTCTCTAGCACAACGCCGTTACAACAACCACTGTCTGGAGACCGTACGATTAACTTTTGACTCGCAGTCTGCTCCTTTACGAAGCCACAGGTTTCGCGAGCTTCCATTTTCCTTAGAGAAAACCGTCGAAATTCTAGTAAGGCCTCTGCTGCCTAGGAAACTGGGAACACAAGAGAGACGTCGCTTTGTTTCGGCGAGCAGCCGAGCACGACACGATGGCGGCGACCGCGTCCTTGAAAACTGAAATTATTCCCTTTGAAAGAAATCTGGTCGGGTTTGTTTGGTGGGGAGTTACCCCCTCCAGGACGAATCGTGTTACTCCTATCCCCACCACTGGGAAAGCCGTTCTCTCAGCGAGCAACTTTATATACGATGAGCTGAGGGAAGGAAGGAGGGAGCCTGAGTCCTTTGTGGGAGAAATTACAGGAGTGGGGTTAATGGCGGCAATCTACCTGGATGATTTTTGTGGCAGGAATTACTGGCGGCCTGTGAGCCTCTCTGCCAACCTTTTTCTTCTTCCTCCTCTATATACAACCCACCTGTCGGGAAATCGTTAGAATATTCGCTGTCTTCGTATCCCACAGTATTTCTCTTTTTTTTTTATATTCTGTTTATCTCACTGCTAACTCAACTTCGAATCGTTTTTTTAAAGAAAATATGACTTTTTAATTAGAGAAAACGAGATCTTTACGAGCACTAACTCATTTGCATGTACCATAAACCTTAACCTAACCTAACCTTCCTATTGCAGCACAAAACACCTGTTGCTAAATAACGTCAATCTTTCTCTACATCCTCGATTAACTACGTTTCCCACGTATACTTTCCCATCGCTTCCGAACGATCAAACACATTTGAACCAACGAAATATTAATTGATAGCACGCATACGGGTAAGTTACCCCTATACATCATATCCAATCCTATGACGCCAATTTACGTCACGATAAAATCTCTCTGGCGATTCTATTTCGCGTCTATTGTAAAAATCTGTGTAATGGCTAAAGCGTTGCTCTGGCAAAGCCCAACAAAAGAAAGCAAGAGTATCCGGTACTGCACGTCTATTCGTGGAAATCCATATCGTGACTTTCGGAGGGCGCATTGTTCTCCGAACGTCGAAAGAAAGAAATGAAGAGATGAACAGAAGGGGAAGAATCGAAAGGTAAAAAGACACGATATAATCGGACAACATCCCGAAAGTGAATCCCCGCCCTCGTTCGAAGGATGTGGCAACGACGACTATACAACCAGTACCACTAGGCAGTGCCGTAGAGCACAGTGGGGAACAGAAGAGGGTGCCCGGGTGCGACGACAAACGGGTTTTTCCAGATCCTTCATTCGAGACGGGAGTGACGAAGAAGCCTCTCTAAATCTGATCACACTTTACCCGTATCTTCGTTACAGAACAAGAAGAGATTTCGTGCAAGGAAGAGGATGGCGGTTATTCGTCTTTTCTTCGCTGACGTTATTTGTATCTTGAAATTCTGATATAACAGAATTTTCTTGTATCCGGTCAGAAGCTGTTATTTTTTTTCTTCTTCTCACGCTCTTGCAACCCTGCAGAAAAGAGGGTCCCAGGACCAGGCCCCAGGAGAATTGGGTCCGCAGGTAGACTCGTTACGTCATTGGGACTGTAGCAGCGCGAAGAATGCGCGACAGTGTTGCCAGCGCCGGTATAAATCATTCGCCGTGTAAGAAAGAGGAACTCTAAGGACAGTTCCGTGAATTTACCAATGCTTCATGAAAATTACTCAATTCTAACGTTTGCTACCTTACACGGTGAGTAGTAGAGACAAGTAAATGCTGAAAGTTGTTAACGACGTACACATTCCATGATTGCTTGATATACGTGTACAGGACCTTCGAATTGCTATGCGCTAATTTCGGATCTTAGAGTATCCGCGGTGATGATCGTTAATGGGCGCAGCATCCTTGAACAAAGAATGAGAAATGCTGATTTGACCAAAGTTTTCATGAGTTTGACTCACGTGGCTGAAAGCGGTAGATCTGTCGCAACGTTGCCAGACTGTGCTGGACCCATGTGTATAGAGACACGCAGACTCCAAGAGGGGGATACTATGTCACGTAAAACAAGCGATTTTCATAGATAACAATGCAACTGTTTACGGTCAACAAGCAATTTTAGAACAGCGTTATACGCTGTTATACTTCCTAGCAAGATAGGTTCAACAACCACGTTCTTCTTTGGTCACGTGCAACGTCGACGAATTCACAGAACTGACAAACACGAGTCGTCCAAGACGCCTGTCGTCGCGAATTTGTCCATCATTGAGTATTCGCGAATATGTCAAAGGGAATTTTTTTTTTAATTTCACAATATTCGGTATCTCATCACGATTACGAAGATATTGGCGACGGAAAAGTTCGCACGAAAAAAAATACAAAGCGGTTATGCTCCCTTGCTAATGTCGAACCGTAATTAGAATTGGAGTGGCTGCTTCGAAACCAACAACGTAAAGGGGAAGTCGAACAACAGCAGCAGCAGTAACGAAGTAGAATGGGCCAATGGCAATTTCGATCGTTTCGACTACCAGGAGATACGCCCTTGTAATTCTCCACCGGAAAAATGCAACAAAGCGAGTCTGCCTGGCAAAAAATCCAGGCGGGTTTCGCTCCACTAGAAAACTTGTTTACCAGAGTTCTAGCTCAGCCTACCTGGCTATAGATGAGTTAACATAGGCTGGGCATATTGGCAGCCAGTCCTGCATGGTACAATACTAATAGCAGTTATCGTAGTAGTGGTCGTGGTGGTGGTGGTGATAATAGTAGTAGTAATACCAATATACAGTACTAGTAATATAGTAGTGGTATATAGAGAGAAAGAGCGAATAGGAGAGAATGAAGGAAAGAGAAATGTATATAGAGGGAGAGATACAGCCTTATAATGACACGGTTCATGGAATTTCGAAACAACCTGAACCCTCAAAACTACAGCTTATTTCCTTTTTTCAATTTCTGTTCCCACAATGATTTAGCAATGCCAGTAGGCTTAGGATGATTCCACACTCGAATTACTAACACAATCAGATTTAAAATGGTAAAAAGATGGCAGATCCCACAGTGGGCGGACATTTTTGGATCCATATCATTAACTGGCAACCAATTATGTATTCATACACGAAGGATACATTAAGAGCTATATAATTATCATTGGAAATCCTTAGATGGATCGTAATAGTAATAATATACTAGCATAATATTAATGATATTTCTAATACTCACTTTTGGCGTAGTAGGTGTTCTTCCTCCATACATCTCAAGAAGGTCATCATTTTCACTATTTCTCTGTTTAAGGTTTGCATATAAAGATTCGCAAGTTCAAAGCAAAGCAATGCACGAATGTTAGTGATGTCACTAACTCAATACTAATCGTAACACAGAATAGTTGATATGCATATTAAAGGATACTTGTATTGCTTGGAGCTGCAGGAATTGTAGACTGCAAGTTTGGACAGATCTTTTTCAACTCGTAGTTTATTTCCCTTTTTCAATTCTATACGCTCCAGCTGTCCAAGACCTTCCAAAGTCGGATCAAGACTTTTATAACGTGGGACGCTGAATGCCACCCATATCTCGACGAACGTCTCCTCGTCTATACCATACAAGTCGCAAAGATCGAGACCTGAATCAAAAATTTAAAAATTGCCGTTAGACTCGAAGCGTCATGGCACACGGCGTCCGTTTTATTAGGTTATGTTCTCGAGTCAAACAACAGGTTAACCACTACGAAATATTCGGTCAGTATAAATACTCGTAAGAGCTAAAAAAAACACCACAAATCTTTTTATCAGACGATTAAAGATATAATTATTCTAAGACAAGATAGAAGCTATAGGTCAGAGATTTTTTATTGCAATGATATTCTCATAATCTTCTACTTCGCAGTAGTGTAATTACAATAATAATCCATTCTCCCTAGAGACTCAGACATTCTCCGTTCGGCGGACAATTAACAATAATGAGACACATTCCTTAGCCATTACTCTCAATTACTGCAGGCTTCTTTGTGGGAAGCGTCCCCCAACGTGGAACGCTTTGCGAAACTAATGTGTGTATGTAGGGACGAATTAAAGCAAGATTTTTTTTCAGGACGAATAAAGATCATTACTTGAAGTTTGCAGATATTTGAAGGATTACTTACATTTATTTAAAACGGCGTTATCCTCGACGTTTGAACCCAAAGCCTGGAACTGTTCTATCAACGCTTCCTTCGCCACCATTTTGCTCCTGACTTTACGGTCTTCCCGCCAAAACTGACGGATGGGACGCCGCCGCGATTTGTTTAAAGCGATCCTGCTGCCATCTTAACTGAATGGCACAATGGCGTGATTCTTTCAAATTTGCTTTGTATATGCATACATACGAAAATCGGGAATATTCTATACTTGTGTATCGTCTAGTTGTTCCTTTCTGAGAAGAAAGGATCTGTTAGCTCTTTAGTTGGTATTTATTGGGTATTAGTAATGGTTTACACACTAATTATTACTTTTTAATATTTAATTATGCACCTTTGTAAAAGATAAAATCATTTGTAGTTACGAAAAAGTGGTCTGTTTCATAATTACTCTTGGTAAATAACTCCAAAAGATTTGTTGAAAATTCATCAAAATGACAACAATCTCATGCAATTGTAGCCGACGTGACCTTTAAGCTTGACAGAGTTAATTGTTCATAAAATACATTTGATCCTTTTCGAAAAGAGCAACAAGGTTTTGGGATGTCTCCGAAGATGGAAAACGCTCTGCCCAAGACTGAATGAGTCCTTCGAATGTAGGCTCGTACTTCTTCAACTTCACATTGATATCTTCACCATTTTCTGAAATAGAAATAGAAAATGAATATCAATTATTCTTGTTGTTAGAATCTTTACATTTTATTTTTTTAAATCTGAGCTCAATACACTTACTGTCAATAAAGGTATTAGACTGTATGAAGATTTTTCGTGCCTGCGTATGAGCCAGGACGATTTTCCTCCAACGAGCCCAAGGTTGTGGTCCAGAATCAGGTACCTCGCTGTATCTGTCATACATCTCCTTGGCAGCTTCAACATCACCAGTACTTTTGTATATCTGCAGTTTCTTCAGGAATTCTCCGATAGCCTTTTTACCCACTGTATGAATTTTGGTTCTATCCACAATCAATCGCAAGTTCTCTCCTGGCTCAGACTCCACCACGTTCACGAAATCTTCCCCAGCTTCCAGACATACTCTTAATAGAACGTATCTGGCCTGAGAGTGGGCTTGCAACCACTTCTTTGTAGTTGGTTGATACATCTCCAGAGCTTTTGCGCAACCGGCCCATAATAACGATAACCAGTTTACATAAATGATGTTCTGAATATCCTTATCTTCGTAACCGAATATCTTAATCACGTCCTCCTCGAGACTTAAATAGAGCCCTACGGCTTCTGCCCGACATTCTTCATAAGAGGAACCCAGAGCGCCGAATTTCGAATCGTACGTTTCACCCTCGAGAAAGTATTTTGTTACCAATTCATTAGTCAATGGATTTACAACACGATCTTTATCATAGTTGAACTGACCATTACCGAGACTTCTAAACAGTTTCCCACTGCCATGACCCAGGAGTTCATGCAGACCAACTTGAACTTCGAAACTATTTATCCGGAACTTGTTCATGAGCGCCTGATCCTCGTCAGACAAGAAAGGAATAACGTCCAGTTGCATATTAGCAGGAATGACATTACCCAGTGAGACATTTTTGAAACCTTCAGACTGCCTGATTTCATCGTAATTAGGTATATTTATTCCTGCAGGAATTCCAGAACCGGAAAATGTTAAAACATCTAAGGACGTAAAATCCGGCCTCAGAAATTCGTCCTTCTCGAAGTCCTTGCCCCATGGTAACTTCGGTAGGAGTTCCTCAGCTTTGGCAACTAAGGTTGCAAATTTTCGTGACATCTCCTTGTTCACCATCGCTACGAATCCTTCGAATTCTCCTCGCTGTCCTACTGGATCCCTGTATGTTTCGATGAAACCAATGTAAGTTTCGATTACAGGTCCTTTATCCTTGATCCAAAAACGGGAACCATTTTTGTGTTCCTCCAAGGAACCCGTCGTAAAGTGATTAATATATCTATCGAGCATATTTGTCTCGTTTTCATTTGCAGCGTATTCCTTAGCTTTGCGTAAATTCTCTACGACGGAAAAGAGAAGTTGGCTATAGTCTCCTCTGGTAATTTTGAATTTGGCATCCTTGAATATTTCTGGTGCCAAAGTAATATTAGGATCATCTCCCTTCTCGACGGAAGCCAACCTAATCTCATAAACGTTTCGGAATTTCTTATCAGTCGAATCAGCACAGGGCTCTGTTGTTTTAAAGCAGCGCGCATTGTAAGACTCCAATCCCTTACTCTGCATAAATTCATTTACTATTTCAGCATCCTCTGCTGTACAGTTTGAGGAAAAGTAGGTTGTAATTCCTTTGTCTCCAAGACCTAAAGATTTTAATCTTTCCTCTAGGGAAAATATATTCTCCTGTATGGTACTCCAGATCGTTTCAATTTCCTTAGGTTGCTCAGCGTATGCTTTGGAGGCTTTCACAATCAGTTCAAATCGTTCTTTGGGCAGGTTAGGAATTAGCTTACTATCTCCAAAGGACTTATAGTTACCTGAATTAGAGAATACTCCACATGCATACACAAGGAATGCCTAGAAAATAAGAAAAAGAAAAGATTATAAAGAAAGATTATAAATATTCACCTACACATAATCCTTAGAAAGATGTTTCATACAGTGAATTCATCTTCGGTCACACCACGTTCCAGCGCTGCCTTCTTCAAATCCTCTGGGTTTTGTTTGGTAAAAATCTTATGTAGAAGAGCAAATATCAGTGGAGATTCAGGTGATGTTTGCACCAGTGCAATAAGGCCACCGTTCCATGCAGCCTGACTCAAGTAATGTGCGTATAACTTTTCTTTGGCAGTCAATGCATTGAATGCTGTCTCGCATTCCAAGGCAACGATTGGCTGATCATTTGGTAAAGTAAACAAGGTGATATCGTCACTCATTGTCTTGTAATTTCTACACGGACTAACAAAAGAAAATTCGTTAAATATATCTAAATGATAGAATGATAGAAAATACGGATAGAAAGTTAAGTTAAACCTGCATATGAACCCATTAAATAATATACAGAAAATTTTAACAGACTGTGGAAATTTTTAAACAAACAACAAATAAAAATTACGCTTCAACAGAAAATTAAATCTTGCGTTTACTTGAGAGAATATCACGATCCAACAAGTGGAAAGTAATCGAAATATTTGATGTTGTGGAATATAAGGGCCGTTAAAGAACTATTCATTAGCGGATAACCCACCAAAGGCTGCAACCCCTTTTCAAATTTTTCACATCCCACTTAAAGTTCCTGGTAGACTCAATATTTTTCATTCTCTCGAGATTTTTCATAACGTACAACCGGTGTAAACCGACTTTATCATAAGTGACAGCTCGTAGGAGCACCTTTGACTTGCACAATTTGAACATCGTCTACTAGGAAATTACAACAAAAGACAAACAATAAGGTTCATTGCGGCCACTTAACGCAATATTATATTTTTATGCATAGCCAAAGAGATTCCACCTTTATATAAATACACACGGCACTTGCAAGGACCGCTCAAACTGTACGATAATGAAAAATTGGCAATTAATAAATTCACCCGAAGCACATAGATCCAACCTACAAACAGGACAGCTTTTCGATAAGTGAAGTGCAATTTACGCATGCGCAATATGCAAACTGAAAGGCACGGTAGAAATTTCTCTCTGAAATTTTGTTAGAAACAGGACTAAGTTATAAAAAAAACCTGTTTAACAGTTAATTATATAATTATATATTAAATGAATGTTAAATAACAATTTATTGTCTTTACATCAATCTTATAAAAATATTTACTTAATCCAATTATGTATGTATTGCTAGTAAAATGCCAGACAAAATATGTTTTATACACTTATTATTCAGTTATCAATCACAGATTGTCAGAAGAAATTATATTTTCATAGTTAAATGTTATCATAATACAATATTATGAGCTTATCATTGTGCATGATTGATAATTAAATAATTATATTATTATTAATAACAGATTGCAGTGTTCATTACTCTTTCACATCTCCGATACCATCAGGATTTATAGCAAATGTTGCTTCATTTTCTGGCAGACACGGCGAATCATATATTTTACATATTCTAGTCTCACCTCTACCTTTCCGTAAATATAACCGCGTGGTACTCGCATGTGCAATAATATTACCGCCTATAGGCTTTTTCTGATCTCCACCAAACATACTTGCTGCTCCATCAACTTGAGCAACAACTTGATTGGTAATCACAATAGCAACACCATGCTCATCTGCTATTCGTAGCAACATTCTCAGAAATCTAGCTAAATGCATTTGTCTAGCTGCTAGTTCTCCTCTGCCAGAGTAATCTGTGCGATACAGGGCTGTAGCACTGTCCACTATAAGCAAAGCATATCGAGATTCTATCATCATTGCGCTAGCTTGTATCAAAAGTTGAGTCTGATGATCAGTATTATATGCTCTGGCACAGGCAACATTGTCTAGAACTGAGTCCCCAGCAATTTGATATCTTTCAGCAACTGCAATTAATCTCTCAGGACGAAATGTACCTTCTGTATCTATATAGAGACATTTACCTTCAGCACCACCCATATCTATCGGTAATTGACAATTTACTGCTAAAGTATGACAGAGCTGAGACTTTCCTGTTCTGAATTCACCAAATATCTCTGTAATGGAACCAGTCTCAATTCCTCCACCCAACAATCTATCCAGCTCCGTAGATCCTGTGGTTAGGAATACAGTATTGGCACGGGTCTGATGAATCTCAGTAGCACTTTTAAACCCCATCACCACAAGTTTGGAAGCTTCTTGAAGAATTTTGTCAGCCTTCGCTTCACTGATACCCTTGATTGTTATAAGGTGTTTCTTAGGAGTATATGCGACAGCTTCCACTGTGTAATAACCAGCATCTTGAAGTTTCTTAATATCCCCAGCCGTAATTCCATTGCCCTAAAGATCAGATAAAGAGATTCACGCATCATTCTTACTAGAGAAATATAAGAATTCCAAGGAACAGATGATGTTCAGAAGTTGGTCTCACTTCAAGCGTTTGTATAAGCTTCGCCTGTGGATTATAATCGTCGAGATCCTCATCTCCTTGAGCAGATAAAGTGGTGGCTGTCGCGGCGGCCGACATGGCTTGACAAGTTCGAACGATTGAGGCGATGAGTGGTGGAAGAGAAAACATTCATAACCATAACGGCTTCGCGCCAACAGATACAATATGGAGCCTAGCGGAAACACCGGGAGAGCGTGGAGTTCTAAGTTTCAACTGCGTTCTGCTACAAAAGCATTATTATGAATGAAACTGAAAATCATAAATAAAATTCTGTTCCTGTAGTGATTTTTTGTAAAGTATGAATTTTATAATTGTATAAGGTATCGAGTGCGTTATACTTTTTATACGCTATTAATTTCAAAACTTAACCTCATAATGATAGGTTCAACAGGAGTGATAACACTATATTCTTTATGGTTTACAGAACTTATATTAATGATGCATTGGATAAGATTGGGTTTAACATTTCCAGCACACTCATTGCTGATAAAAGATGTTAATGGGCGTTTATCCTGCATATCATTGAATACTGTTCTTCGAAAGAATTTGCACAGGATATCACAATGTTGCACAGAAGTGAAGAATGAGAGCTTTGAAATTGAAAGAGATTTATTAAAAATCGGTAATGCTCGAGCGCATGCACAAGGCTCGAAAGAAGTTATTGAATGTCTTAAAAAAAATGATGTAAATGAATTTATTGAATATTTACCATCACGGTTTTTAAGAAGAACTTCAGTAGCCAATCAGGGTATAGTAATTGACGGCAGTGCAGCAAAGAGTATATGTGATATGATTGTGGATGATCTTAAAGCGAATGCTACTTTCATTGCTGAAATGAACCCTGCTTTGGGTAAGCTTACAAAATGTCTAATTGATGCAGGAATCCCAAAGATGCATTTGTATGAACCATATTCATCTTTCATTACATATCTTAAAACACTTGATAATAAGTACCAAGACAAAATAGATATTCGCCAATGTAATCTGTACTGTCTATGGAATATGGCAGTAAATGATATGCATAGCGAAGGAGATATAATAAAAAATACTTTTGAAGGTGTACAAAAGAAACAATATGAAGAAGAACCAAGCATGCACATTATTTGTATGTTTCCTTCCATAAGATTTATAAAGCAATTAATGATATTTTTAGTATTGAAAAATAACATTATGTTGTATGGAAGACCAGTTTTTTATGTAGGAATCGCACCATCGCTTTTCAAAGTATGTTTTCAATAAACTCTAATCTAATATATATTTTTTATGATTACAATAATTGAATTTTTTTATATTGCAGCAATTATCTGCGACATGCTCAGACGGATATTTTTATTATCGAACAAGTTCCATTCTGTTTCAAACATTTTTTCATTACCAACAACTGGGAACGATACCAAGGTCAGCAATACTGCCATGGCCATCTAAGCTAAACTCTTTAATAAAAACAAAAAAATCTAAGGATTTGATCCAAGCGGATAATAAAGACATAGTTATTGTGAGAATAGAACCAAAAGCGAATCTCTATACGGAAATTTTAGAAGAAACTACAGCAATTCCATTTTGGTTCTTTATCCAGCAGACCACTATATCAAGAAGTACCAGAGTTATACCAAAATTGGAGTAAGTATACGAATACAATTTTGCACAAAAGTTTGGATCATACAATATGTCTTTTTTACATGACAATCTTACTTTCACTATTATAGAGACTGGATACCAAATTGTGGATCATTATTCATACCCAAAGGCATCGATATATTTACAGAATTCGGCCATTTGGAACCTGTACAGCTACTTGAGATTTATAAAAACTTTAGAAAATTGCCTGATATGGAAAGATCCTCATTCTATTCTTCATTGGAATTATATATGTCGAAATTTTATGATTACGGTGGAACACATTTGTTAACTGACCCTGGAATTGAGGACGCTGTCGAACAAAGTAACGAAAATGGTAAATATAACAACCATAGATTTAAAATTCAATACACTGAGAAATTATCACCAGCAACTTTAACAAAAAAAACATTTTTTCTCACAGATGAATAACTGATCTCTGCCTCATGTAAATAAATGGACCATCGAAACTAATATAGAAGGACTGTAATTTCACCACATACATTTCAATAAAACAACGTAATATATACTAAAATCTTAAATCATTCATTGATCACTGAAAAGTTCATTAGTAAATATTTCACCATAAGGATGCTTCGTTGACGATAGTCATAATAGTTATAGCGAAGCATATATTAAACAGACAATAAAATTTCCAAGATTCTTGGTTAAAAAATAAATAAATGGAAATATAAGATTATCTAAACACTCGAGCCAAAAATCATTGCATTCTACTGTACGAAAATGAAGATATTGAATTTTAAAGTTATTCACTTTTATAGATTGAGTATATCTATATAGTGGAAATTCACACTTTGATGTTATATCTCAAGCTATAAAGTAAGTCGTGTTCAAATTTTACATGGACAAAGATTTTGGTCTTGTGTAGTATTATACATATAGAAGAAAATTTTATCTTGGTTTAGGTGTTATTATCAAACCGCCTTAACCATCGCTCATCCGTTCCAAAAATTCATGTGATGCAATCTTCCTCAAAGTGGATTCTTGGAAATAAGTAAATGACCCGCGTCTATAAATTACTCTTTCTTCTTTTGAGGTTGAAATCAAAATTAATCAGTTTTGATGATGCTCGTACGACCTTATGCATACGATTACAGTATACTACGTAGCATCGCACATTAAATGGCCTCATAGCGATACGAGCGACCCTGCTACAATGATTATTTGCTTCTAAGGCACAAAACTTTCAACATATAACATTAATACATCAGTAGTCTTTCTGTCTGTTTTCCTCGCACACGGCCATAAGGCATAAAGTTCTCTTGTGTCAAACATCGCAGTCATATATTTATATCGGTCATCGTTGCCCTAAGTGGAGCGTCACAAGGCGTATATAATTTTTTGAAAATTCTTTAAATTAACTAAGATGTTTGGATTAATAGTGGTCGGATGGATATTAATTTTCATTAATGCGTTACGGGCGCAAGATATAACTTTTCCAAATGAAACTACCAACACAATTTTCGAACAACATAGACAACTCGTGAGTGAAATAATTCTTATTAATAGATATATTTAGTTCAGTAGTCTCAAAGATCATTCATTACTGTATCGATGAAGTCTTATCGAGAGACAGTGATAGCATTTAACTTTCTCTGTTTTTTTTCTTTTCTGGGGGTCATAAGACAAACGAATCAACTTCATGTCCATTGAACATGAAATTGTACAACAACGAGGAAGAGGATCAATTCTGTGATTGTGATTTAGGATTTATCTATTATCCGCCAAACGATTCCTGCTATTTACCATACAGAAAGGGTCCCTGTTCGTCCAGAAAATATCTTATACTCGGACAAGATGAAGCAGTTGCAAGGTGTAAGAAAAATCCTTGTCTAACGGATGGACTTGTAATGTTTAACGGTACTTGTCACGAGCTGGGGAAGTCTGGTAGTGTTTGCAACGTCAGCAAGATTCTTGGGGTCCATAATGATGCATACAGCATAGGATGTATTGAGATTATATTTCCAAACCGGAACATAATATCGGCACCACTGAGAGCTTGTAGACCAGGAACACGTCGAGTGGCGAATGGCACGTGCAGGACAATTTTGTGAGAAAGGTCAAGAATTGATTCTTGTTTAAAAAAAAAGAAAAATGCTTAACAGTCAAATAGATAGACACATACTCCTCAGTGTTATTTCCCCAATAGGCTGTTCCTTCTCCAGGAGTCGATTAATTATGGCGAATTATTGTGAAGTATCAAGACAGTCTGTAATTTGAATATATAAAAGGTTAAAAAGTTTTCGTATGCTTCGCATGTACATGTTCTTTACCTACAAATAGTTGTATTTTTACAGCACTCGTCCCTGAGTCGTACAATATGTTGCGGCTGTATAACTTGGCCATCGATGATTGCTATTTTTGTTATTTTATTTGACATGATACTAGTTAGCCTTGGGGGCCTTCAGAGTCACTTCAGGTCGTAACGGTGCAATATTTTTCTTGAGAATCTACGACTGTTTCATTAGCTCTTGAAGCGTCTCGTAAATTGGTTGCGGTCAGAGCGAAAGAGTATTTCTTTGAACTTGTGTGAATAAAATCAAGCTGGTTATAATAAAATTAATCTCAATAAACAAACGGATTCTATAAAAATTAGAGATCAAAAGTGTCCAGTTAATAGTTTCATCTGACGAGAGATACCGAATAATTAAATTAAGACATGAAGTGGATAATATTTAGTTTCACGCTTTTAATATTTACATTCCGGATATGGTGCCAAGACATAGTTTTTCCAAATGACGAAGAAATGTCCCATGTAAGTGGGAATAAAGCGGAAGTAAGTTGACATTACATAACTTTCAAAAATTTCCTCGTAGGATTACATTGCGAATCCTTGTGCGATGAGTCTGTTTCTCTCTTTTTACTCTTCAGATGACAGAACGACTTCCTGTTATGATTCCTGGACGTTGTCCTGAAAACATGCTACTGTATCCTGGGGATGGTCACGTCAGTGCTTGGATATGCGACTGCAGACCACGATTTCTTTACTTTCCATTGAATAATTCCTGTCACGAAGCTTATATGAGGGGACCTTGTCTTCCGGAACAATACGTTGTTCTGCCACCTGGTGAATCGGTACCCAAGTGCGAGAAAAATCCATGCCTTGAGGATGGTCTGGTACAGTATAATAATACTTGCTATGGACTCAGGACCTCCGGTGGTCCTTGTGCACCAGATGGTGTCTTGGGTGTGAATGAAACTACATTTGAAGTAGAATGCATACCCAATGAGTTGGTACTTTTCAATATTATTGATGCACCGACTAATCGGTGTCCTGCAGGAAGCCGTAGAAATTCATTGGGTGTCTGTAGAAAGATGATTTAATGTATATAATGATTTAATGTATTTATTTCATTGCCATACTCATTGGTATTGTTATATTACGATTAATATTGCTCAATATTCTTACTGTTACGAAGCATCAATGATTTTACCGTACAGAATTGAAGGCAAACTAATCACATTATATATTACAGTATGTGATTGGTTAATCTTCTTTAAATACTATACGGTGGAAACATTGGCAATGACAAGAATCTGGTTAACAATGTATTTAAAAGTGCGCTCGAGCTTTATATTTTATATTTACTTGATATGGTGTACACTGGCGCTTTTTTAATTTTTTTACAAGAATATTCCTAATATTACACGCTTATCATTTAGGTTAATGCGATGGTGTTTGGTTAGCTCGTCAAAGAATTTGACTTTACGTTAATTTAACTCTAATAAATTGTATAAAATAAAATACATATACACGGTTCTAAGATATATGAGCATTAAACGCAGTCTGATTTATATCATTAGACATATTCTTCTTTTTATTAGACAGAGCATTTACAGTCTTTTCTATATCCCAATCCTTATCAAATTCTTTTTTGCAATTATCTGTGTATAATAATCGCTTATAGTAGATACGGTTGTATGGTGCGTAATACTGACTGATGGATGCTAGAATTTCATTCGTTTACAATAGATTATAGTTTATACTATATGGCTAACAAGAATAAAAGAAATTATTACGCTCGATAGAGAATTATTCTGATTATCTTAAACTATGATCTTTGCAACAGACAATTAAAGCAAGTTGATTAAAAATTTTACACGATTATCAGTAAGTATTTTGTAAATTAAAAGTCTATTACATTTGTCCTGGAATCTACATACTGTTGGTATAAGGACATTTTCATATTTGACAAATAGAAATAATGAAACAATTATTCAAATATACAATTCCCTACAATATTAAATCTTCAGGGAGTTAATAAGATGTATATAAATTTAACAAATGTCTATATAACTGTACGTAATGTTACCATGATCACGTATCACTGTAATACGATAGGGTCTGTTGTATACTCGTGTTGTTAGTTTTAACTGGGCCCTGATTGTTGACTGCTTGCTGCAGCTTCAATTAGTCTCTGTCTTTCTCTATACATGGAGACCTTCATATTTTCTAACTGATGATAACGTAGTAATTTCAAAACCGCAAAAACTGAAAGTCCAACCCAAATAGATAAACTACTCCATGCACCAAACTGTGCAGCTCCCAATTCGATATGAAATCCTGAAGTATCAATCTTGTCTGCTTTATCAATATCATTTCCAGCAGCCAGTTCACACGATGGGAATCGTTTTGTCATACATTTGCACCATGTCATGAATCCCAGTGTGATAATAATAGCGGCGATTAATGTCACTGTTGTCAGTAAAATGGAACTGACAATGTCCACAAAAGCTGAGAGAAACGAACTATCTTCTCCACGATACATAAGCATGGAAAGACGGTAAATCTGAACAGCTGCTGTTAGAAAGAGAATTAAACCAACAAATATAGTATAATTGCAATATGCTTGTGAGGCCCAATTAACAACAAACTGTCCATCAGTTTCCTGCCAAACTCCCGTGGAAAATAGTAGACAGTGTCCTCTGAAAATAAAAGATGCATTGATTTTAGAAATGTTTATCTTGGCCTATGTTATTGGCAACTATGTGCTATCAAACAGGACATCAGTCACAAATACATCAATAGAAGGAAAAGAATTTACCTGAATTCATCCTGATGAAGACTCATTGGCACGACAATGCACAATGACAAAAATAATGCCACCACATACCCTGCTATTTGGCTGAGCAGTAAAATGTTAGTTAGTGCCATGGTGCTCCAAATCAGGTGGCAACTTTCTTGTCAACGTTGGAAGATTATACAAAATCTACAGTTAATATAGTCCGCTTAAACGACATACAAAGCCGTATAATGAGCTCATCCGACTTTTAACCTCATCCAATTAATATTTCATGTATGAATTGAACTGACGTTTTTTCACCAACAACACTACTTATCCAATCACGACGAACTTGCACTTTTACAAAATAAATTCTGACGTTTCTTTAGCTGATCGGAGGAACCAGTGCCAACCTGCAGTGTTACCAACGAGTGCAAAACCTATAAATGTCTCCCTGTAGTTTTTGATCGGAGACAAAGAAATATCCTGGCGCGGCAAAAACAGCCGATCGTCTTCGGTTTAATAAATTATAAAAATATTGCTGCGTAAATGGGTTAAACGAAGTATCTTGCAAAATAATCGTATTAAATCGATAATAGAATGACGTATTCCAGGCCACGATATTGTTTTTAGAAATTCGTGAACTTGCTGCGCATTCAAATCTCATCCAGTCTATACTGCGGTGATAAACAATCACAGGGAGAATTCAAGGCGCAGAACGAAAGTGACAACGATTCCTGATGTAATTCGATGCTTCAGAATTTGGCAAGTGATTTACAAAATACGAAGTTTAGCATAAACCGATTTATATTAATATTGGAGCATGTCATTCGTGAAAGATTAAGAATCTTCGTCACGTTCTTGTACCATTTGGTAAGGTGCGATTTTTCCCGCAAGTGCATTAATCAGTACCAATCAGTACAGATGAGCACATGCACGTTGTAGAAGACGTTGGTAAGAACGCACCGGGTGTTTAGATGAAGGTAATACAACGCAACAACACAGTAAGTAAGCTAAGCAAGTGAGGAATTGGATAGCCAAAGCGTCTTCGAAATCAGCTGATTTCAATCAATGAAAAAGCAGTGTTCGCCTGATGCTCTACCGTGTTTGTAGTGAATCTGCAAAAAGAAAAACAATGTGAAGCTGGAGTACCGTTAAATCTGAGTCGTCAATCGTCGTATTATGTTGAGTGCGACTCTGTTGGAGGGGACACGTGTCGAGGGAACGATATTTTATAATACGAATGCTCCCTCGTGCTCCTTACCAAAATAACCGAGCCAACGTTAAACGCATGTGGACAAATATTCGAGAGACACCAGGACAAAACATTCCCATGAATTTCTTAGAGTAATCGCTGGCAACGAGACTGTAAAATGTCTTGGCTGGGATGTTTTCCATGGTCTGAAGGAATAAAGAAGAGAGCATGCAGATACCTTTTGCAACGGTACCTTGGACAGTTCCTTGAGGAGAAATTGACCCTCGATCAGTTGACTGTAGATCTTTACAATGGGACTGGTCGTGTTACCGATGTCAGTCTGGATGTACAGGTAAAGTCCTTTCTTTTATATTTGTATAGAGACAATGACTAATATTCGACATAGATAAAGTTATGTTTTTCTTGATATTTACTTTGTTCATATGACATAGACCTTTGTGATTTTACTTTGTACTTAGGCACTTAATGAAATGGGAGAGCAGCAACATCTTCCACTGGAATTTGTTGATGGATTTGTGGCAGAGATGTCTGTCAGCATACCTTGGTCTGCATTGCTCAGTGAGGCAAGCTATGTAGAAGTTAAAGGATTGAGATTGACAGTTCAACCAAGACAAAGAACTGATACAGCAACGTCAATGTTCGAGTCCATGTGGAGTTCCATGACATCAAGTATGCAGCTTGCACAGGAATGTTTACAGCAGGATGCAAATAATGCTGATAATGCACAGCCTCTGGAGGGTCTAGAATTATTTGCCCAAACAATAGATTCTAGTAAGATATTATATTAGTAAAGTAATTGCTTCTGTCAGCAAACTTTTTTTCTAAACTCTTTCTCTTCTCACTTTTAGTACTGTGCAGAGTCAAAGTACGATTCCTAGATATGGTAATACGAATAGAACACGTTCCTCTGGACTCAATGACAGGAGTTGCAATACAATTGAGTATAAAGAATTTAGAATATTCAGATGAAGCAGGTTCAGACCCAGGTAGCTCTACCTTAGACCCCAATCAAGGGGCCAAGGGATATGTGGTGTCTGCCTTCACTATAAAAAGATTCTACTTGGAAGGAGTTACCATATGCACAGATGAATTTCCATCAAGAGCCAGAACATTTTCTAGAAGCGTTATGACAATGAGCAGAGGATCTACACCCGACTCTAAGGTAGATCAGCCTTCGCTGCATACTCAAGAATTTTTCTAAATTAGACTATATATCTACTTTTTTTAAAATTCTTATTAGAACTCCGACAGTCAATTTTCATCTGCACAAATATCTCCTATCCAAAACATGCAAACTCCACCAGAACGAAGCATCATAAACAATCTTAGCGAATCGAATCCTATAATGTTTGCAAAATTAGCAGGACGACAAGAAGTGCGCTTGAAAGTGAAACAAGGTGAAGGTGTATTAGGGCCAAAGGTAAGGAAAGTCAATCATGAAGTGAAAATACAAATAGCACGCTTTACCACAAATTCTTACGTCAAAAAAACCATTTACTATTCAGGTGGACTTAGAAATAACCTTGGGCTCGTTCACGTCGTTTTTAAGTCCTAGACAATTGCACGTTCTTCTAGAATTAGGTCACGGCCTCGCTTCTCCAGATATGGAAGACACAAGCAATGTTGCGCCAAGAACTTGCACAGAAAAACCTATGGCTGATAGTGACTTCAATAGAGTTGAACGTGAACTCCTACATCAGATACATCCTACTCAAGGATTGCGAACGATGGTAGAGCCTGACTTTCTTAAAGACCTCTTCTAACATTTAATGACAGTTTTATACAGAGTTATTATCTATTCTAATGGTAATCTAGGATCTGCGACATACTCAAGGCTGGTCCACTGCATCTTTGGATGAATCAGATAACGAAGATGAATTTTTACCAATGCGTACACCAGGAGCCGGTTCTATGATAGATTCAATGTCCAGCAATAATATCAGTATGGAAGGAAGTATATCAGCAAGTAGCGTCAGTTCCAAAAGTTCAGTAACAAACATACCAAGACAACAGAAATATCGAACAAACGTGGATGCTGATCCCACTGCTGAAACATCACAGTTTCATATAAGAGTATCTTCAATAGCCATAGTACTTTTACATGAAGATATATTGACTGCGTGTATAGAAGGATTAAGCCTTACACGAGCCAGTACAGAGCATATGAAACACGCAGCGGAAGAATTTTTCAAAAAGCTTGGCGTGTTCGCCGCTGCTGGTTATGGAAATAAGGATTTTGAGAGAGCCTCCAAATTATTTATCGATGCTTGTCAACTGAGTCACATCAGGTTTGCTTTGGCAATTTTCACATATGTCCTTCAAGTAAGGTCACCCTTGCCTTGTCAGCTATTACAGCGTGCACGTAATATTAATTTTTAGATTGTTGGCAGCACCATTAGTGATGGAAGGAAGTGAAAAAACTACTGCTCAAGCGTCTGCTATATCCGGAAGCCTAACTTTAGCAAGTGTAGAGCTTGTTGAATGTCTGATTGACTCAAATGGCACGAACGCCAACGGAAGCACTTCTGTTGAATACGTAGAATTACTTGGATTTCCCAAGGACAACGCATCCAACTTTGGTTTTACAAATAAGACAGATTTTAGAATGCGATTCAAATATACAGAGAAGGCCGTGCGTCACGCTCAGGTGACAAAATTTGCACATCCGCGCACAGAAATTGAGTAAGAATCAATAGCAGCTTGTTAAAAATAATACTACCAATATTTCCTGTACATAAATGTAAAATGACTTCAAATTTTTAGCATTCAAATGGAGCCGTTTAACAGCGAAATCGATATTACCATTGTAGACAGAATATCTGCTGTTTTTAATCCACAACCAATATGCAGTTGCAATCCGGTTACCAGCGCACGAGAAGCTATCGTAAGTTGACTGCAGATTAAGCACAAAATTTGAGGTATCTATTATTTTTCCACGCCACTTTATTCAGACTTCATAATATTCAGAATCAACAGGCCCTATTTTATCAAGCTGTCGAGAGTCCCTCACTGCCAGATTCTAGGATTGACATCAAGGTATCTGCACCACGTTGCATCATAAAAGTGAGGTAAGTTATATTACCGACGCTACAAAAATTCTGACCAATTATAAGCTAACGAATGTTCGCTAATTATACACGGGTTAACAGATTTCCTGTACCGGACTTGAGACCATTTCACGACATGAGTCGGGCACCTTGGTGGAAGAGATCAGTTCGACCGGACTACGTAACCCTGGTGCTAACCGATGCACAAATTCACACCTCGATGGAGAGTCGCTCGCACTGTCTAGCAAGACATGAAATTCAATGTCGTGATCTCCTGCTGTCTTATACGGAAGCTGATTCGGATATTCCAGTAACGATCGGGAAGGCATCCGCGGATGAGAAGACCGACGGGTCTTTGCCACAGGCTGGTGAAGGATTTGGTTGGCCGAGAATAGTCGTTACGGTTTATCCGAAACACATGGGTGGACCTCTAGAAGACAGTTCCGAAGGTGAACCTGAATCTAGTCTGGACGACACCCTGGAGAAAACTCCTAGACATCAGCCATCGCCGTTCAGTTCAAAACGAGTTGTACATGAATCGGATACACCTCATTCCAAGCCTCATGGTCAGGGTGATAAAGATGGCACGGAACACAGGTAAACTGTCCTGGAGAAGTAGAAGAAATTCTTTTACGTCAATAATGGTTACTGATAACACTTTTTATTAGGGAGGGCGAGGAACTGATAATCCCGGGTAATCGACAAGAAATGATGGAATTTATAGAGGAGGGTACTCGCGGTGCGAGGATTCAATTAGAAATTGGTCTGCCATGTGTCTCTGTCCAGATTCCCTCTAAGCATCTCTATGAACAACTTTATAACAGATTTAGTACCGATCTCTTCCTCTGGGAACCATCGGCCCCACGTCCCAAATCCATGGCTCATTCAGAAAGTCATGTAGGACTGGATCTGGCATCGACTGTCTTACAGGAGTCAGTTTATCCCAGGTATGTTAGTCAAAAATAGTACGGAATCTAGAACAAATAGAGGATATTTAAATTAAATAAAACAAATTAATGTCACAGGTTCAGTATGTGTAAAAGTGGAATCCAATATGATTCTGATTCGGATTCCGATGAGGAAGGTATATTTCAATCGGTAGTTGACAGAACTTATAAGCAACGACAAAATAAAGTTCCAAAAAGTGGACAGAGCACTGTAGCCCTCACTCTGAATATAAGCCAAGGTCTTTTGAGTCTCTATACACCTGTCAGGGATTCCTTGAGTAACGTTATTCCTGGACAACAAGGGGAGATAATCCTGAGACTGGAAGACGCCACAATATTCTCTGTCAGCGCGTACAAAGGGAATACCAATCTCGGTTACGTCTGCGCTATGCTGAGAAATGCTTCCCTTAATCACTGCGGTCTGACGACGACACCGTCGCAGACGCCACCCTTGAGATCTATAAACAGTGTCATGCCTAAGTATTGTCAACGAACGATATATCGTAGTGAAAGTGGCGCCAATATCGTGCGAAATTCGACAGAAAAAGATATGCTGGCGGTAGCAGTGCGAATACAGGCTGCACATCAGACACATCGCATAAAGGTTATTGGAGATTATACAAATATTATACCGACTAATGATCTGATTATTAATTTGGCTATTGAATTATTAAGACTTTCAGGGTAGCCGTGGGTATAAGAAACGCCACTCTGAGACACAGGATGTGCGCCTCTCAAGCATCCTGGTTCACGCAGCTTACTGATTGCTTTGAAGTTTCCGATCATCCTGTGGCTGGATACTCACCTCCAGGAGTCCTGACCGAGTTACATCTTCACCTCTGGGACTGTGCTGTTGATTACAGGTGAATCGCGTTGTAATTCTTATTATCTATCTGGATAATTGTTTAAGTCGGCAAACAGTAATAGAAGATCTTCGTTTTACAAGGCCGATTCATCTTCCGCTGAGGTCCATGGTTACTCTTGGGAACTTTAGTGTTTCCAGTAACATTGCTGCTCAAACGAATACTTCTACTCTGCGCTTCATAGCAGAAGACGTGGCTCTCTTTATTTCGGATAAAATAGGAAATTACGTAAACCTACGGAACGACTACGTATGCGTAATCGACTTAGGACTTTTTGAATTGTCGCTTAGATTAAATGATAAGATGTGCGGTGGAGCACCGAGGGTTGATCTCAGAGCAAGCAACAATGTCTTGAATGTTAGGACCTGTTCGGATTCCGGTCGTGCTTTGACTCAGTTACTCACGTATTTCGCAAGCGACGGCGACTTGGTTTCTAATACAGGAAGTACCGAGAGTATCGCCATTCCGAGTTCAGGCGATGAGGAAAGTCTACTGGGTGAGGAAAGTGTTAATACCCTGAGCAAAAGTCAGGTGGACCGTGTTAACAGTTTGATGGAGGAAGCGATGGAGGATACTGTGAAAGGTAGGACGTGTTTATAATTTATAAGTCGAAAGATCAACTATTTATAAGGCTCGCAGAATATTTATTAAAATTTTACCTGTACACGTTCCTAGGAACTGTAGTCAATACCGATGGAAAGTCTCCAGAGGCTGAGAATCAGGTCGAAGTCTTCTTTTTCCCGGACGAGTCTCATCCAGCTACTCAGAATATACCTGAGATGCGAAAGAATCCAAAGTCGCGTTCAATACCAGTTCTTAACCTCGACTCCGATGATGCTGACGAGGACTTCTGCATCCTTGGCGAGGAAGCTGGTGCAGGGATTATGCCTAGGCACGGTGTTCCTGAAGTTAGGTGGCTCTGCCAAGAATCTTTACGAATAGTTGATAATCACTTTGCGGTTCCATTGGGAAAGACAGATTTACTCAAAGCACCTAGACACTTTCCGCCAGCCATATTAAGGTATACCCTATGCGAAATGACTCTAGTGTGGCATATGTACGGTGGAAAGGACTTTGGAAGTCCACAGTCAGCAACTAAGAAACACGTTACCATAGATGACAGCGGACAACGTTATAATACGGGTATGCAAGGAAGGTAAGTAGTAAGAATATGATTGCACCGAACGAATGAAATTATTTCTAATTTTTTATTTGTTCTTGTTGCTCTTCAGAAGTCGTTCAGCCATTGGTGACGTAGGTTTCAGTAAATCAGCTCCAAACGAGGTGCGCTTTGGTAGCGTACCAAATTCGCCTAGAGCAAAGACCAGAGAGTCTTCAACCGACTGGCAGGTCTTGGGTGGTCCAGGACGTCAGCAGGATGTCCTGATGGAGTTCCAATTAAATAAAGTTCGCTTCCAGCACGAGGTCTATCCAGAAAACACGATAGAAGCGTCGCGACAAGTCTTACTCGTGAGCGAGATCGAGATCAGAGATCGTCTGGCGTCTTCCCACTTGAATAAGTTTCTCTACCAGTACAGCTGCGAGGCCAGGCCTAGGCAGTCTCATGCTAATATGTTCTCAATGAAAGCTGTACACATGAGACCCGATCCGAAATTGGCTGCGCAAGAGTGCTGCCTTAAATTGAGTGTCCTGCCGCTCCGTCTCAATATAGATCAAGACAGTCTGCTGTTCTTGATAGACTTTTTTACTGAATTGGGCGGTGGATCAAAACAGAATCAAGACTCGACGAGCACGTCTAGCAGTACTCAATCGTCGCCTGGCTCAAAACATGGAACACCTACGCATCATCCGCCAGTAATGAGCGTAAACGATGCCTCGACAGCGCCTAATGCACAAACCCCGATGGATGCATCTCAAACAAATGCTGTGGACCAAAATTTATTGATACTATTGGAAGACGAACTTACGATTAAGGAAAGCAAGACGAAAGCTAAGTCAATAAGCGAGGTACAGGATGATAGCCAACCGATATACTTCAGGTATAAACTAATTATTTAAGGATGATGAGTCTAAGTTTAATCTTTTAGAGAAAGTTTTATTGTACTTTATTGAATTATTGTAGAAGCGTTATATTCGCTCCGGAGGTTCTTATCAGGTTGGATTATCATGGTAAACGCGTGGATCTTACTCACGGGCCGCTGGCGGGTCTGCTTATGGGTTTGGCGCAGCTAAATTGTTCTGAATTAAGACTGAAAAGATTAACGCATCGCCATGGATTATTGGGATTCGATAAACTTGTTAGCTTTATGTTGACGGAATGGTTACAGGACATAAAGAAAAATCAATTGCCAAGTTTACTAGGAGGAGTGGGTCCCATGCACTCTCTGGTACAATTATGTAAGTATCGTTAAAACAGTATAATCATAAACTTCAGAAAGTTCATCAAATTCCTCGTACTCGATTCATTCGATTGCAGTCCAAGGAATCCGTGATCTGTTCTGGTTACCCATAGAGCAGTATCAAAAGGACGGTAGGATTGTGCGTGGTCTTCAACGCGGTGCTAATAGCTTCACAACTTCCACGGCAATGGCGGCATTAGAATTAACGTCAAGGCTGGTCCATGCCATCCAGAGTACTGCTGAAACGGCATACGACATGGTCAGTCCAGGACCTAGTGTGAAACATAATAAGAATAAAGGTCAGAAAGGTCGTCGAAAGCGTTACAGCCAACCTCTGGATATTCGAGAGGGAATGGCCAATGCTTATATGCTGGTGAAAGAGGTTAGTATAGTTTTATTACACAAAACAATTTGATAGGACAATTCACCAGAGACTCGTATCGAATGTCATTCTCTCTTAGGGATTGGGCGAGACGGCGAACCAGCTGGTACGCGTTGCGAGCGAGGAACACGAGCAGAAGGGCGTCTCCGGAGCCGTGGGAGGTGTACTGAGACAAATACCTCCAACGGTCGTAAAGCCCATCATTCTTGCGACAGAAGCTACCAATAACGTCTTAGGTGGTATGAGGTCTCAGTTGGTACCAGATGCCAGACACGAAGCAGCCCAAAAATGGAGGCAGGACCCTCAGGATGCGAAGTAAAGCCACGAATGATTTCAAGGATGAATTCAAAGACGCGTTCGAGCATCTCCTGGAAGCGATATTCGCGCCAGGATGATTATGAGAAGTGAATCGACGCACGTGCTATAATACAAGAAAGAAAGAAAAAGGATTCTAGAGTGATTGAAATATGCGAAGACATCTGTTGGATAGTTGCGTGAATGTTTGAATGTGGGAAATTGATAAGAGGATGATATAAAAAATGGTACTATCCCTCGGAGAAGAGGGAGGGGATGCTCTTTTTTTTCGATAACTTATTGAAGCTACGGTTAAACGAAATTCAAAATTCACATAGCAAGAAAGAATTCTTTGTTCCGCTGATTTTGTTGTACTATATAAAGTAAAGGCAATTTATTATATTTATAGATTATAAATGAAGTATATATATATATATATCATGCAAAGTAACATTCGCTGCTTGTATGTATTTTTGTTCTTCTAACGACGTGTATGTTTTGTACCAATGATGTGTATCGGAAGACTTTTATTAATAAAATGAATGCAATGCCCAATCCTATCGATTATACATGAATTAAGATGCAGACCTGTTAATAAGTTTGAATCCTTGTCGGTACTTTAGTAAGTACTCAGTGGTTAAACTGTCCAGATAAATGAATTAGGTATACCAAGGTGTATTGACTGTGCTCCTATGTTCAGAAATATGCTGCCATCTGTCAGAATATTACGGCACACAGTTCTATGAGTTGTGATACGAATACGTGATTGCCATGGTAATAAAGATTGTTTACATACTGATTGCAGCACTGAATAGATCAAAAGTGTCGCACAGTTAAATCTGTCACGGCTAAAGGACAAGCAGTGCTGATCTAGATAATATATCGCTCGGAGAGTTACCACGAGAACCTGTTACAAGAGGACAATGGATAACGGAGCATCGGATGAGGGTTTCGAGGAAGTGGAATACGTACCAGAGGATGAGAGCCCGAAGCAAGTGATTTTGACGCGCTTAGCAATTTCTCAAGAAATGCTAAAAAGGGTAGAACGTGAATTGGGCTTGATAAGACTTTGCTGGCCGAACGAGGACATTACACTCGATAGCGTTGTTGAGGAGGAGTTACCTGTGAGTTATAAGGAAAATAATAATAAGGAAAGACTCCTGCTGTGGTATGCAGAAAACTTTAGAAAACAGTACCATACCATCTACAGGGACAGAAAGCCCTTACTCATGGTGTGCGAGAACGAGAGCGGTATCCAGGTATAATAACGTTAATAAAATATCGGCCATTGACCGTTACAAATTTATGAAAATATTATAAAACTTAATTAGGTGCTTGTCGATGGTAAAAAGAATTAGTATGTTTTTTAAAATTTTATTTATTTGTTAAGTCCTTAAGGGAGCAAGTTATTAATTTAATGAATGACTGACAGGATTAATATGAGGTTCAAGAAAGAAAGAATAATCGTTGGATTTTATTTCTTCAATGTATTCTTCGATAAATACTTTCGACTTTCACATCGTACAAAGGCATTCTTCATATAAAAATTAAAAGGAAACATAAATAAAATAATCGATATTATTATTAAAATTTGCGAATCGTTAGGTATGTAAAGGTAACAAGGAATGTCTTCTCGAATAGGTCTATAGGTAGATAATTTTTAATTTAACTAATGGAAATATATAACCGTGCGATAGGAATCCTTTTTTTCCTTCTCTAGTACATTCAATTTTGTTCTCCTCTATGCTTCTAAATAATAAAAATAAACTTCGCTATACATTTATTCGTACATGCTTTAAACGTACTATAATACACGGTATGCACTTGGAGTTTTAAGTGCACAGTCACAGTCTTATTTACAGGCTGTCCTGTCGGCAGCTTATCTATCCCTTTGGTTTGCATTTCCATTTTCATTTCCATTCATTCTTTTCTCACAAATATACTTTAACCACGTTTCTCGGAACGCCACCAGAGCGCATCTTTTTCGAGTTCCTCGTGCGTTTCACTACACTGAGTACTTGTTAAACTTAATGACAGTAGGTTGTTCTTGCAGTAGCCATAGCCGTCCGAACATAGTACTATTACGAAATTGTAGTGTAGCGCTATCATGAAAGTACCCTAAGGTTATTTTCATGTGCGATCGATTAGCCAAGGAAAATATTCAGCGAGAAGTTTTGGCACATCGAGCCAGAAAGCGGAGATGTTTCTCCCCTCTTACACTTTCCTATTTTTGTATCGTGTATCCTGCGAGTACGCGCAAGTCATTAGCATACAAATAAGTTGTAAATTTACATGATTTCCTTTGTTTTAACAATTATAATTTTATTGATAGACGGCGATCATCATATTCGATGAAATGTATTGGAGGATCGGTGATGCGACAGCTTTTTTATGCATCTGCTTGGTTTTAACTTAGTTGAAAGGGAAGAAAGTAAATCAATTATATGAGGGATATGGTATTTTTTTTGTTTGTTTTGCTTCGTTTGTTGAAGCAAAGTAGGCGGAGGAAAGTGTAACGTGAACTTTATCTTTTGGACAGAAATTCGTCTCCACTACCATAAGACGAACTACATTGCCATATCCAGAGTTGTACACATGGCAGGGATGCGCCAAGTTTGTCAGCGACTTTGTGGTTTACAAACCTCCGAAGAAAGCACTCGTTATGGTAAGTAGTTAATAACTGTGGTTTTTGAATACTTTCTTTTTGTTTAATTAATAAGTCCTTGAAACAAAGACCCGAGCTCAATGAATACTGAATGATTATATTACATACGAATCGTAGTAGAGTCCAGGGGTGAATACTTGTTTGGTAGAATTAAACCACAAGGAATTAATGATAATTGATAGATAGTTGAAAAAGAATAATGAATTACGAAGCGCGTTTGCAAAATCTCCCTTGCGGAATAACATAATCTGAGAGTTTATGGCATGTAGAATTTATTGTATTGTTATATTATGTAAATTAATGAGTACCATTGCAAACTGGATAACCGATCAGTGACGCCCTGTTATTGTGCGTCCTGATTTGCGACTACTAATTCTCACCATCTCACTCTCTGGCTTGACTAAATTCTATGGTGCGAAGCAGCTTCATAAATTCTAGACACCTTTCCTGTAAGAACGCCTCTTCCTTCTCAAGCCCCTGCACACGTATCTACGCTAACGAGTAATGGAATTATAATAAATCTCTACCGGTGACTTAATCTTAATTACAAGTGTTTGAAGAATTTGGTATAACCTCTTATGTACAATGTTTAAAAACCATACGACCTATTTTGATTCGGCCCATCTTATATCAAGGTAACTACAGTTCGGTCCAATTCTTATGGTGCATAAGAAGCCGAGTCTCATCAAAGTTTGTGATCCCTCTGGTTAGCTAATTATCTTATCCAAAGAAAAAGTAGATTAGACAAAAACGTTCAAAGAAAAAGAGCTCAGACTAATATAGTCCAAAATTGCCTAGAGCCCCTTTTCGATGTGCCTCGAATCATTATTTAGCATCACAGCACCTTGCCTACTTTCTGCTCTGTTTTAAACTAGAAGACTTCTTCCTACACGCCTTTAGATTGTCCAGGAGGTATTTGAATTGCATTATTTGCAAACGCGTCACTGCTGGGTCCGAGCATTTGTCCAACCACTTAAAGAACTTTTCTCCATGCTCGATAGCTTCTTCGGTGCTTGCTGGTATATCCCCAGAGTCAGCCTCTTCGTCATCCATATTAAGACTACGTTTGACATTTTCATTATTGTTATTGCACAGGACATTATCCAGTAAAGCTCTGGTCTTGCTAGGTGACTTCTTGGTAACTGGTGTAGGTGTCATGGGTGCAGGTGTAACCAGAGGGAAGCTGCACTGCTTGTACCACTGCCAAAACCACGAACCATCCTGTTGATTACTAGGATTAAATGTTGCTGACTGTTGTCCAAGAAGTTGTTGCTGCTGTGTCAACCATAGCCAGAGTGCCTCATCCACTTTTCTATTACTGCCATTGTCCTTCTTCGCTTTGGCTAGATGCTGCATGTTCTCATTGGTCTTCCTTGGTGAGGCTGGCACTGGAGTGCAGGGTGCCTCTGCAGCAGGTGGCAGACTCTTTCTCGTGCAGGACTTTGCTACAGAATCCATTTGCGCTGGAGCAATGGCAGAAATACTATGTCTTTTGTTACTCTTGGTATACTGCAGTCCATTCTCGACTAGACCAACTGTGCTGCTGTGCGCCAAACTGACCGGTACGTTGAGTAAATTTTTCGCTAGGGTACCAGTGGCTCCTGACAATAATCCAAGTTGTTGTAGCAAAAGCGAGCTATTCTCAGGTCTCATGCCGGCCATACTGGTCATCAGACTGACATAATCAATCTTGGCATTGGCGTCGAGCTTGCCCTCGTTCTCAACGTTATCACTGGCGCCATAAGATGAACCCGCACTTAGATGATCCATCTTCAGTTTCTTGGTCGAAGGTCCCTCGTCCTCGCTAGATAGATTGGCCGTGGCGGAAGCGAGAGCAGCGGCCATATTGGTACCGGAAGAGGATGCCGGCGAATGTGCCTCGCTATCTGGAGTAGAGGAATTTCGCGCCATTCCCCGAATCTTGTGCTCAGATTTACACCATCCTCGCAAAGTGGACTCCGGCACCCCGATATCTCTTGCCACCGATGCTTTACTTTCACCCTCGTGAACCCTCTGAATAGCGTCCATCTTTTCTGAAGCAGAAAGTGCCCTAAGTGGCCGCTTTCCCGGTCGCGTAGACTCGCCCCTCATGTTGCTTCTATAGTCCTTGCTGCCTTCGCGAAAATCCTCCCTTAGCCCGTCCTCGGCTGAATCGTCGCTCCCCTTTCGATCTATTTTGAAAGGGGTTCGATATGCCGCCTTTATCGAGTATCCTTCCGGCTCGCGAACGAGGTTCCCGTCCCCCGCGGCGACGACGGCTGCGGCGGCGGCGGCGGAGGCCAGTTCGTTGTACCACGGGAATTCCAGAATTATGCCTTCACGGTTTCCCCGTTTAACGTTCACCGGAGAGTGAAAGACACTCGGGAAGCACTATGTCGCGTCGATCACGATGACTCGTTCGACTATCTTGCAAACACAACGACGTAACGCTCAGGTATTTCCAACCTGATTCGCACGATCCTTAAGATTCGACGAAGAGAAGTAAACACGTTTCTCTGGGTCTCGTACTTTATCCGTACAGAATCGAAATCGCGAGAGAACATACGCGCACCCGAGTATAATTTGATCGCTCGTATAAAATGTCCGACTTGCCGGTTGAGATCTGTTGCTCGTGGAGACGCGCGATGATAATACACGTCGTCTCGTAGTAAATACGGTGTAACGCGTGTTACGGTAGGTGAAGGAGGAGTTCTGCCGTTGAATAGCACATGCGCTCACAGTAATAAAGAACTTTTTTATGAATGAAACAACTCCCCCCACTCGCTCGCCCGTAAAACAGCTCTGCCTTCGTAGCCGCAGCCAATCCGCAGTGCGCGCGGGAAACAATATTATTACGACACCACGAGGAGGCACACGTTATTTGTTTTCCTTAGATTCTTCCTTCCTCTCGTACTGTCTCTTTTAAATAACAACGTCGTTCGCGGCTCGATCTGTATTCTTCAACGTCACGTTCGCCAAGCAACAACACGAACAAAGTAGACAATTTCGAACGTACAGCAGTCGTTAGCGTCAAAAGCTTCAGCACCGAATGTTTCGAAATAAGTCACAACAACCTTCGATAGTTTCCCTTTCGGTAGGTAGTGTCTCCCGATCACTTGCTTTTCCCAATTGTCTTCCAAGACCCTCGAATAACAACCGTTAGAAAGGCAGTCACGATCGATTCTCACTGTCGATTCACTTCACCCAATTTCGTGACACTGTCGCTACGGACGCGTAGGAAGGACGTGCGATTGTTTTGCTCGTCCGATAATAGCCCTCGTCGTGTTCGTCTTCGTTCTTCGTATTCGTTACCACTAGCCGTTCACTGGTTCCTCCAAAAACCTCACCTTTCTCTCTTTCTCTCTCACTGTCTCTACCTCGCTCTGTTTTCCGTGATTATTTCTCCCTCCGTGAGTCAATATCCACTAGGTGACCTGTCGCTCCCTCCTTCTGTCTCTGTGTCTTTCTTCTCCTTCTCTCTCTCTTCTCGTCGTTCCGGATCTCCTTGTTTTTCAGATGGTCAAACGTGCAAATATCAGAACGCGCACAGATCTCGAATGCGTACGTCCTTCGCGGTAGATCGACCTCGACTAAAGTCGTCGTCGTCTAATCGCCTCGACTTTGTCGCGATTCGTGCAAACACGAAGCCACCCGATCTTCTCCACGACCTTTTACTGTTCCCGCACGAACTTCACTTAATGGTGCTCGCGATAGCCGCCTCCTCTACGAACGTTGAACGTTGAACGTTAAACGTTAAAACAGTGTACACGGTTAAGAGCTGTATGCCCTTTAACACGATGCTTTCGCGACGAATCGCGACGCTCAACTGTGGCGGTGGACGCCGGCTTTCCGCGGACTCGCGACGCCGTCTTCTCCTCCCCCGTCTCTCGCTGCCTGCCTGACTGGCTGCTTCGCTCGCACTCCCTTTATCTACCTCTCTCTCGTACCGACTGCCCGAACCCATGCCCAGACCGATACGCTCCTCTCTATCTCTCTCTCTCGCACTCATTCTCCGATTCGCTCGTTCGCTTCCCTTCGTGCCTCCCCGCCGCTCGTCCTCATTGCCGCCATCGCCTCCCCTCTCCTGCGTCACCGAACTGTCCCTCCCCTCGCCCCTGGTCGCCACACCATTCCTCACCTCGCGCTTCTTCCTCCCGCCCTCCCGGTCACCCCTTGGTCCTCCCTTCGACGTACCAACCCAACGAACCACGCCGCGCCGCACCGAACCCCAACGATCGGTCGTTGGGAATATTTCCCGGAAAGTCATTTATCCGAAAATTCCCGAATACCCTTTTTTTTTCTGGCTGTTCACGTGACTCCTTTAACACGGATTTGAACACAGGGCCGGGTAGTACGTACTTCGTTGTTTGTTAGAATCTATAGTGTCATTGTCATTGTCATTGTCATTGTCATTGCCATCGCCGCCATGCGCGCCTTGTTTATAGGTGAAGAACGCGCGCGCGATAACGCCGACTTTATATGTGGGTTAAGTTCAGATTGTATTTCGTTTCTGGTACTCCTTTTACCACCATCAATCCTACTACCTTCCTCGCCGTCTTTTCTCCACGATACGACCTCTGTATATAGCTTCCGTCTCTTGCTTACGCTCCTCCTTCTTACTGAACTTCCAACTTCTTTCAACTCGCTCAAGATCAAGGTCCTTTGTAAGTCATACCTACATAAGTACACACTGCGACTAACTATATATATCTATATATGCATAAATATACATACACAAGCACATATATAGCACGTAATTCACGCTAGCATCAAAAAAGTCGACGACTCAGGAGCGAAGGAGCAAAAGGAAGAATGGCGTGGGGAGTGAAAAAAAAAGTAAAAAAAGAACGAAGAGTAGAGCAGCAACACGAACTGGCGATCGTAGTCAAGGATACGTCGGAGAGTCTTCCGCGAAATACTGACGCGTAATGTCCTCGGGACGGAAACACTCCAATTCTCTGTAATTAATTTAGCGTCGAGTCTTCCTCCGTCCGAGTGGGTTCCTTCGCGACGCGAAACTTCAGGGCAAATATAAGGAGAGGCAGAGAGGACAGGGCTAACGAACGTCGGGACGACGTTATACGTGCGTAACTTGGTTGTACACCTCTCGAGGTGGAGTTTTGTGCGAAAGAAGAGTGTGTGAGAGAGAGAGAGAGAGAGAGAAAAAGAGACAGAGAGAGAAGGTCATGGCGCGACTTGGTCGAGACACGACAGAGTCTACATTGGCTAGCGGTATGTCAAGTATAGCAGGAGGCGCCTCGGAACGCCGCGTCGTCCGGCTGCTTATTATAATCTACGCGTCACGCGAAATGCCGGCGGTAAGCGGCGCGTCTCGATCGAATTGACGCTTATAGGGACGACGGGCGTTCTGGCTGCCTCGTAGCAACTTTCATGGCGAAAGCCGCGTACACGTTGTTATAAACGAAAACCCGAAAAACCAGACGCGCTGAAACCTGTCTCTCTCTCTCTCTCGTCGAATCATGGCTCAACGGCCGTATCCTCGTTGTATACATGGGTACGTCTGTCTCGCTCGCTCTCCCATGTAATTATTTTCACGGTTATTTTGCCGTCCCAAGACTCACCCCGCTATCGTTTTCTTCATGATAAAACGTAATCAGTGTCGCTGATAATAGTTTCTGGTGGGGAGTCCTGTAAGATTTTTTACGATAAACACCAGCGGTTATAATTTTGAGGTTAGTTTTCCATTCAATAACATTGTTGCCACTCTGGATGCTCCGCCGTGACTTAATTGCTGCGTCCAGTATTTATATTATTATTAACCACGGGCAACCGGCACGAGGGACGTCGCGCGCAACAAAAGAATTCCCACGAAAGATCTACGTCATCGGGTGGGCGACTGTGGTGCCAGTGACGCGCGCTTAACTTCAAACCTGGAGAAACTCTTTAAACTCTCGGGGAAGCGTTACGATTAAGAAACACGAACAGTTCGAACTCTTCGAACAGTTTCTTTCTGTTGTTTCTTTTTTATACGTTCTCTTGCATTGTCTCCCTGTCTCTATTTCTCTCTCTCTCTCTCTCTCTCTCTCTCTCTTACGAGGGCGCGAAGCGAAAAATCTGCCATTGCAGCCGGCACCGCGGACCCCTCGTTTTACGTTTCCTCCCTCCCCGTGCCACCCTGGGCCCTTCCATGCTCGGTGACGCCCGAGTACGTTGCGTGCCCCCGTATTCCCGCGAGCGAAGACCCAAATTTCCCATCGGCGAAATGGTGGGTAGGTGAGGAGAGGAGGGGGGCAAAAAAAGAGAAATAACAGGGCCAAACAGAGCGAGAGGACGTCGGGTGAGAAAGTGAGAGAGGGTGATCGATAACCAACCGATCCAGGCAGCCACCCCGCGAGCACGCACACCTCCCCGTAATCACTCTAAGAAATCCCCGAGAGCGAGAGAGAGTGAGAGAGAGGGGCCGAGCGGTTGAGCGTGGCACAGGAAAAGGAAAGAAAGGGAGTCGAGAAGGAGAGAGCGAGCGAGAGAGAGAAAGGTAGCTAGGGAGAGCACGAGAGAGGTACGAGAACAGGACTCGGTCTCTCGGATGGGGTCTCCGTGGAAATTTACCGGAGCGCGAGTTACGGGAATTTGCTCGTAGCTCGTTGAGCGCCCCCGTCGCGGGTTCGCGGCTAAGAGCAAAGGGGCGCCAAGGGTTCGGGTCGGACGAACGCTCCTAGGGACGGATGGGCGGACGGACGAAGGGTGAGGCGAGGTCCGGGGCGGAAGGACGGGAGGGGCGAGGGAGAAGGGGGGGGGAAGAAGGTGGGTTACGAGGGAGTGACGGCAGTGACTAGAGGACTACGGGGTTCGCAAGGGAGGAGGTGGGGAGAGAGAACTACGACGACGACGTCGACGACGACGACGACGATGACTAGGACGCACCGATCGGAGTGTCACGGCGCGCGAGAGAGAACAAGAGAGAGAGAGAGAGAGAGAGCGAAGGAAGGAGCGAGAGAGACCGTTGCGGAGGCGGTGGGTGAAACGACGTAGCAGCGTGGCGGAGGGACCGACTAGTGGGCTCAGAGGATGAGGGAGTTTGGTGGCTGGGTGAAGTAAGGGGAGGATCGATGGTCGAAGTGGCGACGAGGCAGAGCGAGAGAGACAGCCTGGAACGAGGTATAGAGGATTTAGCCGTGGAATCGAGAGAGACGGAGAAGGGCAGGAGGGTCTCTCTGTGTATTCCGCGGTAAACGGCCAGGCCTGGTCGGCGGACCCTCGCATGGCCTGCAGCTGTCTCCTAACCTCTCTCGCTCCCCTGGCCCCCCTCCTCACCTCGTCGACCGTCCTTCGCGCCCTTCACCCTCTCGCACTCCGCTTCGCTTCACCCCCCCCCCTCTCCTTCCACCACCCTCTATACACCCCTGGCTCTATGTAATGTACTAGGTACCGACCAGAACCCACCCCGGTGTAAATACATAGCTGCAGACGCGGCGACCGACCGCGGCCCCGAGGCCTGAGTTAACTCGCGACGGAGAAAGCGAGACCTCGCCTATCCTGGCACTGCTGCCCGCGGACCGCTATATCCCCGTCCGTCCGTCCCATCCGTTCGCTCGTCTGTACGTCCGTTCGTTCAGCCGTCCAGCCGTCCACCCGTCCATCCATTACGAAACAGCTTCTCCAATTTCAGTGGTGGACGCGATTTTACATTCGCGACGGGCGGCCTTAAACCGAGTAGGACCGAACATGTCGAGTGGATATAAAGGAACGATGGATAAGCCTGAGGAGGGGTGGGGGGAGGATAGTTGCATCGGGGGTGATAGATTCCCCCTTTTTTTTATTTTTCCTGTTACTATTATCATTGAATTTATGACCTTCAATGGGTTTATTTGACGCTCCTCCGAAAACCACCTTGTTTCGTGAAAATGTTATTTATATGTACACCAAACCTGTGCGGGGTTGTACCAATTGTCTATTGTATTTTATATCAGCGTAATTTTAGGTTATACGACTCGATGTAGGCAGGATTAGTGTGAAACGGTATACGAGGGAGAATTAGTCGTTTAATACGGATTTCCCATCACCCGCGATGACTTTATGGGTTTCGACGATGATTCAATGGGGAATCGTCGCACCAAGGTCGATATCATAGTAAGTAGCTTCCTATAACGACGGTAGAAGGACACCTCGGCATAGGTCTATGGCTTTAGCCGCGCAGCGGGGAGTCTTGGCCCAGCGTAACCGCGTGGCTCTCGACTACTTTGTGAAACATAGCGTTCGTCTGTTGCACACGTTTAAAAGAGCAAGAGAGAGAGAGAATATGACTACCATGGAAAAACCATACTTCGACGTTTCCTTCGGAGCCACCGGAAGTTTAAGCGTTTTCACGGAAAACCCAAGACCAATCGTGACCCTGGGGCCACCCGCGAGCCGGGACTTTCTTGTGCCTGCTTCAAACTGCCTTGAGCCTCTTCGTACTACCCGTATCCATATATATATAACCAAACCTACCGTCACACTCAATTCTATAGGTCCCAAAAAAAAAGAACCAGCAAGGCTTCACTTTTCTGTTCGACGCTTTCCAGTCCGCTCGCGCGGGAAATTTGACCGCTCTTCCAGCTCGGCGCGATTCGCGACGCCGAGGGGTTCCAGGACGATGCATACACATATATATATATATAAATAATCTTCCCTGTACTGCGTGCACGAGTCCTACATAAGTAAAGCTGTCACATAAGTGCTACGTTTATATATACATATATAGTATATAAGGAGAGAGGAGTTATACATAAAACCGTATCCACATGGGTCGTCGCGTTTGACGCGTCGCTCGCGCTAACCCGCGATCGAACGCTTCGCTTATTATAGTAGATCCAGGACCTTGGGCGGTTTCTACCTATATTCCCCCCCTCGTCGCCCTACTGCTCCCCTGTGGAAACTCGCAGCTATCCTCGTTGCCCTCACGGTACACAGTAGTATGGATCGGTCAGGACGTAGAAGGGAATCGTGCCTGGCGTGCTTCGAAAAACCTTTTGCGAAAGGTCGGGGGGGGGGGGACCGGTCGGCATTGCCTGTTAATTCGAGGGGCTTCGGAAAATGGCCTATCGAGAGGCACCGCTTGCTGGCTGAACTCGCTCGCTCATCTGCTTTGGCTAGTCGAGTCCTACAGGACTCACAGAAAGTAACGGTCCCGATCCCAAACGGCCTTGGGCTTCGCCTTTACGAGCCACTCCTAAGGACGGTGGATAAGAAGGATATCCCGAGGTTGCTCGAAGGGTCCGCGACCAGAGCCCAGTCCTGTATAGGCAGTTTTCGTTAAATCTCTTCGAAATCAACTAGGTCTATATGTTTTTTCTTTATCCTTATAATCGGCTGTGGGTGAATTTTAGGAGAAAAAAGTGTTTTTTTTTTTTTTTTTAATAAAAGATTCTTATCCGGCACCGGTTTACTTAGAACTTGTAAATCCGACAGTTTAAAATTATTCAGCCCTTCTTGTATATTTACTCGCAACAGTATTCGGGCTATTGAAATAAAGTTTTAAAACGACACGACCTTTGACCTTTTGTCAATTAACCTAGCTACCACTTGTTGACTCGTTATTATATATCAGTGATCGTAATGCGTATGCAAGGGAGTTATTATTATCTGGGCATCTATACACGTGTATACATATATACCGTATAGTGAGGTAGGTGAGTGGATGAAGAATGTTTCTCAATGTTGTATCTCCGTCCTTTTCTCTCTTATAGATTCCAGAGACTTATCGTCTTCTTTTCTCTCTCTCTCTCTCTCTCTCTCTCTCTCTCTCTCTCGCACTCCTCGCAAAACTCTCGCAGGACTGACTCAGAGAGTCTCGTAGTCGCCTTCTCATTCTTTCCGTGTCTTCCGCCGTTAGTCTTCCTCGAAAGAGATTCGTCGAAGGGAAAAACTTTGCCGCCGAAACGGCTGTCACTATGTAAATTATATTATCGTTATATCCTCACTATAATAACGTATATACCGTCACGTCAGTCCATTAACGATATAATACCAACCCCGTAAATTTTATTTCTCTTTACCACGTTTAGAGTCTCCGTATATAAATATCCTATGTATAGCGCGTACAAATATATATATATATAAGCACCAATACTAATGACTCCGATATATAGGATCAATTAATTTTGACTGCATAACAGGAGTTCAGGAGGTTAGGACGTTAGGACGTCAGGGATACCTTCCACGTAATCAAAACCATACCTGTCGCCCTTTAAACCAGGTGGTCTAACCACCCCTCTGACTCCTTTGCTTATTACCCAGGCAATTATATCAAAGTACACTGACAGTGGCAATGCGCAGGTCGTCGGCCTGTCGAAAGGAGCGACTTTAATATGTACGCCGGTCTAATTAATTCGACGGCAGCGTCGTTGTTCGCAATTGTTCATTCTCCATAGTAGATGTTCTATCGTCACCCCCCCCCCCCCCCCCTACGTCCTCAAGCGACTCACTGCCTTCTACCTAGTAAAGTTCCTAATGCCTTCTAATACTCGAAGCTCATACCTGCTTGACGTATATGGCCTCCCTTCTCCCCCCCCCCTCCCCCGTACACACCTCTTTTCCATTCCGGCCGAATCCATCCAGCCAGCCACCCTCAGCGCTTACAGAAACGCGAGGGTATACCTTTTTTCCTTCCTTTTCGTGGGGAATCTCGCGTTTCCCGGCTCCGCCCCGATTTGAAGATCGGGGGGTCGCCGGGGCTACCTGTTCCTTTGCAGCCAGGAACTGGCTGGCCGTGTGCTCGATGGATCGGCAGGGCCGATCGATTGGAGGATACGGTCGAACCGTGAGAAGCGGCGAGCGGGAGAGCTATAGCTAAGCAGAGGCAAGTAAGTAAGTAAGGAGGCAAGGCAGGCAGGCAGAACCAGCAGGTAGGCAGGTTCAGTGAGGTATAAGGTAGAGAGAGAGAGAGAGATAGAGGGAGAGAGCAAAGGAAGGGAACACAAGCCTGTAGCGCGAGTTCTGTCCATGGCTTAATTTCAGCATGGAACGGGAAGTAACGAGAACACCATTAGCTGTAACGAACCGGATGTTATAGTGGGGGCGGGAAGGGAGGGGGGAGACTGTCGAAGATAGGGAAGTCTAGTTGCTCTTTAAGAGCGAGAGAAACAAAATTTTTGGCAGAGTTAGTCTGGATAGTATATATATATGGCAAAATTGTTGTTAAGTGATTATAACAACTAGTTTTTATATACACGTAATAAGTCGAGGGAGAGAATATAAAGTACCGTGACTATAGCATAGTTGAGTTCGGTCTCAATTATCCGAGATTATGGAAAGACTTGGATGGTGGGTACGAAGGAGGAAAGGAGATAGAGGATATTCTTGTAGTACGAGAATCCCTCTGGCCCCTTCACTCCGTCATCCCCCTCGAACAACGAGTTCTTGGTCAGTCCGATCGATCGTCTTCTCGGCCAACGTCGCCATCGTCACTACCGCCACTGCCGCCGTTGCCCCGACGCCGTTCGACGCCGTGCTTGGTCGACGCTTTTAAAATTCATGCAATTCGCGCCCCGTGTCCGTGTCCGCCATCGGGGCCGCAGAGCTCGTCTCTGTTTACCAAAGCCCAATACCGAACTAGTCAAGCTGCCATCTATTAACGATAAGTTTTACTAGCAGTGACGGCGTGGTTTCAGCCAACTTTAAAAACTACAGTTACGCGTTTATACTTCGGGATTCCCGATGGCATAGAAAAAGGATCGAGAAATACGGTGCTAGTATGTCTGGACTTTGTACAGCGATTAGCAAGAATGCCGGCGTAAGACGGGTAGGTAGAGAGAAGGGTCGCGACCGAGTCGTATCGGCAAGGCCGTGTTTACACGAGTGCGTTTACACGCGCTCGACGCCTTTATTTATTTCGCTTTCTCTTGTTTTCTTCTCTTTTGGTCTCTTATTCAGCATTCCTTCTCTCTCTCTCTCTCTCTCTTTCTCCTTCTCTCGCTTCTATCTGTCTGTCTCTCCAGGCCTCCCTTGACGTATGTATATATATGTGTATACAATACACGGGTTCCTCGCGGGTACCGTTACGCCTGGGCACAATAAGTCCGGCCGCGGCCGTCGAGTGGCGACCGATTCTTTTGTTGCCCCGACCGGGCAAACATTACGGCCGCCTATAATGAGCCGGGATTTTTGGAAGCGAGCTGCTGCCCGGCATCGTTCGACGGTCGCGGCAACTTCGGTAACGCGACCGGCCGTGTCGGATGAGCAAGCGAAATTTCACGTTAGACAAGGAGAGGAAGAAGCGTAGGCTCGGGTATCCTGATTCCCGTCTCCGAGGACCCGCAGCCCGAGAAAGGAGACGAGTAAGGCTGATGGGGGGGGGGGGGGGGGGACGGGCCAGCCAGGAGGCCTCGACAGGGACGCGGGAGGGTCGAGGGTGAGGTAACGTGGGTGGCAAGAGAGTCAGGGGGAGGTGGAGGGGTGGAGGAGGAGGAACGGGGAGCGGAGTGGAAGGCGCTATACGACGATAGAGCTGGGACGTGGTGCGCGAGGACCGCGATAGGGTGGCACGATGGGGTGGCAGTTGGGTTGCCCAGTGGGTTGACGGGGAGGGGGTGGTCGGGGGGGGGGATCGCGAGAATAGAGGGTGTGGACGACGGAGAGAAGCTCAAGGGTAAGAGACGTGGAGTGAGAAGGAGCGACACCAGGGAGGTGGAGGCAGGCGTGAGCGATGAGGGGTTGCCTCGAGGACCGGGGGGGGGAGGAGGAGGAGGCGGATGGGAGGGTTTCGGTTGGGTCGCAAAGGGACGCGCGGCCGGCTAAATAACGGCCTGCCCTATCCTCATCCTCATCCTTATCCTCTACTCTGCTCTCCTTTAGTTCGCCTGGTTTCTCTCCCCCCCCACCTCCCTCACCCGACGCCCTTGCTTCTCGCCCAACGTTCACCCTTCGGCTTTCTCTAACGCACCTCTCCTCTCTCTCTCTCTCGTCTCCTTCGTTACCTTGTGCCTTCTTCTTCCTCTTTCTCCCTTCTTCCTTCTTCCTCGACCCACCTTCTCTATCGCGGACGCCTCCTTTTCAGACTCACGTGCACGTTTAACGTTACGTAGTCCCCTTTGGGATAGCGAGGTCACCCGCTGCTTAATGAGAAAACGAACTTCATCGGGTCGAACGTGAAATTCAGGAAAGACGCGAAAAAGGACGACGGTCCAAAGGCGACGGGGTTCGGCGTGCAAACAGACAGTAGCTATATAGGGAGAACTGCTCTAGGTACGTAGCGGTCGGCGGGAGTGTAGCCTAACCAGAGGTGAGGAAGGACGGGTAGGTAGACGTCGATGTCAAGCAGATGCGTAAAGACGGCTCTCGGGTGGCGCTTCTATGTCACGGGAGACCAGGTGTTTTTTTCTGCGGGGGTGGATTATAAAGGGGTTCTCCGATCGCCTTTGACTTTCGGGACTTGGGACCCGCGCGCTTTCAGAACTACCAGCTATGTACGAGCGACGGGTGGCTTCTACATGGAAAGAGAGAGAGAGAGAGAGAGAAACGCCTCCACTAGTACGTCGAGCCAATCGATCCCCCAACTATTCCTGGCCCCTTGTACACAGATGTATCCCATTTCGAATTTTCGCAGCCAACCTGGAGAGTCTGCCGATCGCCAAGAAGACCCACTCGCCTGCCTCACGCCATTCACAATTCTCCCCACCGCCTTAAATGCAGTTGCGACTTTGAACGGGCTCCGCTCGGATTACGGCAGGCAAAGTTTTCAAGTTCCGAGACACTGACCCACTTGTAAGGATACTTGCTGGGTTACTGCCCCGGCTCTATGAATTCCGCATAAACCTGAATCTACATGGTGCACATGCACAACCCTTTCTCCCTCCTTATTTCATCTCCTTGAAAACTTTTTATCATCACTTTACATCCCCCTCCCTTATATCCACTTAATACCCCCCCCCCCCATCCATAATCCCTGTAACGAATAACATATTTTATATTTTTCCGATTAATTAAATTTGTTTATCCCCCCCCCCCCACACCTTGCAAATATCTCGTCCGTAGTGTGTCCCTGGGTTGTCTGAATGTCAAAAGATATCATGGCGAGTGACAAGCGCGCTGGTAGTAGTAATGGGGGGAAAAAAAGAAAAAAATAAGAGCCAAAGGAAAGCAAGAGAAGGGAAGCTCGTAGCACGTAGAAACTCATCGCGGCGGAAAGAACTTAAAGCGGACGTAACCTTTCGGCGTGCCGAACGAGTCACTTCCTGGACGTTCCGCGAGTCGGCAGCGATAGGACCACGGAGTTCTCTCTCTCTCTCTCTTGCAATCCCCGTAGCCGTACTTCCTCTGCCCGTAACCAGTGCGGTATCTCGTCCTCGCGCCGATCTCCCCGAAACTCATAAACGACCACTGCCGAACTCTCGAGGCCGTTGCTACTCGGCAAGTCTCATTGTCCGTGCCTCGCTATATATATATATACATATATACGTGCGTGAGTTTGTAGATACGTACATAGCCGTATATACTCGACACACGTACTGTATATATCCCTTCGGCACGTCTCACCTTTTTCGATCGTCGAGACGCGGAGTTCACGATTGGAAAGCGCGCCCCACCCTTTTTACCCCGTGGCGAGACGATTCGATACCGTGGCGGCGGCAGCCGTCAAGAGAATCCTAAAGAGAGAGAGAGAGAGAGGGATCGAAAGAGAGAAAAAAATTCGAGCGTAACAGGCCCCCGTGAGATGTGTCGGCAGGCCTGTTACGTTGGGTAGGGCCCCGGCCGGAGCCATCAGCCATCCTGTCATAGACAGGATGTGAGGGTCCGCGGTGCCCGGCCGCGTCGCGTTTCGTCGTCATTATGTGTAAGTCGAGTGTGTATATATATATATATACATACCCGTACTCCACGTGCATGTAAAAGTGTGCACGTAAACAGGCGCGAGCGCGAGTGCTCGCTCTACTCGCTCGACCGGGCAGGCGGGCCGGCTGTGAGGTAGCGTGCTGGGCCCCGGAGGGATCGAAGGCCCAGGTATACGACGCCCGGTCCCCAGAAACGACCAGGACCCCGATAGTCCGCCGCCCGAGCTACGCGAACTGAGCGCGATAAAGAGGAACGGAGATAGAGTGTGAGAGAGAGAGCGAGTAACGAGAGAGGACGAAAGAGAGAGAGAGAGAGAAAAAAAAGGAGCCGCGTATCCCTTTGTGCGCGCGAGGCACAACGGGCAGCAGCTGGTCGGCTGCGTGCGACACTTCTCCGGCGGATTCGCGAGACCCGCATGCCTCGGCGATCGGCGATCGTGTGGGCCCGCAGGCCTCGTCTTGCGCATTGACGCATGCGCACTAACCTACCAGCGTGTACATATACGCTCTTCCTAGTCCTTTATTATTCTCTTATTGCCCTCTCGGCTTCTTTCTTGCTGTATTAATGCCTTTTCGTTCCTTTTATCTTTCTTCCTCCTCTTACACTTCTTCTGCTTACCACGCCTTTGGCGTAGCTACATAATGTACCGGCATTCGCGACCACCTTAGCCGTACGATATTCTGGGTTAGTACCGATGACGCCCAACCTGGTGACAGCGGCGCCGATTGCCTGTCCCTCGTGGAAGAGGCACTAGTGACTTCGGGTATATCGGGTACTGTATATATATATATCGTGAAAATAAGAGTAGTCATCGTGTACACTCCCACTATATATATATGTATATATAGAGACGGTAGACAACACCCGAGCGACAATCGCGGCGAGCGGGGATGACTAATCGGTAGAATAAAAAAAAAACCGTGTCGGATGGGCCGCACGTCCCCGCAACGCGGAATCCGCAAGTGCCGGCGCACTCGGCTCCATCCTCGTTATAAAGTAGAGAGGAATTTGTTTGCCTTGAGAAAATCACATCTTCGATCTCGTACTCGATGCGTCTCGGTGTCTCGGACTGGGCTGGCCTTTCTCTTAACTGTACACCCGGAATGAAGCGGTCAAAGAGACTACCTGAACGTACGGAGAAAAGAAAAAAGAAGAAGGGAAATACGAAGCGAAGCGGATATCGTAGACGAGAGTAAAAGACAGAAGGAAAGTAAATAACTGGCTGCAGGCGTACGGCGAGTTGACGCGTCATCCAACCCCTTTTACTGTCCCTTATTGAATTGGTCCTACCCCTTTCCAGCACCTGCCCTACGCCAATCCCACCGTCAGCTCCGAGAGGGTGGCTATGGGGTGAGAGAGCATTGCGAACGAATGTATACGTGCGCATACGAGGTATATGAAGGGAATGAAAGAGACGAAGAGAGAAAGAACGAGTGAGAGAGAGAGAGAGAGGGAAGGTAGAAAGAGTAGAAAAGTAAGGGGGCAGTTTTTACCCGTGCGAAATTTCTTACCCGCCTCGGATATCTCTGCTCGGGGGTTAATTTACCAGAAATATGCGGAGTCTCGAATCGAGTGGGCCGCGCTGCCACGTTCGGCTCTCTCTCTCTCTCTTTCTCTGTGTATAGGACGAAGAGGAAGATGGAGGAAGGGTACGGATGAGAGGTAAAGAGAGGTCAGGAAGAGAAGAGCTAGAGAGAGAATACTGAAGGAAGGCAACGTGGTTGGCAGCATGGAGGAGGGGAGGAAGGGGGGGGTGGGCAGCGTAGTCTCAGAACCTCGTGGCTCGACGAGAGAAGCAGGGGAAGAGGGAGGAAGGGAGGGAGGGAGAGCCATCCTCTTTAGAAGACCCTTAACCCTGCGGGTGACGGTCGGACGGTCGAACGGTCGTTCGGACGGACGAACCGTCAGACAAAAGGGATCGGGAGGAAGGAGTCTGGACGAGACAGGGTTCAGGGTGAGAGGAGGGTCGCCGTAGTCGAGGGCAGCAGCGGGCGAGAGGAGAGAACAGCGGTGGCCATGTCGGCGGGGCCAAAAGGGAGAAAGAGCCGTGGGGAGACGATGGGGGGACCCGCAAGGCAGGCACGGCCGCTGCCATCCAGCTAGGCAGGCAGGCAGGCAGGCAGCAGGAAGCTCGCGATGCGTGACTCACCGAACCGACCGAATGGGTATGGAACCCGCGGGTTCGCGTTCGCGCGTTGCGCACCCGCCTTGCCCCTCGGCGACCCCTTCTCGACGCCACAGCACCCGTCCATCCGTTTCTCCCCCTCCCCCCCTCCCTCCTTTAGCCTCTTCGGGCTCCTGCCCCAGCCCCTGACTTCACCCCGCGTATCCGCGGAGCCTTTGTCCTACGGCATCGCCTCGCGTTATTTCGCGGCCGTAGCCCCGCACGTGCATCGTGCGTGTACGGCGAGGGGGGCGCAGGGGGGGCTGGGCGATCGCTCTTACGAAGGATCGTTAAAAGGGGGCGCGTAAATGCGTAACCCCCAACGTATGCCATATACGTGTGCGCGCACGCAGCGACGATATCAGCATGCTGCACGCGTGGGTAGGACGAACGCGAGGGGGGCGGCCGAGGGGAGGTGGATCGAGACCCGCGACAGAGAATGCTGGAATAATTGCATAAGAAAAGCATACGAGGACGGCGTTGATTGTAAAATAAGAGGAAGAAAAAAAAAAAGAAAATTTTTTCTTCAACTCCATTTCCAACGAACGACACGAACGGAGTCGACGGAGCGACGCTACGCGGACGAGGTGTTTTTCGCGCTTGCCAGAGGAAATGGCGCTGCGAGGCGAAGGCGAGTTTCGGCGTAAAAGTTCGCATGTCCCCCGGCTGACTATCTACCGTGGAAGGCGTCGCGAGCTGGCACCGCGACGCGTCTGTACGCACGGTCGCTACGCAGTACGCGGACTACGTACGTGCAGAGACGCAGTGGAGCTGTACGGGCGATACGAGCGCTCTTCCTCGGACGGTGACGATGACCGAGATAGGAGGCGAGACGCGTGTCGTGTTCATTATATATGCTCCTTGTCAGACATGCCAGCCAGTATATATATATACAGCCAGCGGTAGCTGTAGTGTATATTCGCAGAATGACTTAAGGAACATTGCCATTCCAATACGGTCCAATTCCTATTCCATTATGCTCGGTCCTAGAGATCAGGCGATGCGATACGCATTGGGTATCGTCCTTAGGGTGGGTCAGTGACGTTTACGCAGAAAGAGACAAACACGCCCACCGGAAAGATAGGCTCGTTATTTACCATTGGACTGAGCGTTAGAGAAAGAGAGACAGAGGGATCTTTTATAATTTTACGAATAGCTCGTAAGGACGGTACTGACTGCGTTGGGAGGAGTGGGGGGCAGCCTGAAGAGAAGCGGACGGTAGACGGAATGTCCGGTCGACTAGTTCGGGTTAAAAGTTAAAAAAGAAAAACAAGGTGTTTAGGTGTTGACCTCGGAGTCTTTTTCAAAGAAACTCCTACCCGTCCTGGCTGACGTCTCTCGCGGATCGTCCGAGCGTTCCTCGTTACGGTCTAGTTTCTCGACCCCCCCGGTACACGTTTCTGCTAACCGCGCGACGTTCCTGCGCGACCGCGTCGGGCGTCGCGACGCCTCCGCGAGAATCTTGACTCTTCGGCACGAATGCGTATCTCGTGACTCCTTAGCCGTGACCAACGGACGAGACACGACGCGACGCCCCGAGGAGCCTTTCTCCTTCGGCGCGCGCGTCACGGAACGCGCTGAGCTGCGACATCCCGTAACGGGGAATTCTAAAGTCGCGACGACCGCGAACGGGCGTCTCGATTCGCGTTCTCTCGCTTGGCCAGTACAGCGAGCAGGCATTGAAAACGGTGCGCGAGGCTCGATATCTGGACAGACGAATAGAAGGGAAGACGAATTCGAGGGGTCGACCTGAAAAAGCCAAAGGAAAATGAAAGGGAGAAGCGAGAGAGAGAAGAAAATCGTTTTCGGACGAATGCCATAAGCCCAAGGGCATGAAAGGACGAAGGAAAAAAAAAAAAAAAAGTAAATGATAAAGGAAACAAGCCGAGTATACAAGTCGCGGACGAAGGTTCTGGGCTTCGCGAAATTTGTCCGTTTCCAGCGCGAGTGAATTTAGGGTGGTACACGGTGGACTAATAACAAAGGGGACGAAGGGTAGGTGGGGCGGAGGGGGATAACTAGGGGGAGTTGGCTGTCGAGAAGGGCGGTGAAGAGCAAACGAGAGAGACATATATACGTATAACGACCGAGTACGTGAGAGAGAGAGAGAGAGAGTGAGAAAGGAGGAGACGAGGGACAAGAGCCGTGGACGAGGGAAGGCGGTGACCCGCGGTGCCTGTCTGCTGCTGGCCGCGTTTCAGAGCCGCAGCTAGCGTTATAGCGTTATAGCATGGGGTGGCAGAGGCGACGGGACCGAGGGACGGGGAAGCAGGGACGAGGGGTACCCGGAGGGAATGGAAGCGAGGAGAGTGAGCGAGCCGAACGAGCGAGTGGAAGAGGGACGGGTTGATGGAGGAGGGGGAGTCGGAGGGGGGAGGGAGGGGTTCGGCGGCGGCAGGAGGACGGAGGTAATTTGAGCGTCACACGCCGAGCGAGCGGCAACGAACGAACGCCAGGCAACGTCTATGTGCTACATAAAGAGCCCCCTTATGTATCCAACCCATCGCGAACCTACGATGCGACTATGTACACCGTGTCCCAAAAGTCCTCTGCCGCGAGAGACTCCCGCGATAGAAGGGTACACACGAGCACGTACAAGGGAAGCCGGAGGGAGTGAAAGAGAGAGAGAGAGAGAGAGAAGGGTATATAGTCCAGCAAACTTGGCTATTTTCCTAGAGAGAGAGAAAACTAGACTCGATGCTCCGGTTACGTCATGTATTATGAAACCATGGCGGAGGGGGCAGAGGGGGAACATACGTCGTATGGCAAAAGTACCCCCCCTCCCACTTCCCCTCCTCTTTTGGACATATGGGACACGAAGGAGAAGATAGAACGGATGAAGAGATACCTTAGCCTAGGTTATGTGATTTATCGTAGTAAGGACGTTGGACATAGGGCCTTACGAAAAAAAAAAAAATACGTATTTTACGGAATTTCGTTAGACCGGATCTGACAAGTTTGTACATATGGATGAGACGTAGTAAGAGATTGGATGCTGAGGGATCTGGATCCTGTATCTAGCTATAGCTTTGGTGTAAATATCTTAGGTATATATATACACATACACACACATTCAGATTCATTCATCTATACTCCTTCCATGTATCTTATGTACTCTACTATAGCATCTTCCTACTATTTTCACTATTGAATAATGGAAGTAACGTTTAACCTTTTTTTTCAGATTGATTGATTTGTTTGATCGATTCTCTATTATCCGATAATTAATAACGGCAAGCTAAAAGCATTTATGCTATAACTGTATACAGGGTATATATATCTATATACGCCCTTTCGAATTTTCACAGAAGCTGTATCCCGCTGTAGAGCTCCTGAGGGTAAAGTAAACTGGAGTAGAATGGAGTAGAACGAAGTAGAACAGAATAGAACAGAGCAGAGTCACGCTCTTAGGCCTGGCTCTGGTCGGTTCGTGTATCAGGATGGTATTGGGGCGGAACGACGACGAGGGTTCGCGTGTACCTTCGACGCGACCTAACCACGCAGAGGAGTACACGTCGTTTCAAAAGACCTTTTGTCTTGGCCCTCTCGGTTCTACACGATACATTAATCCCTTCGTACGTGCTCATCAACCACGAGACGCGTATCTCTCGATGCCAGGAATCCATTTCACCGCGTGACGCTAAGAAATATTTTTAAATTTCCCGCCGTCAAATCAATTTCTTAACCCCGATAACTCGTGGACTGACCGGTCGAGGTATTTGATACGAATTAACGAAAAAAAAAGAAGTCCTCGTTACATAACAAGTTTGCGCGACTTCTTTCCTCCACGCACTACTGTATTTCATGAATATGCACGAGGAGAAAAAAACAAAGAAAAAAAACAACAACGCGAACTCCGAACGAGCGAGAATGCATTTCAGGCTTGGTTGCATTAAAAAAAGAAAAGGTGCATTCGTATCCACAGCACCTCGTAACACGCTTCTGTTATCTCAATAACAAAATGACTAATTACTGTACGAATAGATAATCGCATTAGATAATTATCAATAGCCCGTTATTTTTCGCCACTGGTGATAACCCAACGTCGACACGGCAGTCTCTTGAGACTCTATGCAAATGACTGATCTTGTCCATGCGTTACGTAACACCGAGGTACGTTAAGCCGTAAGTCGATGCTCACCTGTCCTGACCGTTAAAATCTCAAGCCGGACGTCTCGGCGAGCGGAAAAATTCTTTCGGCGAAATACGTGCTTCGTGCACTCGTGCATCTCTCTCTCTCTCTCTCTCTCTCTCTCTCTCTCTCACGTAGCACGCGACACCGCGCGAGTTAACGACTCGTTCGTAAAAAGAAGCAGCGGTACAGTTAATTTTCGCGCGCTGCGCGAACTACGTTTTAATTGAATAAGACGGCGAGTCGTACTCGCCGAGCGATAGATTGCGGGATAGGTCGTTTGCGGGTAGAGAAAAGATGGCGGAGGCTCAAAAAAGAGGAGAGGGTCTTAGGATTTCGGAAGGTCCCTTGGTATTAGCGAGGATCTAGGCAGATAGGGGATCGAAAGTAACGTCGCGACGATTCCAGGCACGTCTGCCTTTTGGGACGCTCTGTATATAACCCCAGTACATATGTACTTGGAGAAGGTATATAGCGAGGGTGTACATGGGTTACGTAGGTCGGTAGGTAGGTAGGTAGGTAGATAGGTACGTAGCATGGTGTGCCACTATGGTATGGCATATAGTGTAGTATATACAAATACTATATATATATGTCGTAGAGTATATATATATATATATACATGCTATATAGCATATAGGCCATATACCTAAAGGGTAGAACCGCGGCTGGCTCTCGCGACTGCCAGGACGACCGAGAGGGTCACTTATGTATATAGCTATGGAAGGCGGGTAGAGCTATATATATGACGTACAAGTGGTATAGGATCTATAGAAGGTATAGGGAGGTACCTATATATACTTACTCGGCTCGCGAACTCGCCTGCAGACCAGATCCATAGTTAATTACCGGCCTAATCTCTATTCGCGATTGCCTGAAACCGCCCGTAAATCCCCACCGGTACGTTCGGCGCACGCAGGCACACCTATAACCTAATATATACGTATATCCCTAGGAAGAAGGAGGGACAGTCACATAGAGACGGACAGGACGGACGTGTATGTACATTTCTGAATCTGCCTGTGGTACGTTCTATATATGTGTATACACGGAGTCCAATACAGGACATAAAAGACGTACGATCCTCGAGAGTCTCTGGTACGATCGATTCCGATCTATCTGGATCTCCGGCGGATACCGTTAGAGCCGCTGCATCGCGAATCCTCCTTCCTTCGTACTCCCCTCACTCCCCTCGTAGCCCCTTTCGATCCCTTTCCGGTCACGTACAGCTCGAAACTTGGTGGCGCAGTTCCGCCTGCCTACACACGACTCCACTCAGACTCCTACTTTAGGTTATGTTACTCCTCCGCACTGCTCTACCTGCATTCGAGTAATATCGAAGCCTGGTTGATTCCAGTCTATTTTGACTTTCGACCTTTTTTTTCATTCGTAAACTATATTCCTTACGCTTATATAGATTCTCTTCGTGTCATTCGTCTTGTTGCGATCCTTATTCATTTTTTAGTTCCTCGTACGTCCGCCAGGCGGTTAGTGTACACGTGCACGGAGATGTGGCGCTGGCGTCTCTCACCGGGTAAGAGCAGCTGTACGGAATAATGGCGCGAACTCGTTTAGACGCGTCGTGGAATTCTCGAGTTGATACTTTTCATTAGGCGTCGTTCTCCTTTGGTGAAGTGCGCGACACGGGTACAGTAACGTCCGTAGACGTCATTGATGTTTCCCTGGCCGCGTCCTTTCTCCTTCGCGACATTTTCGCCGAGAGGAAAGAGAGTGCTCGGTACGAGGGAACGATGTCCCCGTGTGCGCGAGAAAGAGGGTGAATCGACATAAATACACGGAGACGGAGACAGGAGAGAGACAGAGAGGAGGAAGCTCTACTTTTGCTCGCTTTCGATAGCACGATACCTACTACGTTCGGGGCAGGACGAAAACAAGGTTTTATTCAACGCTGTAAATCCTCGAACTTAATGACACGGGGTCACGGAGTGATGCGCACCTTTACGACGTGACAATTGCCCCGGAGCACCTTCGCAATTGAAAAGACGTCCGTTATACGGGTATAAGCTCGACTTTCTTCAAATCCGCCGATGCCTGGCGTCGTGACCTTTGCACAGTTCTCATTCTGTTTTTCTTTCAGACTTTTTGTCTCGTTGTCCTTTAGCCTTTCCATTCGTATGTATATACTGTCACTATCCGTGGTATCATTCCGCAGCTGAGATCCTCCTCATTTCGAATTTGTTTACGCCCACTTGTGTTATCACGGACCGCTGCTCTTGCATTAGCGACACTCATAGCTTCCTCGACTAGAAAAGAGAATGGAAGTGGCCAAAGTCGACGCCAGGAGCGACTCGTAAAATCGTTGAGCAGATACTGCTGCGGGAAAAGGTTGGCTGGAAACAGATACGAAATTAAGAGAGGGACAGAGAAAGACAAAAGCTCGCTCTCGGAATCTCCCAGAGAAATCCACAGGATTCTTTCGATTCAACTCGACGTGAAACAAGAAAGGGTTGGTCTTCTTCTTTTAATTGCATCCACTTTACATATAAATAAAACACCCCGCGTCGCTCGTGAGCGGTAAAACGAGTAGGAGTAACGGCCATTAGGATTAACGTGAGTGCGAGAGAGACGCCTTCTACAACTTCGAATTCATTACTTCCTACGTACGTATATACAAGTAAAAAAGTACTCGGTGCCAAATTGACACAATTGAATATATAATAAAGTCTTAAACATAACCTAAAATCATATTAATAAATAGTATTTGATTTTTTTTTCATTCTATAATTCTATAAAACTATTCCTAACGATCCTCTCACAAATTTACTGCTTACACTCGCGACCGAGCACGGATTACCAATTAGGTTAGGTTAGGTTCTACTGCCTGCACGGAGACTCTTGACTTATCGCCAGTCCTTTATCTTCAGTCTAACTTGGGACATCGGAACACAATATTTTTCCTCGGTGTTGACGTCTATCTTACACAAAGTTTTATACCATCAACCCCGGTATTATCGAGTAGTCATGATGCAAGCGAATGCCAATCCGGACATCCGGTTTTGTAGGTAGGCGTACTGCGCTATGGATACGTAAATACGTAGTCCGTGGAACTGTTCGAAAGTTGGATGGAAACGTAACTTTTGCACGCAAACTCACCCTCGAATTAGGAAGGTCTCCACTTCCCTTTCACATCCCTCCACGCGCCGCTTTCGGATCCTTCCCTCTCCTCTCTCTCTTTCTCACTCGCACTTGACCAATTCTCTTCCTCCCCTCCTTCTCCTCCTCATTCTCATCGTGCCACCTCCTGGCGCTCGCCACTTTCCCGTAATTATCGAACGGGGTTAAAGATACCAACTTCAATTTGTAGCCTGGCATTAATTCGATTGCCCTCGACAGTTTCTAAGGTACGTGGGGGAGGTGGTTTATCGTGTCTGCGAGTGGGGTGGTGGAACTGTGGCGTAACCTTCCCGATCAGATAAATTCACACATAAAAATAATTTTCACCTAGCAGTTTATTTACTTCATCGAAATACAGGTAATTGATATGTAAGTAATTTTAATAATTATTTTCAGGTTAGGTACAGCTTGATGCTATTTTAACACTTGGGTATTATGGTTTTGGGATTTGTCTATATAAAGGGCGAGGGAGGTGGGAGGGAGTTGGTGAATAAAAAGTCGGTTCTTGGGTTCATTCACTTTTACAACTTTATATAACATCTGCTAGACGCACTTTGTCGGATTGGGAGATCCTTCGTGTTATATTAAATTATGAGAATTACAATTGATTACGTCAAATGGATATAACCGAGTGAAGAGACTATAGCGAATCCAGAAATGGAATGTTGACGACGACTAAGAGAGTGAGAGAGACAGAGACAAAGAGAGAATGGCTATAGAAGAGGTAGACACGAAGAGAGGAGGTTAACGGGCCAAGGTCGAACCGTCATAACTCCTACGTCACGAGGGGTAGAAAGTATATGATATTGTGACCAATGACGAAAGCAATACAGTTATACAAATGGATTATAGTTTTCACGACGTAACAGTTAATTCGTTCGAACGACAATTAAATGCTTGACGAACGTTTCATCGAATGACGGCAACGAAGTGCATCATGGGAAAAATATGAATCCGCCAATAGCAGCGAAGCCTTTCGTCCACCGCTGATCCTAACCTACAATAATCTTACGTGCGTGACGCATCCTTCGGACTAAATAAAAAAAAGAATACGAAAAAAAAGACATAACCAAAACAATACTAATTGTGTTAAACGTTAATAAAATAAATGATGGCCGGAGAAAGACGAGAATTGGTAATAAGGAAAGAGAAATGATGTGAGAAATGGGGGGAAAAAATGTCTTTCGTTCCATCTCTATCTATCTCGTTCCATCTCTCGAGTGAAACGGGGTGGATTTATTCAGGCGGAATATAACGACTCGGTGACGTCTGTTAGGATGGTTCCGCTTTAAAAAGAATACTTTAAAAGCCGGAGGGTTTATAACGGGCCGAGAGAGTATATAGCCGGGGACGGCGTATAGTATAGGGAAGGAAGAACTACATATAGAGGTGTAACGAGCAGAACTCAACTCACGAACTCACTCCCAGTTTTTAGTGGCAACTTGTTGCTCGATGCCCATTCATACGGCTCTAACTCCCATTACGTCACGTCACATCACCTTATAATAATGGTAATAACGTCCACGAGAGAAACCCGAATTCGAAACTCGATAGTCCCCTCTCTTTCTACCACATATCCATTTATCATTCTCTCTCTCTCTCTCTCTCTCTCTTTGCTCTCGTGGATGATGGACACCATGAATCACTTAGTAAGCGATCGAATGAGTGAATGCTCCTATCAGTACCAATTGAGATATTGATAATTCTATCCGATAAGAAAAATTATATGATGGTGCGAATACAGTATAGGTAATTGATTATCGATTATTATCCTACTGAAAATTCGAGAACAGCTTCCCATAATTTGAATTTTCGGAAACAATGCTTTCCGACATTTCTGATATACGTTTGATGGTCTTCAATTATATTTTGACGTGTTGTATATTATGTCTTTGACCTTTGACCTTGTACGATTTACTCCTTAGTCAGGCACGATGTAGTTTTATCTTTAATTCTTTTACAAACAGAAATTCGTACTGCAAAAATGCCCAAGGAGACGAAATCGCGAAAGATTTAGTGCGGGTGCAATAATAAGTGAAAATAGGTAAAGGGGGCGTTTTTCAAGAGGGTAAAGTAAATCTGTTTGGATTTAGTTAAACAGTACGGTTTATATTGTATAGCGGGTATATAAGTCCCAGAGCGTAACTGGACGCACTACTCGTCGTCCCGTAAACGCTTCGGTTTAATTTGAATAATAAGCATGAATGCGTTAACGACCCCATCGGTCAGGTTCACGGGGATTTTACGACACGCAGCCCCGACGGCTCCGTCGGCTCGTTCTGTACATAAGTCCTTAGCGGTACATAAGTATCTATCTATAGTGCATAGTGTATATACAGTGGGTATGTGTATGTATATATATATACTAGGTACGTGACGCTACTCGGTGGGCCCAATTTTTCAGAAGGCGAAAATTCCTCGCGGCTCATCTACACAGGCATCGGTCGACCCTTGGCCCAAGTTAGGTTAGCTTCCTCTTAGGGTTCTTATGACGCTGAGACCCACGGGTGCCCACGGGGCCCAAAAGCCGCGTCCCGTCCTTTCTAAACCTGAAGAATCTAGGGGCGCAAAACATTCTCCACCTCCTCTTCTCCTCTGCTACACCCCATCCTCATCCCCTGTGCACGTTGCACCCTATACACTGTACGGCCTCTCGACCGAGTTAAGAGAGGTCCCTTCCAGGAATCGTTCGCGCGTTTTTCGTCGGGGCCTCACGGGTTCGACGGATAAAGAAAACTGCGGAACGCTAATGCCCAGGAACGTATCAAGTATTCGTTGGTACCACCGGCTATTTCTTTAACCTACTATCGAAGTCAGTATCGTCACTGGAGAGTTTTAATAATAGGATCGCTTATTAATTTGATTAATAACTAATTAATTTTTAATAATTTATATTGGCCTATTTGAAGAATTTATGTAAAGCTTTTAATTTTCTTTATTCTTAAAAATAGTATCTCCGTACTGGTAAAGTATACTCTAGAAGCACCGAATTCAATCTGAACAGTTTATTTCAAGAGGAACAGCTACAGGAAACCCAGGGCTACTCACGGATAGTATACGTCCCTGAAGAAGGCTCGCGCGAAATGGGTCCCCGCGAGGCGTAACGTAGAACGTTTTCAGGGCCCCGGGCAGGCCAGATAGTAGGTAGTTAGTAGAGGCAGCCTCGTAAGATTTCGGTGTGTGATGGTCGGGTTCTTGGTGGTAGTACGTGTACCCGTGCTCTCTGTGTCCACCCTAGGCGACTAAAGGGGCGTTCACAACATTGAGCAATTTTGAAATGGGAAAATCATTACGACAAATCCAGATGGATTTGATCCAATGAAAGTAATAGTTCAACGAAACAAAAGTTACAAGCCGTTTAGAATTTTCATTATTAGTCATTACAATACCGATCGCCCTAAAGGCTGATTCTCAAGGAGCGACCTTAAGAAGTTTTATGCGTTTTAGATTATTTATTTTTTATCCGCGAACTTTCTTTTCCATTTTTCTCATGCTGTCTAGCAATTGCCGTCTACTTCCGTTCTATAAGCTACTGCCTCCTAGAGCCACCGGGGAAACCTAACCTAACAGGATTGTCGTGTCCGAAGGCGACAAGACAATTGATACCGACGTTGTGAACGCTCCGTAATATCGGGTCGGCCACCCACGCACAAACACGACTACAATCCGGGAGCGTACGTGCAGGCCACGTTGAACACTCTGAGCGTTTCTCTCCCGTTCATTTTGGACTTAAAGACCGAAGGCAGATCGATCGTACGATTTTCCCGGAGCTTCTTCGTCTTTCGTTTTCTGCTTGTGCCATTCGTCTCGGCGCTTAAGGATTATTAGAATGCCCGGCAACGTGAGCTTCCGGTTGATTCTCAGATCGGTAAGGAATTCAAGCGAAAGGCCGGGTAGATACACGGGAACGAATTAATAAAGATTTCCGACGGACGTTTACTCTCGATTACTCGTCGTCATATTGAATTATCGTCACTTTCGAGATTCGATCTCTCGAAACTCGACGCACGAGTCTTCTGAAGATTCTACAGAACGATATACGATTAACTTGCCAGTGACAAAGCACCTAGTTGACCGGTAGTCGTGTAGATGGCGCGTCGAGCGTTCCATAACGAACTCGACTTCTTCCTCTTCCTCTGTCAGCCAAAGTTCGTCTGCCCGTGTAATTACCATCGCGCTATCTTCAAACGTGGTGAACACTCCAGCGGGATAAGAGAGGCAGAACCTGGGTATAGCCAGGTACCTAGGGAGATGACGTCACGTCCAGTAGTCCTAGTATATATATATAGGTATATATAGGTATATCGTATGTACAGTAGTAGGGATATCGGGTTCGATCCGAATTTCGAAGGTTACCCGTAGGTCGGCGTCGTCGGCGGAACAATGGCGAAGGCTAGCTCTCATCCTATACCCAACATCTCCACCACATCTACCTCGTCCACCTCCTTCGACTTGGTTCACTCGCAAAAAAAGGCACCGACTTCGCGGCTCTCTCGTGGAACATCGCGAGAGAGCCGCTATACCTGAGGGCCGACGGCGCATACCTACGACGTCCTTCTCGCTTCTTCGTGCCCTCTTCTTGCCGGCTCTCTCTCTCTCTCTTCATCTCCAAGGAAGAACAAGGAGGATGGTGCGGATACGGTCGCTGTCCATAGTGTACCAGCGAGTCGAAGTGAAAGAAGGATAGGGAAAGAAGTGCCGGAGATAAAGGATAAGGACAGACTGATAGAGAGACGGAGAGTGGGTGTAACGGTTCAACTATATGTATATACACTTATACAGGAGTGTAAGAGAGGATAGCCAGGATCAGGAGCCTCGAGAAGAAGCTCTGGGTATCCGGAGCGATAGTGCTCCAGTCGATTCGACCTAGCTGGACCCGAGAGAGAGAGAGCCGCGCGAGAAAGAGAGAAAGAGAACTCTACTCCCTTGCTCTTCGTCCTTCTCTCTCTCTCTCTCTCTCGGATCGGCCGCGAATATCCAGCGAGGCTACTTTGGCCCCGTGGGTCGTCGCCGGCATGGAGGTCTGCCATGGGGTTGGATCCGAGGTAGATGAAGGCAACCAGGCAGCTAGGCAGTCAAGCAGTGAGAAAGTGAGAGGGAGAAGCGAAGGGGGATGCCAGTAAAAGGAGAAATAGAGAAAGAGAGAGAGAGAGAGGGAGATAGCGAGAAAGACAGAGACTAGGGTGGTGCGGAGGACGCTTCTGGAAACGCGTCGGTTCGCTGGCACTAAGTATAGGCGTCCTCGCGACGCCGGCCGTCAATATACCACCCCTAACTAACCCCCCGGGGGGTCCGTGGGTGTTGGGTGAGACCTGGGCTAGATGGGGTAGCGCCCGCGCGGCTTGGCGAGCAGGGAGAGAGAGACACGAGCGGACGTTCTCTACAGGACTTGGTTGGGTGGTGGGCGGTGGAGGGGGGGGGGGGGGAGGGTTTCTGCACGGGGTGGTAGCCATCCTATCCCATCCTATCCCATCCTGGCCTAGCTTAGTTTAGCTTAGGGCCGTGGCACCCGGGAGGCGAGCATAGGGTTGGTAGGACATTGCGGATATTCACTATCCTGCCTAGCGCAGACCACCCTCGGCAGCCGAGGCTGCCTCTCGGCCTGGCGTTGGCTATCCTGCGACGTAATCAGCGAGAGAACACCCCCCCCCTCCCCCCTCACTTTCCGTCGTGCCACCCTCCGCCATAGCACTGGCACTAGCATCCACGGCCACCCGCTTCTACCACCCTCCACCCTCCTCCTCTCGCTGCGCCAACCTCCCCCTCCCTCCGCCCCTTTCCAACCCCCAGCATCCCTTACCGGTTGGCGTGGCATGCATCTATCCAGCCGTCTATCTATCTGGATGCACTGGGTGGCTGGATCGTAGTGCGAATCCCTAGGACACCAGTTCCTTACTTTGCCGCACTGACCTACCCTTATATTTATACTTTTATTAGGCGACACAAGGGGCGCTTTTTGTTTACCAACAGAAACTCGGCTGATCCGGTCGCTTCCACCGGATGTAGAACGGAACAAGTAAAAATGGAGGTATGTGAAATATGTTTTGACTTCGGTTCACTAGCCAGTCAGCAGGCATCCCAAACCCACCCCCTCGCCCTGCCGCCGTAAGCATACACAGGCAGGACGTATCTCCTATTGCGATATGGATGTTAATAGGTTACGGGGTCCCTCGAGAACTAGGGTGAATCACGATTTCGATAAGGGTTCATATTCTCGTATTTTGCTGTATCTCTCTTCCACTCCTTCGATTCACCCGACATCCGTCCTCTTCGCTCTTCCTTACCATCCTCTCTTCTAATCTGATCTCGTCCTCCCACTCTATCCTCCCGTTCACACCTACAAATTCCAAAGTATCTCAACGGCCATTAAAAGCGCGACTAATGAAAGAAAAAGAAGTCGGCAAAGAAAATTAATTTAATTTTAACAAAATACAAGAAGATGACCGATCGACGCTCTTTCTACATCCGGTATCATGATGGGGTCAGCTATTAGATTGACAAATGAAACTTTAAACGAACGTGCCGAGTCTGGACATTTTCTGAACACCGCGTACACATGCTGCGCGACGCACTAGTTCAGACTCTGGTGTGTTCGGTATGTGAACTAGCTGGCGTCCGTGTCTGCGTCTCTTAGGTATATAAGCGCAGACGTCGTCGACTCTACATACGGATAGGTACATGGTCGCGCGGCCATGTACGTGCACGTATATACGGGGACTAGGTACTATCTACTATCTAGTAATACTAGGTACTAGGTACCGGGTACTAGGTACGCGCCGCGGACGCCAAATAGCGGTTCGCATATTCGGAGATAGTGCCCGGTCGAGGACGGCGGCGGTTGCTGTTGATTTAGGCCTCTGACGCCGACGACCTCTCTCTCTCTCTCTCTCTCTCTCTCTCTCTCTCTCTCTCTCTCTCTCTCTCTCGCCTTCCCTGTCCCCTCGTCGCTCTTTGGTCTATCCGTCCGTGTCCCTAGCTCTCTGCCAGAGCACATCTTGGAACGGATAATGGCCGCGACTGTGCATATACGACACTTAGAGGACCCGTAGAAGCGCGAAACGACGGAAAAATCTTTATCTCTCCTTGGCTCCTCTCTCTCTCTCTCTTGGCTCTCTTGAGCTGCTCGCTTGGGATATCGTGGACCGACCGTCGCCGAGACGAATGGCTTTCTCCCTTTCGAACACCGCCGCCTTAACGTTATTCCGCGGACGAAACGGGCTCTTTTGCCCGGGAGGCGGGTACGTTCCAGTACTCATCCACGTACCCTACTTCATCGCCGCTTCTCTTACACCGGACTTTCCTTCCTTTTCTTTCTTTCGTTCTTTTATTGTCGTCTTCTCTCTCTCTCTCTCTTTCTCTGCTATTCATCTTCCTTCTTCGTTTCTGTTCATTCCACTCATCCTCCTTAGGAAGGAACCCGTCCACGTCCTCTGGTTCTCGCGGGACTACCACTGATG